>CAUJRU010000749.1:0-337779 GCA_963277665.1 Viscum album
TCCCATGTGATCATTTTCAGGAAGCTAGATTTGTAACACCCCAAGATTTCATAGTGTGTTATTTCTTCAAAATAATTCAATAACTTTCACTACGCGCAACACCGAGTTCAATCACACCATGAATTACCAAAAAAGACATTAAAAATAGGTTATGAATAGTATTAACTAAATTTTAAACTCATATATCCTTATAATTTTAGAATCCATATTATGAGTTTCTTAGACATAATGCAAGAACAAATTCATTTTCAGTATTGCACTTTTATAAAATTTTAATAATGAACCATTTTTAAATAAAATATTTTAAACTTTTTGACTAAATGGGGACATCAAAAATTTAAAATGAAACATCCCAAGCTTCCACGGTACCCTTTCCTTTGAATAATACAGTAGTGTGTGTTGTACGCAACTTTGAGTTTTAACACACACCACAACCGATCAAACTAGCCGTTATGAATAGTAATACCTACTTTTTGAAATTTTATCTCTCAAAATGGACTTAATTTTTGGATTCGGAATATCGAATTTAGCCTAAGGTGAAATTTTGGTACTTTTCGGATAACTTTAATATTTTGATGAATAGTGAAATTTACTAAATTTTAATTAAAAAAAACTTTTTTAATAAAAATAGTTAAAAGTGATAATTAATGAATTTGAGTAGTTTTAAAGTATATTTAGAATATATTTTTACCATTTAATACAATATTGGTAATTGGAGATAATTTTACAATTAAACCAGACAGAAACAAGTGTCAATCTTTTGATAGTTATTATCTCTAAAAAACACGCTTTTTGTTTTAACAACGAGAATTAATTTTAAATTAATTCCTTCCACTTCTGTGTTTTGAATTTGGAAAAATGGATTCCATATTTGGAATCAGGATGTTCAAATTGTGTAAATAGGTAACTTTTATTTTTATACATTTTGAATAATTACTTCGGTAAATATTTTATTTACCATGGTTAAGGGTAAATCCGGTAAATAAGGGTTAAAAACTAATATTATAATAATACTAAATTACCCTAAAACGTGTCCTAGACTTATTGGTTGATACATGTTAGACCATATGCATCTTTGGGTATATTGTGGGACCCCATGGAGCCACTTTTAGGTGATAGGGACACTTTATTTTAATTAAGTTAAAATGAATACAAAAATGACACAAGCATATATCTTTTAGAAAAACAATTTTACATAGGGTTATATATGTTGGATTATCGACTATAAATATTAATTAGAAAGATAAAACGATTTCCTACATAATGATATTTTATTTATAATTTTTAGAGATTACATAATTTAATTTATTTTTGACACAATGATGATGCAGTAATTAACATAATAGTGAAAAGTTAAAATAATTCCAATTATAAATACCCAAATAAATATAATTTGAGACTTTTAATGAAATAAAATAATTTTCCAGGATAATATGGCATATTAGGATTGATTTAAGTAATGTTTTTCGAAGTAATATTTCTGTTATGAGTTTCAAAAAAATCAACTATTGAATAGTGTCAGAATTGACATAAAAGAGTTTGTAAAACAAATATTATATTATTAAATTCCTAAAAAACTAAGGTTCGTCCAAGAGACTTATATCATGATAGTTGTATCATTAATGGACAACTTGGGGGTATCTTGGATGTATATAGTATTTTTATTAACTATATAATATAAAAATACAAAAAGACATTGTAAAAGTGAAACTAATTAACTTAGAGTTAATACTTAAGGATAAGGTTAATATAATGACCCAAACCTGTCTAAATTCTATTGGTTGAGTGTTTTTCGACCTATCCCCACCTTAAAATTTAAATAATCAACTTTGTATCCATTAGAAAATGAATATGAATTTATTATAAATTAATATTTCTAGCTTTTCCAAAGGTGCCCCTCACCCCTCTTATAAAAGGAGACTCCCCCTTATCATTACTTCACACCTTCAAAGCCTTTTTGTTCTGCCAAACTCTGCCAAAATACTCTCCCAACTTCCCTCAATACAACTTATAGGCCTTAGTTTGCTCAGAAAGCCAACCTAAGGATCCCTTTTGATCAAATCAAAAGGAAGAACCCGAAGAAGAGGTAATGATTTCACCACACTTTTTCATGTTCCTTTCTTCTTCCACTTCTTCTTCCTTTGTTATTACCATTATAAAATAATAACTCCAGTATCATATATATACTGTTATGTTATTATACATATGGTACAACCATATTCAGTATTCTATCCACCTTTTGAATAACATGTCACCATACGTGCGTACGTACGGCTTACCGTCTCCACGTCGTGGTGTAATTGTTATTCAATATATTATTATTTGGATGGGTATAATAATGATTTGAAACTCTAATAAATAATAAATATAACATGTTAATGATTCTGTATATATGATATAACATCCATTTATATATTATTTTAATATCAAAAGAATGATGTTGTCGCTCGTGCGTACGTACAGACTACCGTCTCCACGAACGCGATGAGATTCATTCTCCATCGTATCCATTCAAGTATAATTATCATTTGATGATTTAAAAATAATGTTTAAGGAATTGATATCATTCTGTATATGAATAAGATACAACCTATCCATAACAAACATGGATTATGTAACAAAACATATAAAAGAAAACGAGTAAGTTAACACCCGAAACGACGATAATACTAAGATATTATTAAAAAAGCAATGTTAAAAGATCATATATGATATCATATGAATGTATATGATTCTTGTATAATTTAATAACAATTATTTCACTATTATAAAGGAGTTTAACCTACCCCAACCAAGGAAATGTACAAGGTAAGGGTTATTTCACAATCTCTTCATTATCTGAGGTTGTTTATACGTAATAATCTACTGGGATCTCTTTATCATCCACATCCATGTTTCTTAAAAATGTATTTCAAAACATTTTTAATATTTAAAATAATATGGTTTAAATTCATTTATACCCTTGTTTGACTTTTTATAAGAGTTTATTAAAGGAATCTTTCCGTCATTTTCCAAACAAGGTGCATTTAACCTTTTCGATAGAATTGTGGTAAGAATTTTTTTTTAACTTATACAGCGGGTGTGGTTATTTTCCACCGTTATAAAATCGTCGAAGCTTCATTTACAAGCTTATAAGAATATTTTGAAAGAAAAATGTTTTATTTTATAAATATATGACTCTTAAATGATTTCAAAAATAGAAAGATATATTTCTCTAAATAGAGTTTTGATTTCATCTATGTCAACATCCTTTGATGGATTTTACGCTTATTTGAAGTTGATTTATTATGATACAAAACTTCTATATTGTATTGAAGGTTTTGTGATATGTTTGACTGTGGATGTTCTATTTTTATACCATTCATAGTTTATGGTGAAAGTATTGACATTTCGTATGCTAGTTTTAATACAAATGTTTATGTTATGTTTAAACCTTTTCATATGGGAATGCCTTGGACTTAATATGTGATGGGTGGAGCCCACTATAGCTCCTCGATGCATCAGTAGGTCTCATGAGACAAACTAGTGTCTTGGCACAAGGACTTGGAAAAATCTTATTTCTAGTCTTGGAACGAGGCCTTGGCTATGTGGTTATGATAGTTTGTCATTATGCATTCCATCATTATGAAAGTGGTTATTGATATTGCATGTGATTATTTGATTAGTAGAATATCCATGTGAATAAGTAAATGGCATTATTTCATTTTACTTTTTCTATACTATGTTGATGTTCATGTTTAAAAGGTTTTTGTTTTAGTTATACATTTCCTTAAATGTTTATGCTTCTTTTGGAAAGTTTCCGCTATATTGTTATCCTTACTGGGCATTTGAGCTCACCCCTTTTCTATGTTTTATTTTTCCCAGGACGTGAAGAAGTAAGTTATGAATGACCTGCATGGATATTATGAGGGGATAATAGTGTGGACTATGGAGACATTATGTTGTTATAGTAGTTTTTTACTTTATGATGTAATGTAAACCTTTATGAATATATCTAGTGTTTCCAAGGCTACTAAACCAATCGGTCTTTCGATATTTGATCCTTCTTGTGATCATGCCAATGTTATGTAATAATGCACCGACTCTAGGTAACTAGGGTCGGGGCATTATAGTTGGTATCAGAGGAAGTTTAGTACAAACCTTGGAAGCTAGATTTAGATAAACTCTGATTAGAGCATATATATTTAAGATGGACTTTGAGGATTAATATAGAAGAACTTCCTAGAATTTTGGTATTGTAGAGATTTTGTGAGTTTTCTGAGAAATACATCCCTGTCTGGATACGAGCAGGTAGAGGCGGATCTGGCATAGATGTACCTAGGGGTAAAACCCGAAAACACCGCTTTGATCTAGACTCGAACGGGAACTGGTGCACTACAATGGGCCTTGCTGCACTCTTGGTTACGACACTCCCGGGGGATATGCTTAGGATAATTATCATTTTCTTTACAAACCATTATGAAGGGTTTATGAGTATATACTTCCTCAAAGGAGACATTTTTATGATTATGGATTGTATCCATAAACTATTTAATTTATGTTATGTGTTTTACAAGTTTGGGATTAGGTATTGTTATTCATAAACTAATCTAGTGTATGCCATTGTTTAAAAATGGCGCCCAGTAGAAGGAATGAGAACTCCAGCAATGCAAATGATCCAAAGAGAAGGAATGATCATATCTTTCATGGTCTTAAGCTAGAATTTATAAGAGAAATAGTATCCCATGTATTGTCATCTTATGAAGAAATAATATCATGTGTTGATAATATAAGTAAAGAGTTTACTGAGCCCTATGGCTTGGAAGGGAAGAAAGAGAAGAAAAGGATGGAAGAGGGAAAGATGGATAAAGGGAAGAGGGAAAAGAAGAATTTTCCCATATGTGATAACTGTGGGAAGAAAAACCCTGGAACTTGCCTGAAAGGAATGGGAGTTTGTTATAAGTGTGGAGGAAAAGGGCACAAAGTACGTGACTGCAAGGGTAATAAAATGGTTTCAAATGTACAATGCTTCATTTTCAAGGAGTTTGGACACTACGCGAACCTATGTCTCAGCCATCAGACTATGCTGCAAATGATGATATTGGATAATAATCAAGTTATGATACTACCACAGATGAATAGGAATGATTAGAGTTCTTATGTTGATTATGTCATTTGAGTGTTGTATCAACAATGTACTTGTTATAATAATTATGGAGTATATAAGGATTGTAGTGCAGTACTATTGCATTATGGACTTGAGATTGTGTGGAACAAAGAAAAGTGACTCAATATCAGGTTAATTTTTTGGAAAATATATGGTTGAGAGAAAGATAAACCATAATATGGTTCTGATACCGAGGTAGTGATTTTGGAATAATACATGATTGTTTTGGATAAATTATATTGGATATTCTTGACTACCTTGAAACTGATTAATGATTTGTATATTCCATCATTATTGGGTTTTAAAACTATAAGGCCCCAGCCTTAAACCTTACTTAATCTTGAGTTATTACAAGATTACACATTGAGGATCTTTTCGGGTTTAGAGTTTTAGAGAATTAGATCATAAAACTTGCATTACATTCCACATATAAACAAAGTGGTTACATAAAGATAGTATTCTTCATTCCCATCAATGGAAACACATTTAAAATAAAACATGGATTATTTCTTGACACATCCTTGACTCTATCATCTTATCATGTACCTTTCCCTTGACCTGTGAAAAACATTTCAAAAACTTGGGATGAGCATAAAAACTCAGTATGGGTTATAAAAAAACATGGAAAGGAAACATGAGTTCATATATACATAAGAATGAAATCATACTTTACCCATAAAACATAGGCACATTAACATACCTCATAAAATCATGAATAAATCATAGAAATCATAAGACATAAAGGTAACTTGAGGCATTCATAACATTCTTACATAGGGAGTAACCCTCTTGGTTACATTTGGAATACCCATCACAGTATATTCCCTAAAATGTCTTCAGAGAAACCTTAACGTTTCACTCCTTCGCGTTACCCAATGCATTGGAGAGCTATATCGGGCTCACCCGCCCTTAGTTTATCACGGAACCACCCGTCTTCATAATAATGCCCAAGAACCATAACATAATCGTATCACATAAAACATGCATAAAGGAAACATAACATTTCCACATTTCAATCAAAAGATATCAATACAACACAAAAAACATTGTGAAAACCATTTTCAATACCAAAATAAAAGAAAAGTAAAACATGGTATTTATTTTTCTTTTAAAAAGAAGGTATGGCTTGTAGAGGAAGCCGAAACTCAAATAACGGTCACGACGGCGGAGAAGTCGTTGTCGCCGCATACGTACGAAAAAAACATTCCCTTTTGTCGTTTAGTAAACTCTTCGTATAAAAAGATTCCTTTTGAATAAATGTAAAAGTCAAAGGGGTTTATACACCATATAAAAGAAAGTTGTGTATAAAATAAAATATGCCTCAATGAAAGGAGATTGAGACGAAGTCCCATACCTCGGGTCCGACTTGACTCGATCGTTCTTTAATGTCCTGAATAATAAACCTGAGTTAATTTCTACTTGCTTAAGAACCTTTTTCAAGTTCATTATTCCTTTTATATCACTTATTACCATGTCATGAACACTATGTAATTATTTAAGTTAATAACAGTTGTTTTAACGATCATTAGTACTTGAGTCAAAAATAAGCCCTTTATAGTTACATGTTGTTCATGTATTCATTATATCCAGAATGGTATTCATGATGTATATATAATATATGTCATATATATCCAGTACATACATGCATTTATAATATTACATAATCATTTAGAGGTAAGAAATGAAATGCACCGTTCATGGAGACGGTAAGCCGTACGTACGCATGAACGCTACTTTCATTTCTATTTCGTATTTTATAGAATGGAATCATAATGATATAAAGGTATATTATAAATCCAGTATAATATCATATATAATATCATATTTCCATCCTTTATATGTCCCATATATGGTATTTAACAAATCAAATCACTTTGAGGGGGCGGTAGTCCGCACTTCCTAAAATGAAGATATCGTGTTTACCCATAATGGAAACCATAAAGGTATGCCAAAAATGAAAAAAAACAGAAGCTTAAGGAAAAAATAAACATATTATATATCATATATAAAAATAGTGACATCATAATGGCCACCTTTGAAGGTGTTAAATGAGAATTGAACAATCATCGTTTCGGGAGGCAGAATTTCGCCATCCACGGAAAACGTATGTTCTTTAACCATTTGATGTAGTTGTGTGAGAGTGTAGCTCAAATAAATCTTATAACAACATCCTAGTACATTGAAGATACTGGTTTTGTTACAAAAGAAGTAAATAAAAAGAGTTTAGGGGGTTGGAGAAGCAAAATAAAACAAATGAACATGAGAGAATGAATTACCTTTAAAAGTGTAACTCCTTTTGATTTGAGCCTAAAGGCTTCCTTTGATAGGATTCTGCCAAAAGGGAATCCTCTAGTATTAGGAGAGGGATGTGGAGAGAGTAAATGGACAGGTGTTGGCCGAACCAAAGGCTTGAGGAGTGTGCGAAATGAGGTAGAGGTGGGGGCCTTTTATAAGAGGAGAGGAGGGGCACTTTTGGAAAGTAAAGAAATATTACTTTATTTGAAAATCTGTTTCGGTTTTAAAAGGTCCCAAATTGATATAATTCGTGGATAAGGTTATAAGGGTTCGAAATCCACTCATCAAATTGGTTTTGGACATGTGTAGTGCATAGATTTTACATTATCTTTCCATTTTATTTAAATCATCAAATAATGAGGTCATCGCTGCATCATCATGATGTCATAAATAATTTAATTTATTTAAAGTATAAAAATTATAAAAAAAGTAATATGATGTAGGAAATCTTTTTATATTTCCAATGACTATTTATAATCAAAAATCTGATCTTTATAACCCCATGTAAAAATTGTTTTCGTAAAACATATTATGTTTGTGTCATTTTACTTTTACATTAAATAAAAAGTTATTTATGTCATTTCCCAACCAAAATGTCTCCATGGGGTCCCCAAGTTGACCCATGGATTGTCTTGGTCGGCCATGACATAACCAATAAGTTTGGGACATGTTTCTAGGTCATTTCATATTATTAAAGCATTATTTTACCTTAAACTACCCTAATTACCACTAATCGCGATTAAAAACTTAATAAGTTACTATTCACCAAAAAAATATTTTAATCTCATTGAACCACATTTTACTTCTTAATGACAACCATGTATGTCGGATTTTCAAAATTCAATACACATTAGTGGTAAACTTTCATTTAACTGAAAAATCAGTTTGCTTGATTACCACTTAGTGGTTTCACTATTCATCAAAAATTGAAGTTTTTCAGAAAATTACCAAAAATTCACCCTAAGCTATATTTGATATTCCAAATTCAAAAATGAATTCTATTTTACAAAATTAAAATCATATAAGTCACATTAATTAATTTAATAATTAATTCCCGCTGCCAGAGCAAATAGCGTGTTTTTACAAAACAATAAGTATCAAAAGATTGACACCAATTTAAGTCTAATTTCAAAGTGAAATTGATTCCAATGACCAACATTGGATAAAATGGTAAAAATATATTCTAATTTCACTTAAAAACCAATTCAAAACATAATCTAATCATATAAATAAATTACATTAAAAAGCAGTTTTGATGTAAAATGCAGTATTTTTCACTATTCATTAAAAAATGAACATTGTCAGAAAAATACAAAAATTCACACAAGGTAAATTTTGATGTCCCAATCATAAAGAATAAGTTTATTTTGACAAACATAGTTTATAAAATTGTCAAAATATATATTCAGAAATGGTTTGCCATCAAAAGGCAGTAAAACAATCTTTTTAGAATATTAGTGTATTCCATGCATAAGATTGTATTTATTTTCATTTTAAGCCTCTATAACACTATCTTAATCATTAATAGACATAGATAAAAATATCTATTATTCATTACTTACTTGGGATGTTACATCCTTCCCCCCTTTAGAAAATTGCATCCCCGCAATTTATTTACTTATCGAATAAATGGGGGTACTTATCCCTCATTGCATTTTCAGATTCCCATGTTGCCTCTTCAATCATGTGGTTTTTCCACAAAACCTTTACCTGCTTAATCACCTTATTCTGTAACACCTGCTCCCTATGGTCAAGAATCTGGACCGGTTGTTCCTCATAAGATAAGTTCTCTTCCATATGAACTACCTCTGGACTCAAAACATGAGATGGATCTGGCATATACTTTCTCAACATCGAAACGTGAAAAACATTGTGTACCTGAGATAAACTCGGAGGTAAAGCCACTCGGTATGCAACTGATCCAACTCTCTCCAGAATTTCGTATGGTCCAATGAACCTTGGACTTAGCTTTCCTTTCTTACCAAATCTCATCACACTTTTCCAAGGAGAAACCTTGAGAAAAACATGATCACCTACCTCGAAAGATAGATCCTTCCTCCGGTTATCCGCATAACTCTTCTGCCTGCTCGGAGCTGTTCCCATGTGTTTCTGAATCAGCTGAACTATTTCTACCATCTCTTCTACCAATTCTGGTCCCATCAACTTCCTTTCACCCACTTCATCCCAGAAAGCTGGAGTTCGACACCGCTTCCCATATAATGCTTGAAATGGTGCCATCTGTATACTGGAATGGAAACTGTTATTATATGAAAATTCAACCAAAGAAAGATGTTGGTCCCAACTTCCCTGATAATCCATAGAACAAGCTCGTAGCATATCCTCCAATGTCTGAATTGTTCGTTCTGACTGCCCATCTGATTGAGGATGAAAAGCTGTACTAAAATTTAATTCAGTACCCAACGACTTCTGAAGGCCTTTCCAAAAGTTAGAAGTAAACCTGGGATCACGATCCGATACAATGGAGAGAGTAACTCCATGTAACCTGACTATCTCTTTAAGATACAAACGGGAAAGTTGATCAAGAGAGAAAGTATCTCATATAGCAAGGAAATGAGCAGATTTGGTCAAGCGATCAACAATAACCCAGATTGCATTATTACCTTGAGATGTCTTCGGTAATCCAACAACAAAGTCCATGGATATATTCTCCCATTTCCACTCTGGCACTGGTAAAGGTTGAAGCATCCCTTTTGGTAACTGCCACTCTGCTTTAACCTGTTGACATGTCAAACACTTCACAGTAAAATCAGCAATATCTCTTTTCATTCCATCCCACCAGTAATACTCCTGCAGATCTCTATACATCTTAGTACTGCCCAGATGAACTGAAAACGGAGAACTATGAGCTTCAAATAACAACTCTCTCTTCAACTGTGAATCACAAGGCACACACAATCTCTTCTCAAATCTCAAAACGCAATCATTATCAATGTTTAATTCAGGCAACTTACCTTTCTGAACCAGCTCTACCTTTTTCTGCAACTCACTATCTTGCTTTTGTGCTTGCTTGATTCTATCTGATAGAGATGATCTCACTGATACCTGAAACAAAACAGAAGGACTTCCTGCACCAACAACTTCTATTCAAAAGTTCATCAAATCCTTAACCAAAGGATCACGTTCCAAACGCAACATTTTTAATGAAGCATTACTTTTTCGACTCAAAGCATCAGCCACTTTATTTGATTTTCCCGGATGGTAATGAATTGTACAATCATAATCCTTGATTAATTCCAGCCATATCCTTTGTCTCATGTTTAACTCTTTCTGAGTGAATATATACTTTAAACTTTTGTGATCGGTATATATTTTTCACTTTACTCCATACAGATGATGCCTCCAAATTTTTAAAGTAAAAACAACAGCAGCTAGTTCCAAATCATGTGTAGGGTAATTTACCTCATGAGTTTTCAACTGTTGTGAAGCATAAGCAATTACCTGATCATTCTGCATTAGGACGCAACCAATTCCTTTCAATGAAGAATCAATGTATATAACAAATTCACCATTCCTGGAAGGTAGTGCCAAAACTGGAGCATTCACCAATCTTCTTTTCAATTCCTGAAAACAATCATCACATTCTTTTGTCCAGATAAACTTAACACCCTTCCGAGTTAGCTTAGTCATTGGACTAGATAACCGTGAAAAATTTCTAACAAACCTTCGGTAATAGCTCGCCAAACCAAGGAAGCTACGAATCTCGGTTACATTTGTGGGTCTTGGCCATTCTTCCACAACTTTTGTTTTTGTAGGATCAACAGTTATTCCATCTTTAGAAACAATGTGACCAAGGAAAGAAATTTGTTGCAACCAAAACTCACACTTGCGGAATTTCCCATACAATTTCTTTTCTTTTAAGGTTTGCAAGATAACCCTTAAATGTCTTTCATGCTCCTCTTTACTTTTAGAAAACACCAAAATATCATCAATGAAAACCACCACAAACTTATCCAAGAACTCATGGAAAATTCTATTCATTAAGTCCATGAATACAACAGGTGCATTGGTCAGCCCAAAAGGCATTACTAAAAATTCATAATGGCCATATCTCGTACGGAACGCGGTCTTCGGAATATCTGCCTCCTTTACCTTCAGCTGATGGTACCCCGATATCAAGTCAATCTTTGAAAAAAACTGAGCTCCCTGGAGCTGATCAAAAAAATCATCGATATGAGGCAAAGGATATTTGTTCTTAACAGTGATATTATTCAAGGCTCTATAATCAATGCAAAGTCTCATAGAACCATCTTTCTTCTTAACAAATAAAACAGGAGCACCCCATGGTGATGTCCTAGGTCTAATGAAACCTTTCTCTAATAAATCTTGCAATTGCTCCTTCAACTCTAAAAGTTCAATTTGTGCCATTCGATAAGGGGGTTTTGAAATTGGCTTAGCATCAGGAACTAAGTCAACAGTAAACTCAACTTCCTGATCTGGTATTATTCCAGGAAACTCATCAGGAAAAACATCAGGATACTCATTTACCACTGGCACATCATTAATCTGAACAGTTCCTTTATTTTCAACGACGTGTGCAAGGTAACATTCATTTCCATATTTTACAAGTTTCTCGGCCTCTTGATATGTTATCAGAAGTAATGGTTCATTCTTGTAAACAAACTGAAAGTCTTTCTGAAAAGAAACTTCTTTAGCTCTAAACTCAATCTTAGCATGGTATATAGAGAGCCAATCCATACCCAGGATAACATCAAACTCTACTAGAGGTAGAACAATAAGGTTTGCAAGTAGGTTCTTTCCACAGATAAGGATAGGAAGATTCTTATAAATTCTTTTTGCCTCAAAATTTCACCCAGGTGTTTTTACCAAAAGTTCAAGAGTCATTTCTTGAGATGGTATTCCCATTTTACTAGAAAAGTTTTCAGAGATGAAAGAATGTGTAGACCCCGAATCAAACAACACACTGGCATAATCTGAAAAAACAAACAAAGTACCTGATACAACTTCATTTGATGGCCCGACATCTGCTGAAGTAGTTGCAAAGGATTTCACCACCCCTTTCTGCTTGTAGTCTAACTGCTTCCCATCACTCAAGCTCCTTGTCGGACACTCGTTTTCATAGTGACCCATCTCATTGCACTTATAACATTTCACTAACTGTAAATCAAATTTGTTCTTACCTTCACCTTGATCCTTTTCAGTGCAATCACGTGCCTTATGTCCCATCTTACCACATCGGTAGCACTTCCCAGAATTCAGAAGACATTCCCCAGCATGCCTTTTGCCACATTTATCACAAACTGGAAACTTATTTCTCTTACCATCAGACTTTTTTGAATAATTCTTACCTTTCTCCTGCCACCTCGGTCTCTTCTTCTGCTGGTTATTATAGAAAACTTTGTCATCGGCAAACTCCATTTCCACCTTCTCAGCACATCGAACAAGCTTTTCATAACTTTTAAACTCACGAGAAGCTAATTCCCTTCGATATTTTGGCTTTAATCTTGAGTAAAAACGATTGATTTTACTATCAAGGTCCCAGATAAAATTTGGAGCATACCTTTCCAATCGAGTGAACCTTTCTTCATAGGCAGCCACTGAGTCTTCCTCTTGCCTCAATTCCAAGAATTGCTTTTCCATCCTAAGTCGAACATCCTTAGGAAAATACTTCTCAAGAAACATACCTTTGAATTCATCCCACTCAAGAGCATCAATCTCATCGGCGTCTCTGATATTTTTTACCATAGACCACCACTGATCTGCTTCACTCTCCAAACGGTAAATAGCAAGACTAACCTTTTGATTGTCTGAACACCCCATGACATCAAAAATCTTCTCCAGTGCTTTAATCCACCCTTCAGCTAGCACAGGGTCAGATGATCCTCTGAATGATGGTGGATGTTGCCTCATGAAATGTTCCACCACTGACATGTTCCTCTGCGATTGATCTGGCTGATCTCGTGCATGGATACCACCACCCTTTATCACTTGATTCAACTGCGCCATTACTGCAACAAACTTTTCAGTTCCAATTCCGACCATCTCAGGATGATGATTCGGAAGGTTATTTTCTTCTGTATGCCTTCCTAGCACTGCTTCCCTGTTTCCTCTGCGGAAAACCATTCTGAACAAACATGTCTTAGATAAAGCAACATGGTAATATTTAAATGCTATATGATTTCAAAAAAATATATATTTTTGGATAATCATTTAATAGAATTATAACTCCTAAAGTTATCTAAACCGACCTTTGATACCTACTATAAGGCCCCAGCCTTAAACCTTACTTAATCATGAGTTATTACAAGATTACACATTGAGGATCTTTTCGGGTTTAGAGTTTTAGAGAATTAGATCAAAAAACTTGCATTACATTCCACATATAAACAAAGTGGTTACATAAAGATAGTATTATTCATTCCCATCAATGGAAACACATTTAAAAAAAACATGGATTATTTCTTGACACATCCTTGACTCTATCATCTTATCATGTACCTTTCCCTTGACCTGTGAAAAACATTTCAAAAACTTGGGATGAACATAAAAACTCAGTATGGGTTATAAAAAAAATGGAAAGGAAACATGAGTTCATATATACATAAGAATGAAATCATACTTTACCCATAAAACATAGGCACATTAACATACCTCATAAAATCATGAATAAATCATAGAAATCATAAGACATAAAGGTAACTTGAGGCATTCATAACATTCTTACGTAGGGAGTAACCCTCTTGGTTACATTTGGAATACCCATCACAGTATATTCCCTAAAATCTCTTCGGAGAAACCTTAACGTTTCACTCCTTCGCATTACCCAATGCATTGGAGAGCTATATCGGGCTCACCCGCCCTTAGTTTATCACGGAACCACCCGTCTTCATAATAATGCCCAAGAACCATAACATAATCGTATCACATAAAACATGCATAAAGGAAACATAATATTTCCACATTTCAATCACAAGATATCAATACAACACAAAAAACATTATGAAAACCATTTTCAATACCAAAATAAAAGAAAAGTAAAACATGGTATTTATTTTTCTTTTAAAAAGAAGGTATGGATTGTAGAGGAAGCCGAAACTCAAATAACGGTCACGACGGTGGAGAAGTCATTGTCACTGCATACGTACGAAAAAAACATTCCCTTTTTTCGTTTATTAAACGCTTCGTATAAAAAGATTCCTTTTGAATAAATGTAAAAGTCAAAGGGGTTTATACACCATATAAAAGAAAGTTGTGTATAAAATAAAATATGCCTCAATGAAAGGAGATTGAGACGAAGTCCCATACCTCGGGTCCGACTTGACTCGATCGTTCTTTAATGTCCTGAATAATAAACCTGAGTTAATTTCTACTTGCTTAAGAACCTTTTTCAAGTTCATTATTCCTTTTATATCACTTATTACCATGTCATGAACACTATGTAATTATTTAAGTTAATAACAGTTGTTTTAACGATCATTAGTACTTGAGTCAAAAATAAGCCCTTTATAGTTACATGTTGTTCATGTATTCATTATATACAGAATGGTATTCATGATGTATATATCATATATGTCATATATATCCAGTACATACATGCATTTATAATATTACATAATCATTTAGAGGTAAGAAATGAAATGCACCGTTCATGGAGACGGTAATCCGTACGTACGCATGAACGCTACTTTCATTTCTATTTAGTATTTTATAGAATGGAATCATAATGATATAAAGGTATATTATAATTCCATTATAATATCATATATAATATCATAGTTCCATCCTTTATATGTCCCACATATGGTATTTAACGAATCAAATCACTTTGAGGGGGCGGTAGTCCGCACTTCCTAAAATGAAGATATCGTGTTTACCCATAATGGAAACCATAAAGGTATGCCCAAAATGAAAAAAAAACAGAAGCTTAAGGAAAACATAAACATATTATATATCATATATAAAAATAGTGACATCATAATGGCCACCTTTGAAGGTGTTAAATGAGTATTGAACAATCATCGTTTCGGGAGGCAGAATTTCGCCATCCACGGAAACCGTATGTTCTTTAACCATTTTATGTATTTGTGTGAGAGTGTAGCTCAAATAAATCTTATAAAACATCCTAGTACATTTAATATACTGGTGTTGTTACAAAATAAGTAAATAAAAAGAGTTTAGGGGGTTGGAGAAGAAAAATAAAACAAATGAACATGAGAGAATGAATTACCTTTAAAAGTGTAACTCCTTTTGATTTGAGCCTAAAGGCTTCCTTTGAAAGGATTCTGCCCAAAGGGAATCCTCTAGGATGAGGATAGGGATGTGTAGAGAGTAAATGGGTAGGGGTTGGCCGAGAAAAAGGCTTGAGGAGTGTGTGAAATGAGGTAGAGGTGGGGGCCTTTTATAAGAGGAGAGGAGGGGCACTTTTGGAAAGTAAAGAAATATTACTTTATTTGAAAATGTGTTTCGGTTTTAAAAGGTCCCACATTGATATAATTCGTGGATAAGGTGATAAGGGTTCGAAATCCACTCATCCAATTGGTTTTGGACATGTGTAGTTCATAGATTTTACATTATCTTTCCATTTTATTTAAATCGTCAAATAATGAGGTCATCACTACATCATCATGATGTCATAAATAATTTAATTTATTTAAAGTCTAAAAATTATAAAAAAAAGTAATATGATGTATGAAATCTTTTTATCTTTCCAATGACTATTTATAATCAAATATCTGATCTTTATAACCCCATGTAAAAATTGTTTTCGTAAAACATATTATGTTTGTGTCATTTTTACTTTTACATTAAATAAAAAGTTATTTATGTCATTTCCCAACCAAAATGTCTCCATGGGGTCCCCAAGTTGACCCATGGCTTGTCTTGGTCGGCCATGACATAACCAATAAGGTTGGGACATGTGTCTAGGTCATTTAATATTATTAAAGCATTATTTATACCTTAAACTACCCTAATTACCACTAATCGTGATTAAAAACTTAATAAGTTACTATTCACCAAAAAAAATATTTTAATCCCATTGAACCACATTTTACTTCTTAATGACAACCATGTATGTCGGATTTTCAAAATTCAATACACATTAGTGGTAAACTTTCATTTAACTGAAAAATCAGTTTGCTTGATTACCACTTAGTGGTTTCACTATTCATCAAAAATTGAAGTTTTTCATAAAATTACCAAAAATTCACCCTAAGCTATATTTGATATTCCGAATTCAAAAATGAAGTCTATTTTAAAAAATTCAAATCATATAAGTCACATTAATTAATTTAATAATTAATTCCCGCTGCCAGAGCAAATAGCGTGTTTTTACAAAACAATAAGTATCAAAAGATTGACACCAGTTTAAGTCTAATTTCAAAGTGAAATTCATTCCAATGACCACCATTGGATAAAATGGTAAAAATATATTCTAATTTCACTTCAAAACCAATTCAAAACATAATATAATCATATAAATAAATTAGATTAAAAAGCAGTTTTGATGTAAAATGCAGTATTTTTCACTATTCATTAAAAAATGAACATTGTCAGAAAAATACCAAAAATTCACACAAGGTAAATTTTGATGTCCCAATCATAAAGAATAAGTTTATTTTGACAAACATAGTTTATAAAATTGTCAAAAGATATATTCAAAAATGGTTTTCCATCAAAAGGCAGTAAAACAATCTTTTAAGAATATTAGTGTATTCCATGCATAAGATTGTATTTATTTTCATTTTAAGCCTCTATAACACTATCTTAATCATTAATAGACATAGATAAAAATATCTATTATTCATTACTTACTTGGGATGTTACAGCTCCCATCAACAATCGCCTCCAGACTCGTGCAATAGTGTTCCCTCAACATGATGGGGGTATCGTCTCTAGGCGTTTGGCTCAGGTTTCTCGAACCCGAGCAGGCAAGATGAACCGCCAAAGGAGAAATCTGGTCAATAGTGAGAAGGTTCTCATCTCTGCCATCTCCGGAGAATTCCACCAACCTAACTTGGTGTAAAGCAACGAGCCGGCACATACACTCGTCTGTTTTAATTTCGATGTCCAGCAGACTCGTCTGGAAGCAACACGCCAATCCCACCAGGCAATTCCAGTGGTGTACTATAGACAAGAACATACACCTGTTTATAAATCATCAGCTAGTCAACAGGCTCGTCTAACTACATACGATGGATCCCACCAACCCAATGTGTTAACAACTGGTAAACAAGCACATACTCCTGCTTACAATCATCAATCCTACCAGCAGCCTCGTCTGTCAGTATTGAAGGAAGATCATTAACCACGTTCGGCAGAGTGAAATTAGTAGGCACATATACCTGCTAGTATTGATCAAGCCTACCAATAGTCTCATTTGGTAGCATTCAGAGAAGTCATTCAGAAATATCTGGTGACAAACAGGAGGTAGACTTAACTCTCTGTCCCCACACTTGAGTACTTTTAGAATTCACTGACAGGAAAAGGAGGACAGGAGCAGGCACATACACCTACTCCAAGAATGGAATGGATGGATATCCCCATTCCGACAGTTGAAGTCACCAAGTACATTCTGGCAATGGTGAAAGAGCAGAGGAAAATCCCTGCTCATATTCTGGATGCCTGCCAGTATATTATAATAGCTTCCGCAGCATCTCAGGGAAAGACACATAAATCTATCCCTACCAGTGGAGTGACACATCAACAATTCAATTTGGAACACACACACACCTCTGTTCCAGTCCAAGAGGGTTGTGGGGCGTACTCCCTCATATCATACGGACAACAAAGTCAAGCACATACACCTGATTTTAGTGGAGATAATCAGCCTAACCGGATCATTTCTCATGTGTAGGCACATACACCTGCTCGTAATGACAACTTTCATCAACAAGTGGTTACCAAATTGAGTGATAAGGAATATAAGAAGAATACATGCCCCACACAGTCAAGAAATCAAAGTTCAATCTGTAATTAGGCCTTACTTGATGCTAGAGTTCTTAATGCACTCAGAAAATTATCTATTGCATCTCAAGATTTTACTATATCAGTTCTCAATAGTGGGAACATTAATTCCAAAGGTCTTTATCAGACACTTCCTCATGAAGGCTTGCTTCATGACAGTTCGGTCGATCTCGAAGTTTCATCATCAGATGAGAGCCACAGGAACCCTCTGTGTGGTCAAAAGGCCAAGGAGAAAAATGTTTCATCTTTTTTGTAACCCACCATGGTGGTCCTCCCCATGATGATTAATTTAGCTACAAAAGTCCTCTCCGCAGTAGTAATTCGCATTGTCTGGAAAATTCTTCAGAAGAAAATGCAGTGATGGGAAATCCCTCTTATCTTGAGGCACTTGAAAATGTGAAGCCAGTCATTTCTGATGCTTTACCACTAGCAGGTGAAATACTTTCTCAATTAGAAGATAGCATGGGGTGTAGGTCATTCTCCGAACCACCCCTGGGACGTTCATCTTCTAATTTGATTAGTGAATTCTCTACCAATATTGTTGAATCCGATGAAGCAACAAGGAAGAACTAACTCTTTCCTAATCAGGTAGAAGAGTCTTCATTGAATGATAAGTAGTAAGTACTTAATATGAGAAAACAAATGGCGAATGGTGAAGTGCCAGTAATCTTTTGGCCTCTGGCTGACTCTCAGTATGACATTCCAGAGATGTTGACGGAAGATGGAATTCATAATATTCATATCAACATATGGAAAAATCTTTGTCAAAATATTATCTTATGATGAATATGAAAATCATTTCAAGATAATAGAAGGGTTACAATTCCAAATTGACTTAGCATCTCTCTCAGATTCTCGATATCCGAAGGCTTAAAAGCAGTAGAGAGCCCTTCAGCGTTCATGCCTTGGCACACTAAGAATATTGCGCTAGTTAATTTCCAATTCCCCATCTAGTATTCATATCAGGGGATGGGGTTTTTATGGATCACTGCATTTCACGGTGCTCTCCAATCAGAAAAACCCGCCGAAAATGGTTTCATGAAATGTTATTGCCCATGGTCGGCCACAGTCGATTGGCTTTCTTTGTAATCAAAGGCTTGCTCAAGAACAGGCTTCAACTAGTTCTTCTCAAAATCAAGAATACAGAGAACAAGTTATTTAATTACTCCTGCGTCAAGTGAACGAAAATATTGAACAGGCCTCTCATTTGGAGCAAGCACATCATCAAGTGACAGAAGTGTCAGAAATCATCCAACGGTCTTTTGAGTCGGGTGACAAAAGTGGATGCAGGTTGATGCATCCAGCCAATTTACAGACTAAAGTCCACAAGATCAGGAGATCTTAAAAGAAGGTATCATATATATCATGTCAAGAACCACCCCAGATATCCAGACTGGGGACTCATTTAACCCAACCCTCAGAATCAACAAATAGGATTCGAGGAGTTGAGCAGGAATAGCCCCAGTTCACTAGACTGGGGAATTTTTCAAATACTCAATCTCTTCCTCAGATAAAGTCAGTCTTCTCTCGATTAGGGAAGAAGCCCCAAGAGGAACGAAGAGCCAAATTATCAGGATATTCCCTCCAAATTACGGTTCGTCAAGAAGTTCCTGAGGGATCGAATCAACAAAAAGAAATTTCTGATCAAGGACATGGAAGAAGACAATATCACTGAAATGCTGATAAAAGAGATGCAATGCATTATGCATCAATTCATGTCATCAATGTCGTTGTTACTGATCCACCAGATGAGGATCAATCAAAAGGATCAGATGAAGAGGTTCCTGCTCAAGAAGTTGTACGCACAGACACAAATGAAGAAGGAGTGCGTACACGAAATCAAAGGCTTACCCATAATCTGGGTGTTCCTTCAAGTAACCCACTTACCCCTCTCCAAAAGGGATCCAACAAGGAGAAAGGAAAGAATTAGGTTACATACCCTTCCTCTAGAGAAGGCCAATCGCTCTCACTAGAGAAAATATTTTCACAACAAGAGGAATAAATGAAGGAATTAAAGAGGATGAATGCAGAACTACTTCAGGGTAGTCTTCCTCCTAAACGTGCTGGAGTCAGTCAGCCAAGGGAATTTTTTGTAGATACTGAGATAGATCAAAAATATCCTCCTCTATCTGTACACCCTCACAGGTCTAATCCTACAGGTCAAGTGCTGCCATCGGTTGTAGTACCAGCTGCCACATCTATTCAAGCTCTAGTCAGTGCACCTGGTCAGTTCCAAGCTCAACCGAATGTTTCTCAAAAGTTAATAACTACTATTGAGTCATTAACAACTCGGTTGGAAGCTATGGAGGGAAAACATTCTCAAATTCAACCAGAAAAGAGATCTTATCATGAATGGGTTGATGCAATTCCCCCCCCCCCCATCAAATTTTTCAAGTACCACATTCCCAATCTTTAATGGTTCGGGAGATCCATAGCAACACTTAACACATTTTTTTCCTCATTGAGATCCTATGATGGGAACCCCTCAGCAACAGAAAGCAATTAAGCTCAGGTGTTTTGTACAGTCATTACAAGGGCCTGCCTTTGTCTGGTATACAAGCTTGCAATCCCGGTCAATTATAGGATGAGAGGATCTTTGTCAATGATTCCTTCCTCTGTTCAGTGCAAGTTTTCCAAAGACAACAGTTTTTGATCTTACAAACTATAAGAAAAGGGACAATGAAAGGGTTTCAGATTTCATTGCTCGCTGGAAGAGATTAACATATTCCATGAGCTTAGTACTCCCTCAAGAGGAATTATTACCAATCTGTGTGGCAAATCAGCGTGATGAGTTATGCACGTCATTGATCCATGTGAAATACACAAAAGGGTTTCGAGACCTTACTTCAATCGCTCAACAGATTGAAGATTCTCTTATGAAGACTAAGGAAAAAACTTGTGTAATTCCATTACCTCCAGGAAGGAGAATGGGCAAAGCAGAGACTGCTATAGTTATGCTTAAACAAGTACATGTATCTTCTTCTACTTCAAAACCATCATCTTCCCGAAGGGCTCCACCTCCTGAGTGTCAGCAAGAGAGGTCGTTTCGTTAAGATGATCAAAGAGATCAAATACGAAAACAATTTTAGTATTTGAAAAGCAAATTTTACTCTTTCTGAAATTAAAAAGTTCCTGGATACTTCATTTCGGCTCTGGAAAATAATTTGGTTCAATTGACAAGGCCCAAATGGCCAAACAAGGAAGGAGATGAAGATCATCCCAACTATTTCCCATTTCATCAGATGTTGGGGCATCCCATTTATGAGTGTTTTGGCTTCAAAGACCTCCTTCAAAAAATGGTTAACTCTGGACAAGTCAAATAAAAAGGTTTTTCAGCTCAGGTAGCATGTGTTACTGCTACAAATCCAGAGGAGGAAGGCGAGTGGAAATAAGTCAAGAACAAAAATGCACAAAAATATGATGATCAGATGGTCAAAAAAACAATCAACCAAACTCATGCTATTTTTCGAACACAATTGAAGAAACCAATTGTGTCTTCTACCATGAATGCCGCAGAAAAACCCTCTTCATCAGAGGGAAAATACTCAAAGAAACGGCATGATTCAAAGAAAGAATAAGAATCAGAAGAAGATGAGTATGTGTCAAAGCCCAAGTTGTCTTTGACTATGGCAGATTTTATGCCATCTACTTCGAAGCAACGTGCACCTTCCCACCAAACGACACAGCCTAAATTGGATAGTCAGGAAGAGTCTTCATCGGATGAAGAGTTAATCTTCGGTTCTCTTAATATGATTTATTTAACATATCCTTATGCCAGTCACAGTTTCAATCTCGATGAACATGGTTTCCCTGTATCAAACAGAGGAATCAGAGGAAGTTCTAGAGGCTCAGGGTATAGGGGAAGATGTGGATCTTTCAGAGGCCATTATTCCAATTCTACACCTGCTAGAACTGTTTATACGGCAAAAACTCGTGGCAGAGCCCTTCAAAGAGCTCAACAAGAACAAGAAAGTTCTTCCTCACAAGGCAGATTCAGTCCTGGAATAGTTATTCTGGAGGATCGGTTGGAAGTTACACCTTCTTCCTCTCAGCAAGTAAATAGACCTAATCAGTCTAATCATCCAAATCTAGGAGTATTACCAACTCCTACCCCGATACAAGATACATCAACTTCCAAAGCATCAACTTACAAGGCACCTGCTAAACCACATGTTCCTGTTGGGAAACGCAGACCTTTGGATCAAAAGTATGATGTATTGAAACACCTGGCTCAAGTACCGACCAAGTTATCAATTCTGGATGCTTCGAATTTATCAAAGGATATTCGAGAGCCACTCATTGAGGATTTTTCACGTCCTCAGGAGTTTTAAACTGAAATTGTTGCAGCTGAAGCCTACCATGTAGAGAATAATCTTGCATAATGCCATGTAGTGAAATCTTTCATAGATGAAGATGAAGATGATGTTGTGCATGGACATATTAGAACTTTATATTTATCCGAAAAGTTCAATGGTGTAGACATCTGAAGAGATTTCATTGATAATGGTTCAGGATTCAACCTCATCCCTATTCGTACACTTCGTCGATTGGGCCTCATAGAATCTGATTTATCTCCTTCTGCTATGATGTTACAAGGATATGATAAAAATGAACAAGAACCATTGGGCGAGATTACACTCAGAACTCAGTTTGGAGATCTTGTATCCAATTCAGATTTAATGGTTGTTGATCAAGACTCATCTTTCAACATCTTTCTTGGAATACCCTGGCTACATCAACATGCGGCTATCCCTTCATCATATCATCAATGTCTGAAATATTGTTTTGATGGTCAAATTGGGAAATTGAATGGTGATAAGGCCCCGTTCAAGACATGTTAATCTCAATACATTGAGGCGGAATTCTATCACATGAAGGTTAAGGAGAAATCCACAACAAGGGAGATTACCAAAGTTAATGCTACATATAGTTTGGAAAAAATTCCAGTAAACCCATTTACACATGTGAGTACAGATTATGTGTTACCTATCAGTTAAATTGACAGGACAGACTCAAATCAAAATACACTTATGGAAACTTCCATAATGTCAATTACGGAAATCAATCCAGACAACATGGGAGAAATTGGTGATTCACCAAGAAATTATGAAAGCTCAAACGGGGATGTCTTCATTTCATCCGCTGAAATTCAGCAAGTATATACTTCACCAACCAGACCAGAAGAAGTTATAACAAGTTCATAGGTGAACGATGATGTCAATTCTAAATCCACCGTCCCCTCTTTAATACCCAGGGAAGACCCTTCATCATCAATAGGGTCAGAAATGGAACCTTCTTCTTCAAGATGTTCAAATTTTAACATCTCTTCTGGTCATGAAAATTCTACTTCATCATCTACTATGCAAGTAGAAACAAAAGAAATAACACATGTTGAAGACGAAGAGGAAGATCTCAGGGATGATCCTCCAGCATTTGAAGAGGGTATCTCTACCACCGTGGATGAACTCAGAGAAATAAATCTGGGTACAAAAAAATATTCACTCCCCACTTTAATTAGTGCGGCCATGACTCTTGAAGAGCAAGTGATGTATGTTTAATTTTTAAAGAAAAATTGAGATATATTTTCTTGGAACTATACAGAGATTCCCAGGCTTGATCCTGATGTTGCTACTCATTGTTTGGATTTTCCAGAAGAACATCGAGGATTCAAGCAAGCTGCAAGAAGAACTCACCCAACCTATGCTTCCAAAATTGAAGCTGAAGTGGATAATCTTATCAAAGCTAACTTCGTTAGAGAAGTTCAATATCCCAAATGGTTGGATAATATTGTCCATGTTAAAAAGAAGAACGGAAACATTAGAGTTTGAATTGATTTCATAGATCTTAATCGGCATTTTCCTAAAGATGATTTTCCAGTTCCGATCACAAAACTCTTAATTGATGCAACAGCTAGCTATGAAGCACTTTACTTCATGGTTGGATATTCTGGGTATAATCAAATCTAAATGTATTTAGAAGATGAAGAATCTAAAACCTTCAGAGCCCCTCAGGGTGTGTTCTGCTACCAAGTAATGCCCTTTGGCTTAAAGAATGTAGGTGCAACATATCAGTGTTCGATGCATCATATCTTTAAACCCTTTTATAGAATTTTGTTGAATGTTATGTGGATGATTTGGTGGTTAAATCCAAACAATGTTTTAATCACTTGGCTGATTTGGAAGTCATATTCCACAAACTTCGGCAACATAATTTGAAGATGAACCCCTTAGAATGTGCTTTTGGGGTAGCCTCAGGAAAGTTTATCGGCTTTGTTGTACGCCATCATGGTATCAAAGTCGATCCTGAGAAGAAAAAGTCAATCATTGGTATGTCACCTCCTCAAAATTTGAAATAATTGAGAGGAAATCAAGGAAACTTATCCTATATTCGGTGTTTCATCGCCAATTTGGCAGGAAAAAGTTTACCCTTCACCAAATTGATGATGAAGGGAGTCACTTACCAGTGTACTAAAGAATGTCAAGAAGAATTCGATATTCTCAAGAAGTATCTCTTGATTCCACCGGTATTAATGCCACCTATTGATGGAAGACCACTTATCATCTATGTGACAGCTTTAGAGTGATCATTGGGTGCCTTTCTTGCTCAGAAGAATGATGCTGGGAATGAGAACAACCTCTACTATCTTAGTCGGACTATGCTTGAAGCAGAAAACCGATATTCTATTATTGAGGAGTGCTGCCTAGCATTAATATTTGCAGTTCAGAAGTTGAGACACTACCTGCAACATCATGAGGTCCAATTGGTATCTTGCAATAACCCGCTCAAATTAATCCTTAGTTTTCCAATGCTTACAGGATGTCTGGCAAGGTGGGAAGTTATTTTGCAGCAATTTGACATTCAGTATGTGTCTCAAAAGGCAATAAAGGTCCAAGCTCTAGTTGATTTCCTTGATGAACACCCTTCAGTATAACATACATATACAGATATTGAACTTCTTGATGAGGAAGTCTTCTTTATTCAAGATAGTCTTCAGACATGGGAAATGTACTTTGATGGTGCTTCTAGAAGTCCAACAGGAAGGAAAATGGAAAATCCTAAATTCCACAAAGTTGGCTTAGTAATTGTGCTCATTTCTCCAGAAAAGGCAGTGTTACCCTATTCCTTCTCATTGTTGGGAGGCGGTACAAATAATGAAGCAGAATACCAAGCTCTCATCACATGCTTAGAGTTGGCACTTCAAGCACAAGTGAATCACTTAAAGGTGAAAGGTGATTCAGACCTAGTAATCAAACAAGTCAATGGGTATTATGCGATCAGAAAAGAAGAGTTAATCCCTTTGTTTGATTACATCAGAGAGTTAATGGCGGAATTTCCTTCAGAACTAACATTTTCTTATGTCACGTGGTCACAAAATGCTCAAGATAATGCACTGGCTAATATAGCCACATCTCTGGAAGATCCAAATCAGGACAAGACAAGCATCAATATTGCCCACCTTCGTACAATTTCACCTTATGTTCAAACCAGAACAGAGGAAATCAATGAAATTAGTCCCATTCATGAACCATATGGTCATACTATAGGATGGATGACACCAATCAGAGAATACCTTCAAAATGGAACACTTTCACCTGATAGAGCCAGGAAAGAACAAATCTGGCGACGTGTGGTCAATTTTACTCTTTATGACAGCCCAGATCACCTAGAGAAAGTTCTCTACAAGTGTGGTTTTGATGGAGTTCTCTTCAGATGCATTGATGGTGAAGAGACAATGGTTGTCATGAAAGAATTGAATGCATGATTCTGTGGTGCCCACCAGTCTGGACATAGACTATCTGATCAAATTCGAAGGCTTGGACACTTTTGGCCTTCAATGATACAAGATTTTGTTGATTTCACAAATAAGTGTCATTCATGCCAAGTATATGCCAACTTTATTCATCAGCCCCCAGAGTTGCTTCATACAGCTAAATACTCATGTCCATTTTTCATATGGGGAATGGATGTGGTAGGACCTTATCCTTCAGCTATAGCAAAGAGGTTTAAGTACATTCTTACTGCCACTGACTTCTTTTGAAAATGGGAAGAGACAATACCTCTCAAAGAAGTTAGTTCTAAAATCATTGTTAGCTTCATCAAGTCTAACATCATTACCAGATTTGGTGTCCCTCATACCATATTGACGGATAATGGCACCAAATTATGTTCATTCGAGGTGAAGAAGTTGTATCAAGAATACAACATCAAATCCAACCATTCATCTCAGTATCATGCAGCGAACAATGGCCAGATAGAAGCCTTCAACAAGACTCTTTCAAATATACTGCAAAATATGGTGGATAATGATAAGAAATCATAGCCTGACAAACTCTTTCATGCTTTATGGGCTTATCGGACCACCTCCCGCACTGCAACGCTGTCAACTCCATATTCCCTGGTATATGGAACGGAAGCAGTCTTGCCCATTGAAGTTCAATTACCTTCGCTCAGAGTATCGATTTTTGATCAATCATCTACAGATGAACAATCTCAAAAGAGATTGGATGAATTGGAACGGTTAGACGAGAAACGATTGTGCACTTTGCACCACTTGGAGGTCTATCGGAGTCGAATAGCACGAGCTTTCAAAAAAAACGTTCGTCTTCATTCATTCGTTCCGGGGGAATTGTTATTGGTTCTCAGAACTCTAACGATACTAGGAAAGAAACCTCTCAAGCTTGAACCCAAATGGGAAGGACCTTACTCAATACATAAGGTCTACTCCAACAGGCATATTCTTTAATCTCAATGGATGGAGAACTCATCACTACTCCAACCAATGCCAGATTTCTAAAGAAGTATTTTGTATAAACACAAAATACACCATTACAGTCCATGAATATGACCTTAAACTATTTTCATTACTTTCGTCCCATAGGACGTTAAACTGTGACATCCTAGCTACATGACGCTAAACTATACAGAAGTCTCTTACATCCAGCAAGTCGTTAAACTGCACCATTATGGTCCATGCATATGACCTTAAACTATTCTCACCATCGTCCAACATGATACTAAACTATATCATCCGTTTTTGTCCAACATGACGTTAAATTGTGTCAATGTCCAGTAAAATGTTAAACTGCACCATTAGTTGTATTCCATGCATACGACCTTATTTACATCCCTCTCACCCAACATGACGTTAAACTGTGGAAAAAATCTCTAATACGTCCAATATGATGTTAAACTGTGTCCTATTTGTCCTTACTGCATGAAATTAAACTGCACAGTCCCTTTTCGTCCAACATGACGTTAAACTATATTTTCCACATCGTCTTAGCTACAGAGCGTTAAACTGTACAACACCCTTATTGTCCAACATGACGTTAAACTGTGTTCCTTTAATATGTCCTACATGATGTTAAACTGTATTTTTTCCCTGCTACATGAAACTAAACTATGCAGCACCAATAGTCCTAACTACAAGACTTTAAATTGCATAGTACCTTGATACGTCCTACATGACATTACTGTGTATCATTAAGGTTGTTGCTATCTCTTTTTTCTCACACCAAGTATGACTCACATGAGTTTAGAGAAAACTTCAACCATAAAACTCTCTCTGGGCCACTAACCACGCGTAAGTCCAAACACCATTTTTTAGGTCGTTGTCCCCAAGAACAACTTGATCACTAATTCATTCTTTAATTGAACTACACATACATTTATCCTTCCCTTCTAGGCTGGTATGTAGGCAAACTCTTGAGGTTTAAGCCCAAAACCAATCTCTTCACATCGGTTCACCTCCATCTCATACGATGTTGATTCATGAAACCGCCCCCAAATCCAATCTCTTCACATTGGTTCACCTTTGTCCTTGCTATATGACATTAAACTGTACAACATTTTTTTTGTCCTGTATGACAATAAACTAAAACATTCTTTGATACCCTCACCTGAGAGTGAATCATTATTTACATTTATTTCCAATCATGTTATATTCCAAAGACTACATGCATACATGGCAATGCCCGAACCTTTTATCTTGGGTTAAACCATCATTGTACTAAAGTCCCCTTTTCACCCTTCACTTGTACGAACCAAATTTGTATAGGGGTATTTCTAGAACTACATGGGCTTGATTCCCATCCTTATGGGATATATAGGAACATTCGAGTATCCCTCGAATCCACCCCCAAGTATTTTGGGCCTAACCCCAAACTTCCACTTTTAGTCCCATGGCTAAAAAGCCCCTATGAAAACACACGCTGTGTATTTATTATAATGGTCCAAATTCTATGATGCTAAACTAATATCTCTTAAACTTTCGTCCCACATGACGTTAAACTGTACTTCAAGAACTATGTATGACTTGATTCCCATCCTTATGGGATATGTAGTGAAGTCCATCATTCCAATTCAGGACTCAGCCACAACATGATTATGGTTAACAAGGATCTGTGTATCTCCTAATACATTAGACAATACCCATTTTTATGTTTCATAATCCTAACCTTAAATATTTTCAGATCTTCATAACCCTTTTCTCGACTTCTATTCACAAAATGTCCAATTTCTGGGAGTTCTTTTGCCTGACTATGCAGCATGTTCCCTTAGGCGGCCTTGCATAAGTAGTCTACATAACAGACCTGTCAGCCAAAAGATGCTATTATTTGACTATGCAGCCAATTCCCTTAGGTGGACCTGCATAATTAAACCCCCTAACGGGTTTTTTAAATAATGGTAACTTCATTCTTGGGAAGAAAATCACTTTTGTCCTTAGTTATCTTAACGACAATATGTAGGGATCCACGAAAAATAGCCATCCTTAATATATTTGTCTCATACTCTTCTTCATGATTTGAAAGTATTCAAGTCTATGGTTTATATTTCCCTTCCCTAAGTTTGGGTCAGACCTTCATAGGAGTGACATTCATCCAATTCTTAGACAATCTTGTTTGGAAATATCTTCTCTATATTCAAGTACCTCTCTCCATAAAGCAAACTCTATGCTTGGGAAAATTTTAATCCCCATAAACTTTCACTGGCTTTTTTAGCAGAAGTAAAGTAAATTTTTGAGAGTTCTTTTGCCTAACTATGTAGCGCATTCCCTTAGGTGGCCTTGCATAAGTAGTATACATAACAGACCTGTTAGCCAAAAGATGCTATTATTTGACTATACAGCCAATGCCCTTAGGTGGCCCTGCATAATTCAACCCCCTAACGGGTTTGTTAAATAATGGTAACTTCATTCTTAGGAACTACTTATTCTAATGCCTTTTAGCCATTTTTTATATCATACCTCAGATTCAAAATTTCTTAAGTCATAGTTTACATTTTTTCCCTCATACTTGGGTGTGGTAATATGTTTCCAGATAAATCATCAAGGAATTGAGTCAATTGTAATCCATTCGGTCAAAGCTATTTCGACCTTAAACATTAGCTTTCATGTTCGACGTGCATGACTTTAAACTGCCCACAAAAGAAAAGGGAAATCTGAATAAAATTCAAGTCCCAGCTCACTAAACATATATTTTTTATGATTTAGGTAATATTGAGCAATTAAAAGATACAAATTTTGTAGGGTTATTTATAATAATCCTAGTAAAAATTAAACTATGCTTATTAGGCCCATTAGCTTAAGTAAATATTAAAAGCAGGTAGTAGGAAAATACATGCACAAATGATTGAAGATGAAAGTGTTTTTTTCATTTGATGCACAAGAATTAGAAGGACGTCCATAGATTGGAGTCTCTTCTCTTTTCCAAGAAGTTACAAGAGGCTATCAACATAAGTCTTCACTTGATGTACAACATCCCGAGCTTCATCAGCAGCCACATGAAGCTCACGCACTCGACCAACTTCACTCTTTTCAGCCTGATGGAGTGATTTCTTGGCATCCACGATGGATTTTATATCATTTGTTTGAGATCCCTATAATGAATTATTGAGTTGGTCAAGTTCCCCAGTAACAGAATATAACTGTTGCTGAAGGTGCGTCTGCTGGATGACTTTATCTTTGATCTTATGCTTCAGATCCTTCATCTTGGCAGCATAGTCAGCCTTAGCTCAGGATACCGCAACCTCAAATTCACTGATATTGGCTGACTGCTTCACCCTGATCAGATCTTCACGACACTTTTGCTCCTACTCCCTCTTTAAGATGACTTGCATTACCGTGGCATGGATCTTTTGATACCTAAAACCGCCAAGTCCCAACATAGAAAAACAGGGATGACAGTCGCAAGATATTTGATGACAGCTCTTCAATAGGCACTTCAGATATGAATTTCCATATATTTTTCCATGCCTTGCATCGTGAAAATTGGAGCACCTTTTGTACTTTTGGATCTAACTCAACATCACTATCACAGGGGGAATGTAATCCAAGATTAATGCACTTAATGAAGTGCCATGTTATGCTCCTTCCCCCCTGACCTGTGCTTCTTCACTTTCAATTCCCGTTGGGGCAGAGGCTGAGGCTTCACCTCCAGATCTAGCCACTGAAATTGATGGCCCTGCATAATCAATTGAAAGTTTTGGTTAGTTTCAAAGGATAAAAAAAGTTAATTGGTTATCTTTCAAATTAAGTACAGTTGAAAATATTGTTATCCCTTACCCAATGGTAGATTAGTAACTTGATAAGGCTCCTCCCCATATTTCCTAGCTTCAACAGGATATTCAGGGTGAGTTTGAGGAAGCTCTATAGGGTTCAGCTCCACTTGCGCTAATGTCTCTACAATAGTAGGGTTTTCTGTACCCCCTTCAAGCATTGGTAGTTCAGTAGCTTGCTCAGATATAACTGTATATTTGAACCGATCATGATTAGACATGTAATCAGAAGTTATTTTTAATAAGACAAAGAATAACACTCACGTCCATAATCTTCTAAATTACTTGGTAATTTAACATGATCTAAAAAATCTTCAAAAGATACACCGAGTCCCATCATTTTATCCAATGTAATCTCAGAATCTTGGTTAATCTCACCAGTGGGAGCATTCAATGTGTCTTTTTTGCGACCTTCATCCTACGGTCTCTGACCCTGGACAACATCTTCAGATAAAGTGGCGGTGTCGGTTGCAATGGCCGCCAAAATATCTAATGCAGGAGTTGAACCTAAAGTATTGCAAAATGGAAGTCAGTTGGTGTTTCAATCAACATTTTATGAATCATTTTTAACTTACCAGAAGCATGTTCTTCTCTTCTTTCAGTAGCAGTAGGGGTGATACTAGGAACAGATGTTGGTTCCTCTTCAGAAGCTGCCAAGTCGACATGAGCTTGTGACTGTTCACCAGCATCCCCCGTTGTCCTCATAGGAGTGTCAAACCTTTCCCTTAAAGGGTAAATTGAAGAAGCCCGTGAAATACCAAGGAAAATGAGTAATCTTTTCATGGTTTAAGACTCATGATTACCCAAAGGACTTACCACTACTAAGGAAGTGTTTAGCTGTGGACTTCCTCCTTGTTTGTTTTTGCTTCCTTGGATTTTTGGGAGTGTAGGCAGTCTCCCTTACTGGTACATGAATTGTAGAATGGAAGACCATGTCCAACTCTTCATCCATATCCTGTTGGCCTGGAGATATCTCGCCCGACTCACGAGGAGATTCAGCAGTAGCCCCGATGGCAGTACCACCAGGGCTATATTACGGTGAAGGAACCTCAGTAGTTCCTTTCATTGCAAGTTGCAGGATGAATAAAATAATTTCCTTGAGTAGGAAAGCTTTGACTGAAATCTAGTTGCAAATCAAATAAGGAAGGAAAACTTATATCTTCAGGATCCACGTAATTGTGCCACTCCTCATATCCGGAAGCATCATTCCCCTCAGTGGTACCACGATCTATCATTTCCATCACCCACTTAGTGATAGTAATGGAATCGTCAGTGGAATATATGAGCATTTCCAGCTCTTCGATGTAAGACCGTGCTTCATCGGGGTTATTCTCGAAAAAGATATCTGTAGAAGCCAGAAGATTCCCTATTCCAGGGAGGTGCAGCCCCTCACACAAATCCAGCCAGGTAGTTTCAGCACCACAGTATAAACTCTTCCATGTCTGGATAGTCTATGGTCGTAGATACTTAGTATGTGTACTAGAAGGCTGCAAGGAAGGTCCTACAATCTTGGATTTCAGCTTCTTCCCAGCTCCTAGAACTACAGATAGAGAATAAGAAAATAAGACTTGTTTCTCTATAATGTAATGGTGATTAAATTTCCAAAAAGAAGTAACTCACCAGGAGATGATGGAGTGGGTCTTTTTATTCTTACTGGAGGATTATATCGGGCACGAGGCCACTTTTCCATTTTTTGTGCCTCATCATCCCCATCTTGGGAATCCGGTGAATCATTCCTAGATGAGGAATCCGGCGAATCAGCTCCAGGTGGGGAAGCATCACCTTCCTGAGGAAGGGTTTCTTTCTCTATAGTACTCTTCCTTTTCCCCACCTAATAAACCGGGTGATTCAGCACCCCTCTATGGTATGATGATATCCAGTTATCATCATACCATGTAGTCAATTTATTTTCCACTTTTTCAACTAGTAGATCAAATACTGCACTGGTCTTCTCCCTAGGTATCAGCAACCATAGTTGCCGGGAAACCATCAGATGTTGCTCTGATCTGACATGCACTGGGGGAGATACAACGGTCTGCTGCAAACACTTAAATTGACGTGAAAATCTATATGGAGCATAGGCCTCACATATAATCTCTCTGTCAATCCTGGTGACCAGCACACCAACTCTGCAGGTTAGCATGTATTCCCTCAATTTCAGGCTAGCTGTTTCATCATCAACAAACTGCCCGGTTGGCGGATTTCCATAAGGAAAGAAATTAAATTCCTTATACATTCTCAGCCTCACCTTCATGTCATAAGAATTGAGAGCTAGTGGAGCAATTCCAGAGAATGCATGCACTGATGGCCTGAAAGAACTTCTGGGGATCTGTACTCCATTTTGTACATTGTACGTTCTGAAGTGAGTGGCGATCCATCCCCACAAAACTTGGAATGGTCCCACTATTCTCAAAGGAGACTTACCCATGAAGACATGGAGTAAGCTCATGTGAATCATTTCTAAAATGGGGGTAGCCAACCCAACCATTTTTCTCTCATCCAATTTTGCTGCAATAACGAAGGTCCTTGGCCTGATGCCTCCCTTCAAGTCCCTGACTGGAAGAAGATAAACACTAAGCCACAAGGCCAAGAATCCCGCCAGACGAGTCTTCTTTGGGATTCTCCGATTCACCTCATATCCCCACTTTTCAAATTCTCCTACTTCCAGGGTCGGCCAGAATGTTCCAAGAGCACCCCTCATCTCTATTTTAGAGAAGGTGGTAGGACGATTGGGCCTCTTCTCCTAGGGACCCTTCTTCTTGGATCCCTTCTCCTTTGATCCCTTCTCCTTCAGCCCATTCTCCTGCTTCTCGAAAAGACACATATTCATCCACTCCTCTGGATGAATATCCTTTCTAGAATGATTTAAGGAGGTCTCTGAACTCTTGAGCTTGTGGAAGATTTTTAATAATTCCCGACCTAAAGCCGGAGTCTTCTTCGAATCATTCCAAGTTTCCTTTGGGGGAAGAATTTATCGTACATATCACCCAAAATTGGAGCCCCTGAGATCTTGTGGAAATCCCACAGACGGATGCCTACTTCTCCATGAGTCAGATGGAAAGAATTAGTTTCTGGGCTCCAATTGCTGAGTATCTCCGGCACAAAGTTATTGTGCATGTAAACATATGTTTTCCCAGCCCAGACGTCTTTATATATCGCTACTCCTTTCAAATCCTCGACAAACTCTGCACAAGTTTGTTTCACCCAGTATGCCCACATCCAAGTTGGCTTCAAACCTCCTCTAGGACGGAAGTCCTAGCTCTTCTTCCGGCCTTTGGATTGATCCATATGATAATTTCGGAAGATTAAAGGATAACAATGTGGTTGCAGCTCAGGCTTATGAGGTTTCAGATCTGGTGTACAAGGGATATGATGCATCATATGGGACTTCTCCACTGTTCCATAATTTATAAATGCTCATCCACATGAAATATTTGCTGAAGAAAAGTGGGTGTAATTATGAAACCAAGAAAGTGGAAGATAGTTCTTTTCTTTTGGAATGGTAACTTCTCACAGAAGACCATAGCCATACAAAGGAAGATAAATGCTCTGGGGGAAGTCACGATGATACTTCTTCAAATACTTATCCAAATCTGGGAGAGTGCTGTCGCAGATGGTATAGTAATCATGGCCAATGATTCTCATCATACCATCAATTCCCTTGCTAGGCAGTTCATCAGCCGTTCTGATTCTCTTGGGAACCATTAAATCTGCACAAAAGTTGAATAAATTAACTCTTAAATAGGATGATTTTTTATAAAATTTGTGAATAAATTCTAAAAAATGGAAAAGGCATTAAGGTACACAATTATAATTTTGGCGTGCAAGTATGGATTTGTCGCGTAAGTTTTTGGTGCGCAAGTATCACCGCGCAAGTCCAAATACCTCGACAACAGCGTGACAGCGAAGAAATAGCTGAAAACAAGGTAACTTACGCGATGGAAGCAACTTGAGCGGCAAGAGCTCGAAAGTTTGAAATTCGGTGCTTTGCGCAAGGAATGACCGCGTATAAATAGGCCAGGACACACCCTTACGTGCCGACGCCTACACGTCTCAACACTTGTGTTCCGCCCTCTGCGCACTCAACACTTGTGCACCACTTGTTTCTTGGTTTTCTTCTTTTCCTCATAGTCACATCCTCATTTCATTCGGATCCAACTATGAGGGGGGGGGGGATTTTGTTGATGCTCCTTTCCATCACAGAGTCTAAAGGAATGAAAAGGGAAATACCTTGAACCCAATGTGATTCATCCTTTGAAGAAACATCAACAATTGACAAAGGAATGAACAAAGGTTCAAATGCACTTGGGTCTCGTAAGTTCCACAAAGGTCGCGCAAGAATACTTGTGTGTTGCCCAGTGCTCGCGCAGGTGACTTGCGTGCCCTCTTTGAAATTCGCCCAGGGTCTTCACCAACCTATAAATACCCCCTGTGGGCCCCCCATTTCAAGGACGAAAAATTCAAGAAACTCAGATTTGAGATCTCGGCGCCCTAGTCTCTTCTCAAAGCTTCCGAACACTTATAATGTTTTTTTGTTACCTAGAATGGAAGATCTAAAGAGGGGGAGTAAGGACTAAGTGTTGAAACTCATCAACACTTGCGTGCCTAGGTGGCCAACCCTTAAGGGAAATGGCCACACTTGCACGCCGCCTTACCCCTTCAATAGAACTAGCGCGCCACTCTTCTGGAATCCTCTAGGATAGTACTAAGGGCTTGAGCCAAGTCTCTCCCAAGTATTACCTTAAGGATTGACCATTGCGCAAGTACCCATGTGTCGCACAGGTACACCTGTGTGACCAGGACTTGTGTTCCCACACAGGACTTGTGCGCCCCTCTCCTTTTGGGTGCCCTTTCTGCCCATTTTACCTCTTTTATGCCTATCCACCTCTCCTATTCAAGATTAAGCCTTCAGAACTCTCTCCAAAGCCATTCATGGAATGATTTCCTTATTGGATTCCTTATCTGAAAGGAATTCTATGGAACATGTCTTAAAACCTAGTGATTTTCATATCTTTATGTCACTAAGGTTAGAGATTTCATTCATTCAACCCCATCCTTTAGGATGAGAGAATCATTAACCTGGGCCTCCTTTTTAGGAGTAAGCCCCAGTCCATGTTCTGATTAATTTGGGCATCCTCTTTAAGATTAAGCCCCAAGTTCCTTAACATGGGCATCCTCCTTAGGAGTAAGCCCCAGTCTCTAATATGGGAATCCTCTTTAGGAGTAAGCCCCAAGTCCCCTAATCGGGGCATCCTCCTTAGGAGTAAGCCCCAGCTGTAATTTCCTTAACCTGGGATTCCTTTTCAAGAGTAATCCCTAGTCTCAAATAAGGACATCCTCCTTAGGAGTAAACCCCAAGTCCCCTAATCTGGGCATCCTCCTTAGGAGTAAGCCCCAACCATAATTTCCTTAACCTGGGTTTCCTTTTCAAGAGTAATCCCCAGTCTCAAAGTTCCCAAATCTGGGCATCCTCCTCAGGAATAAGCCCCAACCATAATTTCTCAAATCTGGGCATCCTCCTTAGGAATAAGCCCCAATCTCAAATATGGGAATCCTCCTTAGGAGTAAGCCCCAAGTCCCTTAAATTCTAAAATTCCTTTAACCTGGGCCTTCTCCTTAGGAGTAATCCCCAGTCTTAATTTCTCGTAACCAATATTAATTTACTTTTGATCTGGGATTCCTTCTCAGGAGTAAACCCAATCATAAATCCCCTCCTAATTTGGGCATCTTTCACATGAGTAATCCCCAAGTTAGAGTATCCAAATCTTCATAAAATACATATAACTATATGGACCATGTTCACAGACTTATTCTTTGATATAAGTCTCAATCTCTATCTATTTGGGTAGTCATACATACATGAGGCCCACATCATTTTCTATGATTGTATCTTTTGTGGTACAATTGTCTGGTTTAAGCAATCCCTCTTGTTTCTCACACCAAGCATGACTCGCGTGAGCTTAGAGTGTAAAAGTAATTATGACATCTTTCTTTGAGCCATCAATCATACATAAACATCATACTCTTTTACTCGAACTACATGGGTTATGATTCCTTTTCTAAATAAAGGATATGTAAGTAGCCCATCTGCAGGTATGATCCCAACTCTGAAATAATCCATGTCCTTCTGAATGACAATAAACTTCAAGTTCCCCACTAAGTTACTTTAAAACTAGTATGGTCATCATAATGACCAAGAAACTTTTATATAATGTATTAAGGGATACCATTGACTAAGAATATCTAACAAATATAGATGATTCTCTATGGATAAAGAACCTCAAATACATATAAAATATTCTCTAAATTTCTTACATATCAATCATTGATTGTCATATCAAAAGGAAAGCTCATTTTATACTTGGTAATTTAATAAGGATTCACAAACATAACTCAAATCTATAAAGAGAGTCCCAGAGTAGACAATAATTCCCATCAAAAATGTGTGATGAGTCCGACCTCCCATCCTCTCAACCAATGAAAATTCCTAAGCCTCATTAGTGCACAACTAATGAGAGCCTACCCTTGGAAAGTAGGTCCAAATGGATATGGAATCATTGGGTGTTTCCAGTTCTACGAACAAACCCGTTAGAACCCGATTGGAATGTTTGAACCTTCAATCAACGAGGTCATCTCCAATTCCAGAGGAAACAAAATAGTACAAGTATTATGACCTTAAACTCTATGTGAACTTGGCTAGAACTTGTACTCCAAGGACATCCATTTATGTTTATTTTATAATAAATTCTTGGCCAAAAAAGAAAAACCAAATTGTTCATGCTTTATTACCTTAAACATGCATCTAACCCTTTTGGTCCAAGCATTATAACTATAAAATATGTGTAATGTCTCATTAATTTGACTATAAAATGTGTTTCCCACTTCTTGTGTTACACCTATTCCTATAGTGAGCCTTTTCGGCCCAACCTAGGACCTTATATTCACATCGGGTATGTTCCTCTCTATCTGAATAGTCCATCACATCCCTTTTTTTCAAGTACTATGACCATAAAAATTGCATACCTCTCTCTAATGTGACCTATTTAGGACACCAAGCCCTCACCCTCTTCTCACAACAAGTTTATATTACCTTTTTTGTTATAAAGGCTTCACCAAGAAAATTTTGGTCCCACTGGAAGGACCATGAACTACCCAAAGAAATAGGAAAAAATGCATGTAATGTTGAAAAATAATAATGTAAAACCTAATAAAAAAGTCAATATTTCACCCGCCATGCCACCCCTATGACTTCAGAAAAGTTATGGAATGAATGTAAATTGTACAATGATCATGGAACTTTCCACTAGGCCTTGTAAAAACTTTGTTGTTCTTGTAAACATACTAGTTATGGAAAAAGTGAGAGAGAATACATCCTCCATTTTCACCCCTTTAACATGGTCCTCCATTAGGTACCACCATTTGTGTTCCCCCCTTCATGGATCCAACTACATTGATATGGTGGATGTTATTCAGGTCGATCAATAAGTCTTGGTCATAATATGATAAACTATATGACACTAATCTCGACCACATAATGTCTAATTTTATGGAACATCATCCTCACCATATAACTCTAAATTGCACATTCAACATCCACACCTCAAGATTTTAAATTGTATAATTTGCATCATCATTTCATGATGTAAAACTACAAAATGTCTTGGGCCTCTCTTAAGAGGACCCTTCCCCCCTTCAGTGCATGTCACCAACTATAATACTTATTTCCCTTATACATTGCTTGATAACTAAGATTATTCTCCCCTTTTTAGGTGGGGTTAAACATCACTCAGCTTGATACACCCCTTAAATGTTCTCTGATCCATGGTGGAATAATTCCCAGAGTGTTGAAACACACTGTAACATTTTTTTAGTTCACCCCCACACTTAGATTTTTTTTATTTGGATCCCCATTAGCTTCCATGACTAAATAGAATCCCCTAATAGTGATGGTACATAGAAAAAATATCTCACCTCAAATACAATGTACATACCTTAAAGGACTTATAACGAAAATTTGAATGGTATCATGTTTAAAACAAAGTTTGTGATCAGCCATCATTTGTATGTATGTAATCTTGGCAATGTGATAGTAGAACATACATTTTGAACATGGTCATTAGTCTTTATTAATCATTCTATCACTTATCTTCACATTCCAAGTATTGGAAATATCGATTCACATCACCCATTTCCTCTTTGTTTTGGTAGAATCTAATGCCCCTTGTGTTACCTCACCCATGTAATCACGCATGTTGGGAAATAGATTATTATTTGAAGAGTATTTCTTTCAATAAAATATATCTCTATTTGGATAAATCAAAATGGTAAATGAACCATTCTGACCCCAAACCTTTATTTCATGCATGTAACTCTCATGAAAATAAGTAGTCTTTTATTCATCAATTGTTTATCACACTCAATGTGAATCATGTGGACATATAGTTTTATAGTTTGTTTTATTTTTTACTATGATGAAGATGTAACAAAAATAATGCCTATGGATTTTAGGAAAAAAAAAATTATTTCCTCAAATCTAGTGGCATTGAGGTGTTCCATCCATAGGATGAAGCATCACCTATATTATAAATAAAAAAATAATAGTCCCCCTATGGATTTTATAGGGTGAAAGACTAATTCAACTTAGCCATCATTTTCTTAGTGTCTTTGAGTGGCTATAGAATTATAACCCGCTCCATCATTTCCTACTAAATTTCATGGAAAACATCATCATCATAAATTTTCACTTGACCTTTTTAGACCAGCACTCATCTACCAAGGAAGGTTATCTCATAGCCTTAGCCTTGGTCACCACAAACTATTCCATCAGCTGGCTGATGATATCTTCTTTGGCATCGGTGGGGGTATTGTGGTTTTGTTCCTCCCATCTAGTCAAACGAGATCTTATTCTTCTACCCATATTTACTTAGTTTCTTCTAAGTTATTATCATTCTAAATAGCATCTAATTATTTCCAATTATCATGCACTCGCTCAGCCAATAAGTCTCGGGAAAGTGTATAGAGAGAATGTTAATCCATTCCACCAGTCCCCGGATTCACTAAAACATGGTGGAGGGACCCCATACGACCAATCAAGTAATCCCATGAGATGTGGGTGATAAAACTCCAGACACTCCTCTATACCATATGTTGGACCACCTAATTATCCTCTATGACATCTGATATAGACCCTTTAAATTAATATGAAAGAATGAACTGCTAATCCAAGAAGGTTACAAAAACATCAACAATATAATCCACTATATAAACCCTTTAATATGAGATGGTATTTATGTTGAGTGGGAGATCATCTTCCCTTTACCCTACACCAATAGTGACTCTCTTGACAGCTTGTAGTCCCACTAAAAAACTAGTTGCACCCATTGGCATGATGGCATGATCCTAATTGTCTGGGGACAGTCCCCCCTTAAATTTATTTCACAAAAAAATATCATCCCAATCACTGAGATGAGCACCAAATCCCCAAGCCCCCTCTGAGAATTCTTGTCTTCTAGGATCCATCCTCAAGCAATGTCACAAAAAAAAAGTAATGTGGTCAAATTAATTTGTAATAAGAAGGATAAATATCAACCATGTGAGGGGAAACTTACAGGACATTAGTGAATTTGTTACATCCATTTATATCACCCCTCCAACAACCACTTCGTGAGTGTCTATTTCCCTAGCCAATATTTTCAATCTTAAGGTCTTAAAAGGGGGTCCACCACCAGAGACCCCTCCAGGTTTTTGGGCACATCTATTGCTGCTGTGAAATCCCCATGTGCCACATTCCTAAGAGTAGTACAAGATAAATGATTTGTTTCAGTATAGAACATTTAGGAAATCATAAATAGTTTAATAAATCATAGGTATGTTAAATTTTTAATTACTTTAGGGATGCATGGGGACACTAATGACTAGCCATCCTAGGAATCCGACCCAAAAGTTAGACATAGCTTCCCTGGAACGCTAGGGAAAGGCCCCATATAAATTAATGGAAGCGGTGGGAGAACATGGGGTCTCTTTCCTATATTCATCCATGGTTACCTATTCAATTTTGGATTTAAGAATGGGATTTTAGGTGGGTCTCTCAGTACCCATAGAGGCACTCTCCCCTCCTTTAATGGAGGCCTAATGGCCCTCTCCTAATGTTCCCTATAGGGATTGATAGTATTAGATGTACATTTTAAATAAACATAAAGGTACAATTGTGAAATAAAACTAACAAAATTGAATATTACCTTACTAAAGAGGATATCAGTTAGATTTTTGTTATTGGGGGTGAATTTCTTACTCTCTTGAGGACTCTCTTTCTCGGTGTTAAATCCCTAAGACTCCACACCAATAGAGTATCAAGATTTAGAATCATGAGTTGAAACCTCATGGGAATAATCTTCAATTGATTTTAGATTTATGAGGTCACTAATTTGGGTAAATAACATTTTGGAGGTGAAAGGATCACCCACCCCAAACAATTGTTTTAGAGCATACATGTCTTTTAGATATGATTACCTCTCCTAGAAGTCTACTTTGTAATTGATCTACATAATAATGATATCTAATAACTCATTCCAATCCTAGGAAAGCCTCTTCCATACTTATTTTTGTATTTGTGATAGCCTAAATATCTCACCAGATGCCAATAGATTAGTATGGTTGATGCCATCGACAACCTACACTAAGTAGTGAAACTTCTTCCTTAACACCTCTCGGGACCTGTTTACTCCTACTCAAGATATTTCATATTTCTCCTAGGGTCATTTTCAAGGGATACATTTGACACTAGATTTTCCCTATTTGGGGGACCCACCAAAATATTGAGGTGCGGGAGGCCCCAGAAATCCTGCTACTACTGATGCTCTAAGTTGGGCTCTCCTCACCGCCTGGTGTACACCCTGGACGACAGATGACCTTACACCATATTTATTATAGATCTCAACTAATGAAGTTATATTTCTCACTCGTTATCATAAAATTATTCCTAGTTAAACCACCCTCCATTTTATGGCATAATTTTTTTGTGAGTTCAGCATTTTATTTGGCAGGCGACAATATAATCGCCTTTATAAAAACCTCGGTGGGGAAAATCCACTACAGATAGCAGAGGATGAAGGTGTTTAATTATGATATAACCCATGTATAAAAAATATTTATTCACTATTGTATGTAGTTAAGCTTCTGATTAAATTGAGATGGGGTGTGTGACTCATACTCAGTGATGTCATCAATCTGTTTGGACAACACCCCACCTTGGAAGGATTTCTATTACTCTCTCTACTCCAGTGTCCCATTTATATTTTCAATCACATCTCCATGTGGGGCTAAGATGGGGTGAAAGCTAAAATTCCCAATCTTTATGATGTTTTCTACCACACCAGATTCACTAAAGGTCATTGGTAAGAACATGGAGATATTGATAAGATATGGAAAAAGGATAACATTCATAGGGTAAAAATATTTCATAAATATTTACACTCCAAAATGTGTTTTGATCCATCCCTACATGAACTATAATGGACTGAAAATGTGTTTTGGAATGTCTCCACTCTTGAAAGTTTCCAACTGGATATAAAACTAGGAAAAGACTGCGACACCTAGATTAACCTAGTTCCGAAATGACGTGACCACCACTATCACAATTGATTCTGACAACATACCCATGTTTGCATCCTTGGATGGTAGTAACCACCCACTCAGAAAGGTGTCCAAGAACATTGTATACCAGACTTATGGGTTCCATTCCTACATATTTTGGCCTCTCTCATGTCTTTATCCCTTCTCAAAAATCATCCATTATGAACTGATCTTTTCTGACATTATTCTCTAGGGAACTAATTTTTCCACCAAATCATCTTCTCCATCGGAATGTTTATAAACATTAATAGCATTTTTTAAGGGAATGTACCATTGGAAGAGTGGGTGATGATTCAAGAACAATTTTAGATGTTCTAAAATGATCTTCTCTACCATTGGTGTCTAGTCCACATCCCCCCAATTGTTGGGTTCTAAGAGGAACTCATCATATTGAAATCCTATCAGGGGGATGCTTTATATGTTGTGGAAGTCCCATAGAATGATCCCAACCACCCCTTGGTGAAGGTGGAAAGTATTTTTCTCTATAGACCATTGGATGAGGAGATTTGGAAACATCTCTGGTTGTTAGTAAATGTCAAATTGGGACAGCCACACTACCTCATAAATCCCAATACGAAACACCTCAATCTGGTACTCTGAACATGTGTTTCATACCTAGTACACGCATTTCTATTCATCTAGGAAGTTTCCCCAAACTTTCAAATCCCAGTCTTTATAAAACGCTGTCTAGTTGGTTGAAATATTAGCTTATATGGTGCTTTTATAGTGGGTGGGAAATTCCCCATCCACAAACTACAGACTGATGACCATTCTTTTCCTGTCTCTAGGAGTATATATAGAACATTAGTTTTTCTCTTTGAATGAGTGGTAAGTGACATAAATTTTCTAAATATAAATATCATTATGGTGATAAAATCCATACCTCAATGTGTTATTTTACATGGCTAAAATAGCCACATCATCGAGTATCCTGTAGTTATAGATATGTAGCCTATTTCTAATAAAATATTGTTGTCCCTGAAAAACGCGTCCATAAAATACTCCAAATGTTTTCATGCCAGATCAAAGATCATAGCCCATTTTGCATGCTTTGATTTGATAGGTCGTAGGGCCCAAACGGAGTTATGGATTAAGAGTTATTGACATTTGAAGTTGGGCTGGAAACCTGGTTTGTGGAGCTCATTCACGAAGCTCCCTCAGCGATCGCAGAGTAGAGGAACTTGACCAAAGCCTCTGCGAGCGCCACGAAGCAAGATTATGGTCAACTCCATAGTTATAATTAACTTGAGGGAACTTGACCAGAGCCTCCGTGAATTCCACGAAGCTCGATGACGTTTGGCTCTAAAATTATGAGAAACTTGAGGGAAATCCCTCCAGTTGTGGAGCGCTATTTGCTTCGCGATGCGCATTTGTGCTTTACGGCGCGCATTTTTGCTTCGCAGTGCACTCCGCCGACCTCCATCACCTATAAATACCCTATTAACCCCCTATATAAGGATGGTCATGAAACCCCTTGGGCGACCGATCTCCCATTTCATGGAGCTCTAGGTCACCCTCTAAGTGATGCCCTTTGCAAAGGGCTTCGCGAGAGGCTTTGCTCCACGAGACACTTTTCTCTGTGTGAATCTTTGCTCTGTAAGACTCCTTGATCCGCGAGATGCTTTTCTTTGCGAGCCCCTTTTCACTGCGAGCCACTTAGATATGCAAGCCCATATGATCCGTGTGTCCATGCTCTACGAGAATCTTTCCTTTGTGAAGCTGCTCTGCGAGACCCCTTGCTCCATGAGCCCCTTTGCTCCACAAAGCTACTTTTCAAAGACCTATCATTTTCCAATCTCCTACTTTCGCACCCATCAGTCCATACTAGGGGGGCTGCGCCCCATGGAATACCACGACTCGAGATACACCTCCAAACACCATGAAATACCTGGAGTCGGCATATTCCTCCTGGTCCCTTTCACATGTCGTAAGTTGATATTCCCATCAACAATTCCCAAGTACATTAAGTTGAACCATTTCTCAATTAACTCATCCAAACCCCATCACCTAACTCCTATGCCAGGTTGAACTTGAAAGGGCCGCTCTTACGTAAGTCCCAACACCATTTATTTCTAGGCGCCTTATGCCTAATAGTCCTATCTATATGACTATAAACTATAGTACTCCCTATGTTCCGATCTTAGGATGCCTCTTTCTCCAAACAAGTAATTCCTTATATGCTAAACATAAGATGTAAATATTCTTATCTATATGAAATTAAATAGTAGTACACCCTATGTGACAAATATAGGATGCCCCTTTCCCCAAACAAGAGATTCCTTGTACACCAAGCATAAGATGCTAATAGTCCTCACTACATGACACTAAAATGTAGCATTCCATATCATTATATAATAGGATCCCTCTTACTCTAAATGAGATATTCCTTATGCACCAAGCATAATATGCCAATATTCCTCAATACACGACTCTAAACTGTAGAAATCCTTATCATTCAATAATAGGATGCCTCTTGTTCCAAATAAGAGATGCCTTATGTTCTAAGCATAAGATTCCAATAGTCCTCTCTACATGACTATAAACTGTAGTACTCCCTATGTGACAAATATAGGATGCCTCTTACTCAAAACAAGATATGCCTTATCCTCCAAGCATAAGATGCCAACAGTCCTCTCTACATGACTATAAAATGTAGTATTCCCTATTATTCAATAATAGTATGCCTCTTGTTCCAAATAAGAAATGAATTTTGTGCTAAGAATAAGAGGCGTCATTCCATTATTACAGTGGCATAATATCAAGAGCACTGGAATCCATTTAAGCATTTCATCACTCCACCTCAAGCTTTGAGTGTCCTACATTCGATTATTCGCCCTCTTCCATGTCTGAAGGGACCCCCTAACGGCCTGGTACTATGCCACATTGGCTCACCTACCGTACTGGGACAATGCCCCGTAAGACTTTGGATGACACTTCGAGTCAGGTTTTGTGTTTCGAACATGGTGAGAAGTCGACCCACATTTTTTTGTCCCCAATTCAGGTTAACATGATATGGATGCTATGTTTCGAACATGGTCAATAGTTATCCTCCATCGTCATGCCACCCTCACCACATTCCGAATGTCAGGCATGTCATTCACCGTTTTAATCTCTCTCTTTTTGGATTGATTACAAAGCCCTTGGTGTTATCCCGCTTGTGCACTAACGTATAGGTGTAGGCCTCAATCATATGCCTCAACCCACCTGTGATTTGGGATTCCCTCATGTCCAGATGTGTGGAAGACATTTCTTCTCCACAGCGGCACCCGAGCAGCTTCATGGCGTAATCCCTATTCACCATTGCTGCTCTATAGCATCACCTCGGGCATCTTCCTTGCATAATCCACATTCACCTTTGTCGCTCCATAGCAGCACCCAGGCGTCTTCCTTGTGTAAGCCCCATTCACCATTGCTGCTCTATGGAAGCACTCAGGCACTTTCCTTTTGTAAGCCCCATTCATCATTGCTGCTCCATAGTGGCACCCGTCATCTTTTTTTCGTAAGCCCCATTCACCATTATCATTTCTTAACAACACCCAGGTTGCTTCCTTGCATAAGTCCCATTCCCCATTGCTTCTCCATAGCGGCACCCGGGCAACTTCCTTGGGTAAGCCCCATTCACCATTTTCGCTCCATAGCAGCACCCATACAACTTCCTTTCATAAGCCCCATTACCCATTTTCGCTCCATAGTGGCACCCGGGCAGCTTCCTTGTGTAATCCCCATTCACCATTGTCACTCCATAGTGGCACCCTGGAAGCTTCCTTGTGTAAGCCCCATTCACCATTTTCACTCCATAGCGGCACCCGGGTAGCTTCCTTGCGTAAGCCCCATTCACTATTGCCACTCCATAGAAACATCCGGGAAGCTTCCTTGTGTAATCCCTATTCACCATTTTCACTCCATAGCAGAACCCGGGAAACATCCATGCTTAAGCCCCATTCATCACCCTTCATGGACGCACCTTTGCGCCATGATCGTCAGATCTTTATTGCCTCTTGTTTCTCACACCGATCATGACTGATGTGGGCTTAGATAAAGCATCAACCATGACATCCTCCCTGGGATTCCTTAGATCATAATCCCCAAAACCCATCCTGAAATATGTGGACTTTTATCTTTTCCAAGGCAAGGTATGTTGGAAGCCTCCTTGAGGTTAAAGCCCAACAACCATTGGTCCCGACCCCTTCACGTCGGCTCACCAACACCAACACTAATTACATGGACTTTGATCCTTTCCAAGGAAAGGTATGTAGGAAGCCTCCCTGAGGTTCAATCCCAACAACCATTGGTCCATATCCCCTTCACGTCAGTTCACCAACACCTCATCCAAACTATACGTACATTGATCCTTGCCAAGGAAAGGTAGATAGGAAGCCTCCCTGAGGTTCAAGCCCAACTCCCATCAGTTCTGAATACTCCACGTTGGTCCACACCCATCCTGCATGATGTTAAACTGTATGCCCCTTTTTGTCCCGCGTGGCACTAAACAGTCCCCCAACCAGCGGTAAGCCATTGTGAACCCCAATCAGCGGTAAGTCATTGTCAACCCCATTCAACGGTAAGCCATTGTCAACCCCATTCGGCGGTAAGCCGTTGAAGTCCCTAAAATGTTGGTAAGTCAATGAAGTCCCCAATAGATGGTAAGATTTTGTCAGATGAACTACATGGACTTTGATTCCTTGCCATGGGGATACGTAGGAAGCCTCCCTGAGGTTCAAGCCCATCACTCATGTCTTATCCTGATATATCCCTCGGTCCCATGTGTTCTGTAAATATCATGCCCCAACCTAGTGGTTCAATTTCCTCTAGATCACATCCATGTGCCCATTTTCACAGGCCGCCTCCTCAATTTTCCCATCGTCCCACCGAACTATGCAGACTTTGATTCCCTGCCACAGGGATACGTAAGAAGTCTCTTCGAGGCTCAAGCCCAACATCACTGTCGTCCTCATGTCGGTTCCATATCATTATCCCTACACTTTATTAAACTCTCCATCATCCATAATGATTTTTACGTGGGCTGCCACATCCTGATGGGATCATGTTATCCACCTCCTCACTGTTCCTAGCAGCACCCGAGCTGCTTTCCATACATAAGCCCCAGCATGTATCTGGGTTGTTGTCCTTTGTGTACAACCTGATTCATCACCCCTTAAAACTATGTGGGCTTTGATCCCAGTTGTCTACACATGGTGCGTAGGAAAACTCTATGAGGTTCCATCCCAGCTAATGTTAAAACTTTGTGTTCCCTCATTTTGGGGTGCACACTCCTTGATCTGCCCTCAGGGGTGTTCAGATTAGCCTTAATGGTATGAAATCTTCCCTTTATGGGACACACCATGCTGAGTATTCTCTTATTGAGTGTTCTGATCCATCCATATGGTAAACCTTCCTGGTGATCCCTCATAGGGATGTACCAATCAGATCTGTCCCTGTGGGATGTTATGATCACTCTCTTTCTATCTCCTCAAGATGTTAAACTCACGGCTTACCTCATGTTAAACATGGTACGCCTGAGGAAAACCTCGAAAGACATTCCTTTGACATAACTATATTTGAAAGACGTTAAACTCACAACATACCTTATTCTAAACACGCGAAGCTGATGAAAACCGCAAAGACATGCCACCAGCATATGATACCACACGACTGACGTGGGATGTCTTAGGTTCTGCACCCTTGAGATTCCATTTTATGATAAATAATACAGGTTCTCCAATGTCCACGCATCCAGATATGCCCCGACATGCCTGATGTTACCATATACTCCAACCGAAGGTTGCTTCCATGTCAAGACCCCTTTGAATTTCTAGACAAAATCTGTGTAATTAACTAGTGTCCACAACGATATGGAACCGGGAATGAGACTCATGAACAATGTCTTAATCTTTAAGGGAGACCCAGACTAGGTAATGAGTTCTGAGGAGGAATACACATAAGGAGGAACTGACATCCCATCATCCTGTTTCGATAAAGGAGAAAATGACCCTGAATATGTGATGGATGTTGCCCACCTTTGGAAAGTGGGAATACAGGGCAATAGTCAGTGCGTCCTCATCCTTCAAAACAGACGGATGTGCACACCCCAGCAAAATCATGGGAAACAAATATCCCCTACATGATTCTTTCAGTAGATTTAATAGTACCATTTTCTTTGATATGACCCTCCTAGCCTTATGGATTTTGGTTTTTCTAGCCATTTCCCCTCCTCGAAGCAGCAACCCACAATCTCAGAAGCTTATTTGTGCATTTTTGAGTGGTTTAAAGAGATTATAAAGTTTGTATTGTCAACCTGGAAGCTATTAAATTAAAATCACTCAATATGGTACTACAAGACTCTGGTTTATTAAAATTAAAGTCATATGGTTTACACAAAGGATTTCATGTAAGATATAGGTTGTGTGAACATCACAGTGATAAGGATCGTGATTTCACAAAAGGTAGTTGACATCCATGCACAAGAGAAAGATTGTATTGCATGAAATTTTGATAATTATTCTTAGGCTACCTCACAATATTTATAGGCATGGTACCCCTTGGGTTTCCTATACACAAAACTAAGTTGCACAACCCGAGCGAAAAGTTTCATGATAATGCAAAAAAATGCACAAATTTCAATTTTTTCCTCATAATTCAAAACACCATTTCCTCATCAACTCCACTATTATGGGGGGATTTTTTGGAACAAAAAAATCATCTTGAGATTCAGATCTTATGTTTTTACTAAATTAAATTCAAAACACATCTCAGGGGGCATTCCAACTTAAAGGGTATGTGTGGGCCCAACTTTATGCATTTTTTGAAAACTCTCAATGTTGGTGCATAAATAAATTGTTTGAGGAAGGAGGAATACAATTCCTAAAATTTCAAGAATGTAGTAAAATCTCACAAAATCAATGAGACAAGGTTGTTCTCAACTTTGCTCGCTTTTTTGAAACACTAATTTTAGCACACAAGTTACTTTTATGAAAAAGGAGATGTTAAATTACATCCTTCCAAGATATCCAATTAATATAAATAGAACAAGATTAATAAAACCCATAGTTTTATGACCCAAGAAAATATTACATGAAATGTTTAATGTTATATGACATAGTGACCATCATTCAATTTTCCTATAAATAAAACATCCCTAGATTTTGAGGACGATCCTCTAGAATTTGAAGCATCGATATCTTATTCAATCAAACCTTATTTTCAAAAACACAAAAAAAAAACTTTCCATAGTTTCCTATAGGTACATAAATTTTACAAAATCACACACATATGATAAAAATCAATTTTTCGTATGTTATAGATGTCCTTTAATAGATTCTCTGATTAAATAGTAATCTTTTCGCAACTCCAAGAATTGTTTAAACCCAAATTATTTTTCACAATTATCCATCAAGAATCCTTTCCCATACCTTCTGCAAAAGATCGTGTCTCGAAAAAACATTCAAGTTGTTCAAAACTCCAATGTTACATGGAAAAACCATCAGGTCCCTAACCAAATACCTCTTTCATCCAAACATAGTTGTGGGAAAGTTGATCTCTTAGGTTCCCTACAACCATAAAAACTTGGTTCATCCATGTGAACCATACCTACATGCTCGATATCATCAAACCTCATATATAGACCCTTCACTCTAATAATGGGATAGGATTCCTCGTTTCCTTATAGTCCTAAGCATAGGAACCCTAACCTCGATACCCTTTCCTATTATATGAAATGGGTATTGTATACACATTTTTCTATCAAAAATTTCCTTTGAAGTGGACACATAATCCCCAAATATATCATCACAATGATAAATAGAATGGTTTTCCTTTTGATGAGGGAATTTGGAATCCTCATTTATTTTTATACCCAAACCTTAATTGGGAATGAGATACCCCATGCATAAGTCCAAATGATTTTTAATCTATAATAATTTAACCTACATATCATTAATGTATTTTTCACTTAATGTCATACTATATAAAAACATCCTAGTCACATGATTTTTTAATTTATGTCAGCGTCCTCATATCATGGTGTTAAATTGTAGACTTTCCCTTTGAAACAAAAATTAGATGACTCATATGATAACCATGATGTTATCACCCATCTTCTAGGAAGATTCTATGAATAATCCTCACACCATCAATTATTGTTTCTCATTTCACAACACAATAATCATAGACATATGATGTTAAACAATAGGGAATGGCCTTTTCACTTGACCAGAAACTCTATAGTCGATATATGTCGGTTTTCACCTCTATATCTAAAAAACATATGTAGTATGCCTCCCTTAGGGTTGATCATAGTATCACCACAAATATTTATGTCTTCCCCATTGGAGGAGATAATCCAAAAGTTGGATAATTCATCCCATGACCACACTTAACCTCTTATAACCCAATCATGAGGTCCCCACTGGACCATGATGTCACCATGATATTTTAAACTATAATTTTTCAATTATGTGATTTGTGTATATGGGAATTATCCCCATAAAACATTAAACGTATTTTCAACCCATACATGATGATATTATACGGGATAGTATACACAGGACTCTAAATATGTGAAACTCCCTCACTCCTTGTTAAACATATGACCCCTCCTGAAACATCATAATTTCTACCTCATGTGATGAGAATGAGATTCCCTAAGTGGATAGCCTAGGACTCCTTATGTGACAGAATAATTCTAGAATGATGAGTTCTTGATGCCTCATGTGACACATAATAAACGAAAGTCTCCATATCTAAAATGTATAAGATGTCAAAGGTAATGAGCCTTGTATGTCATATTTCCCATGTGTAAGTTTCTCCATAATAAACATGAGATTCCTTAGGTTATACACATAAGAATCTTTATAAATGAGATTAACTCAACTCCAAAAAAAGAATATTTTTATATACTCCAAACACACCCAACATTCACTGATGTTTAAAAATTTCCAATTTTATCATCAGCTCCATCCACAGTTAGCATCCCCATCATGACAAAAAGCACTGTAATTAACCAGTTTCTAGTTCAAGATGGTGTTGGGAATGAGATTCATGAACATGTTTCAAATCTATGAGGGAATCCTAGACTATGAAATGAACTCTGAAGAGTGATCTATCGAAGGAGGATCTGACATCTCATCATCTCATTTTGATCAAGGAATCGGTATCATCAACCATGGTGGTAGAGGCCACACACCATTGGAAAGTTTGAATGTGGGGAAACCACACTGGAGGGTTCAGGACCAATCCAAGGATGCAGACCACTCTAAAGAAGAAAATTGAACCATATATTCATCTATATATTTATGCATAGATAATTTATTCATTAAACTTTCAATTATTTAAGAATTTCATACCAAGAATCGGTTGTAGATCCAAATATATCTAGTATGTTAATTTTAGTTAGCTCTTTTCATATAACCATGGTATTATCCTTATACATAAACATGTATTATTTCCTATGATCTGACCAAAGTTGTTATTTCCCAGCTTCCTTGTAGAGGTGAGTTCTATTTTTTCAATAAACATTATTTTTTTTGAGAACATGTGTTGTCGAGAGGTTCAGAAAATTACTCTTTCCACGTATCAATGATTAATGGGGGTGAAACGCCATTGACTAAAGATGGGGTGTTGGATTTGGATGGCCTTTTATATTCAAGTGCCTCCTGATATGAGTGAATTGAAATAATTTTAACATGGGGAGGATTCAATCCAGGGAGATAGATCATTGCAGGTATGAAATAAGAACCATAGGGAAGACCTCCATGCTTGTCTTAATATTCTCTATCATAGGGAGAAAATCCATTTTATATTTATGTTTAGTTTAAGTCAGAACCTTGGAAAGATATTCCATAGGGAGGACCTCCTAGGTGTAAGGTATAGTTTCCCTAAGGATTACCTTTGTGGTTACTAATATATGATGAGTTATCCTTGGGAATACATTCTTGTTGGTTAATCTTAATATTCCAGGGAGGACCTCCACAATTCGAATCGTAGGAATTAATTTCAAGATTGGTCATTATATTATCAGGATGTGGGTGTTGGTAAAGCATCCCTTAATGTGAATTTTCAGTATTTTTGGTTTATTGGGGTTTTTGACAAATTCAATTGTGATCTTCTAATAAGTTTTCTAAAAAATTGTGTTAACCAAGATCCACGATGGTGGAGAATTGTACAAGTTTAAATAATCTATACTATGATATGGGTTGAATTTATTAATGAAAGAATATCATCAGGGTATGGAATATTTGGAAGTTTCTCAGGATATTTTACATATAATTTGGCATTGGTTCCTACTTGGTTCACCCTTAACAGTAGTTCTCTATAGTTAATTTCATACATCATCACATTTATTTTGTAGTAAAATTTCCCTTTCATAGTTAAGGGTGAGCCAAGTAAAAATTTTATGTCATGTTCATGATTTCATTTCTTCTCATACATTAAAATGGGGAGGAGATAGAACAATAAAAATTAAATGAAAAAACAAGATCCAAATATGGGAGTGTTTTAATATTACATACCCTAATTCACCACTAGGATATTTAACCATGTGGTTCCAACAATTCATGTTAAAGAAAAGGGTTAAAGTGAGTACTTCTCTCTCAGTTGAAGCCATATAATCTATCAATCACAAATTGATTTTTATATTTTAGTGAAATAATTTCAAACTATGGATGAATAAAATGAAACAAAAACTTCTAATATTCATGTATGGATGTGGGTACAGATTCAATACAAGGGATCTCAGTTAATATGGATATCAAGTCTTTATCAGATGCTGATTAAAGATAAATTTATATGGATTCCAATTCTATCAACACTATAGGGGGAGACCTATCCAATACAATATACATGAAATTAATGATATATAAATCCTTTAATTCCATATGGTAAAATATATTTTATTATTACAAAGGTGATTTAAAAGTTCAATAATCTAAGTTCTAAGTTCTACGGAACAAGTATAAGGACCTAAGGATGCACCACAATGATTCTATCGATGAATTATTTGATCTGGTGAATGTGATTTTAGAGGAAATATATGATCTTGGATAAATAATTGATTATGTGAAGGTTATAAAATGAATCCAAATAAGATTGGAACCCTGATTCAGTCAAAAAGTTTGTTCTTGAGGATAAAGATCCAATGGATCTTACATTGGATAGTTTTAATAGTACTCTTATCACTTATGATATTTAAGATGATGATAATGAGGATATAGAAAAGTTGATGTAAAATGAGGTGTAATTAAATTCAATGAATAATATCCCCACAATGGATACTAATGAAGATGATGAAGTGGATGAAGTAATGTCATTCCTACCCTCAAATTTTTTAAGTGAAAAGTAATGTTCAAGGGGAAACTTCCAATCATGGGATTTCAATGTGTAAAGGTTGGGTACCTTATAGAAAAGTTTAAAATTAAGTTTCAAGAAGAGGATGATGATGTTTTTGAAATCCTCTTAAGGAAGTATTTAGTCAATGTGCGAAGTTGTAAAATTGAAAAAAATCAATTTCTTCAAGATGAAGAACATTCTTTAACAAGAAAATGAAAGTTTAGAAGAATATAAGGTAGAAGAAATTTAAAACAAAAAATTCCATTGAGAAAATAATATGTTAGAGGTTGTGGGAAATTTATAGACAAGGGAATATAGGTAAAATGAAAACGAATAATTTTAATGAAGAGTTGATCTACATGTTTAATTATAATATGATATTGAGGAAATAGATGTTTGGAGAACTAAAACTAAGAAAACCAATAGAGTGGTTCATGATGAAAAACTCTATAATAAATTTTAATAGTAGGAAAATTATGAGATAAAGGAAAAAAATTAAATGATTAAGTCTTGAATTCTAGATATATCAAAATGGGTCAATTAGTTTATGATTGAAGTCAAAAAAATGTTCCAATGTTATTGATGGTTTTACTAACATAATGAAAGATCGATTCAAATGTATCAAGGAAATTTATGAGGACATTATTAGCATAAAAAAAGTTAAAGATCATGATATAATATTAACTCCTAGTATTAAATTGGGAAATCATAACCTAAAGGTAACATAAAAAGGGAAATTAGAGTATGGAGGTCCATAAAAATAGGTAAATAATTTTCAAGAGAAGTAGAAGACACATTAGAATGACACACCTAGTATGGGGATTGATTGCATAGAAAATAAATAATTATTCCTTCTATAACACAAGAAACCACTCTGAGGATGAATATTGATTTAGGTATGAATCTTAATTTGAAGATTTAAATACCCCAAAGGTTGACTAGTACTGAAGGTATGACATATAAGAATTCACCTTATGTTGGGCATTATTATTATGGAAAGATGGAAAATTCACAAAATTATTGTTCAGTATCCAAGAGGCACCAAAGAGGATAAGAGAAATAGAGGCAACCTTATAGAGTTAAATATTCAATAAATTATTTTGATGGTCACAATTTTTAGTGTGTAGGATTTGTAAGAATTCTATGATATTGTGCGTCGACATTACAGAGCAATGTGCCGAAGTAGGCCAAATGTTGTTTTATGTATAAAATCTAGGAATGATTGAAAGAGATAAAAATTAAAAATTTATTTGTATAGTTTCATAATTAATTTGGTCCATCATACTCTAAGTAAGATAAAAAATGTTGTTAAATATCATGTATGAAGTGGAATATATGGATCAAAATGAAATATCTAAGTAGGACGCGGTTGAATAGATTTACCTAAAATCATTAGATTATCATACCATATGTATTCTTAATAGTGGATGCACTTTCTTTATGATGGTAAATAAGGATCATTTCATAGGTATCATATATGGCAGGAAAAGTGTGTTAAAATTTGGAAACGATGAACGAGTGAAGAATATTAGTTTAGGAAAACCCATGTTTAGGGAAAAAGTTACAATATGCATAGATTTCTTGGACATTGAAGGTCTAAATAACTAATTTATTATTTTTAGTCAACTATGTGACTTAGTACATGCTACTTTACGAAGAATATATGTATCATAAAGGTAATATTTTGTGTATTAGTGATGTAGGGGAATCACACAAAGTGAAATTCATACCTTTTGAGGGGAAAATAATATATGTGTTTTCTATGAATGGAAGTTGAGATCATATTGTGGTACAAACTTTAGGGTCATTTGTTTTAAACATCCTTTGAATATCTAGTGAAAAGTGATAGAGCTCAAGATACCCCTAATTTATCAAATTATTGTACACACACATGTTTTAATACCCTTCCCCGGTTCACTCTATTAATAGTAACTGAAATAGTTCTCTATGTGACCTTAGGAACACCTCCCTATATTCCAAAGGCCTCCAACTAGTATTATGGGTCTAACAAGGTATTTTGGGGAGACTAAAACCCCATATCAAAGTGAAAAATAAAAAAGAATTACCAAACATTATCCACAGTAGTAAATAATTAGAGTACATAGAATGAATAAACATCCAATGGTACTAATTAAAATGTAGTAAATCTACAAATGGGTATTCCATACATATGTTGACCACCCATTGGAAAAAACAAATATACATTTTGGAATAAAAGAAAATAAAAGTTGTTGGATCCATGATATCTTGATCCAAGTATCATCCTGAACTCTAATGTCATCCAAGTAATCATGCTTGACCATAATGTCCTGGGATTCCACCCAAACAAGTGCCTATAATATAGTGAACATCTCCTCGGTACCCATGTGAAATGGTGGCCTGAGTAGGGGGTGATTACATAGCTCAGTAGGGAACCACCAACCTTGTCTTTTACTGGCTAGCATATGTGTGATATGTTCATATGTCACACTCAACTGAACAAAAAGACAAATGTCAAAAATAAATAAAAATTTATATCAATCATTATGTTCATGAACCTAATCAACCATACTTACTTCAACTATTATTGTGGTGTCTCAAACCATGTAATGATGATCATGTATCCCAAGTAACATGAAGGATCCCAATCCATGTCGGTTCCATCCAATCCCCATTAAATTGATAACTTATCCCATAAAAATACTATCATCTCAGCTCTCAATCCATGGAAACCCCTATCATATTCTCATGACTCTAGGGATGAGGTAAAAAGTATCCTTATCATATGGGATCCAAATCCATAGTATCCCATATCATATCCTCCTGAATCTAGGTAAAAGGCTCATGGAAGCCTTGTCATGTAGGCTCTAAATCATTGACATCCCCTATTATATCCTCATGTATATGGTGATGAGGACCATGATATTCCTATGATCTGAGATAAAAATCTATGGAATCCATTCTCATATACTCGTGACTCTAGGGAAGTGTCACATGGTATCCCCGTCATATAGCCTCCAAATCCATGTTAGCCCCTATCATATATGAAGATTCAACTCCATAGAATCTCTAATCATTGATTTTGACGTCTATGGAAGCTCCGATCTTTAACCAGATCTAAATATGGAATCACATAAATAATGACTCCAAATATAAAATCACATACATAATGGCTCCAATAATGGTATCCCAGCCATAACTTAGTGTGTATTCCATAAAATAATAAGCACATGGGTAAGTTAAACTCCCATTATTATTTTAATATTCCACAACCCCTCAGGCTCACCAGTACAATACAAGTTACTTTGTGACACCTACTACCATCTCACATACACCTAGTAAAGGTCGTTTTATAAACGAGGAACACATTTTCCCCCTTGGTATCAATAACTAAGAGTCACCCTCATGTGGTTCCTCAGTCTCTATCATCGTCTCAAGTCAATTCTTAAGGAACTAGAATGTTGTTTCCCTCGATGTTGTTAAAAGTGTTGCATGGCCATGCCTGTTACATGAGGTCTTTCTACATGGGAAACTTTAAAGAGATGTCTCACATACCAAATTGATCCTCAATTTCAAAAAAGGATAGTATGCTCACTCAAACCAATCCTAGCTTACCAAAGTTTTATCCACCTAGGCCTTAGCACAAAATACAGAAGAGGGTCTCTTTTCCCTCCCATGTCTGGAAAAGTCCAAATGGATATAATCCCATGAGGGGGGGATCCTATATGTACTTCATGGACTAGGATTGGGTTTCCACCCATAAATCCAACATGGAGGAGTAAAAATACACAATACATATGTATAAGGTCTCAGTTGGTCCTACCTCACCTCTCATGAGGCATTAAGTCCACCAAGTGTTTTATAGTCCAGGACTCATCCATCGGTGGTTGAAGCGAGAAGATTAGGAATAGGGTTTTTTAGGACCCTTAGTGCTCATTAATTTCACTTAGACAATTTGATTTATTTTTAGCAATCAATTTAAATTAAATAATCCATTAAAATTGGCCTCGCCTAAAGTGGTGATCCCATGCATCATATGACACATGAAACGAAAGCATAAATCCCTAGGGAAAGTATAAAAAACCATTAACCATTATTGTATTCTTTCCAAAAATTTCCATGGGATGGAGGTATCTATCAATGCTCATCCAAGAATGTCCAGCCTCTCCCTTATCAACAAATCTTATCTTCACACCCTAAGATCCTAACTCATGCCAAAAAACATAAATAATAAATTATAAGAAATTATAATTGATATTTAAATTAAACCAATGTGAAAAAAAAAATTAAAAGAAAATTGATCGCCGCTATAATTCCAAAGGAAAGACCAACCACCTACGGAAGGTCTATCACACACCCACAACACCAATTTAGGTGAAATCCATATTGCCTAATACCAATCCAAAGTTAATTAAATTAAATTTAATTAAATTTATCGATTAAATTCACTAAGAAACATACCTCTATTGAATCTAAATTAAATGGTATTTATGAAACACTATTAGATTTTATGAAATATTCTTTTCAAATAAATTTTATTTCTTCAATAGCTTGCATTAAGTGCAACCCTGATTTTTAACGAGTCACGATATACTATCAATATTATTATTTAAACTGAACCAATATAACCATGCTATTAAATTTGGTGGTATGAATAGGAATAAACAAATTTTTAAAGTTAAGTACAAAATTTTTAGATAATGAAATGTATTAATTAATAATTACTTCATTTTTAGTAAAGTTGTTATATGCTTTTAGTATACCTTTTTCTCAAAAACTGGTTTTTATTTCTGTTTATGAACAAATAAAAAATTTATATTTAAAACATTTAAAAAATTTAATTAAAAAAACTAAATTTATTTTTTTAATCTATATTTCAAAATTACCTTAGAGTAAATTTTTGATAATTTTCTGAAAGTATTATTTTTTGTTGAATAGTGAAAAAATAAAGATTTTTATTGAACACTTCATTTTTGTATAAAGCATTTACATGGTTATATCTTGTTTAAAAATATTTTAATAGTAAAATTAGTATAATAATATATTTATTAATGCAATTTAGGTCATTATAATCAATTTCATATTGAATTTTGATATTAAAAGTTTCTATGATTTTGAAAAAAAATGAAATACCACTTTTCCATCCCGTCCGTGGGATTAATATGAAATCAAATTCTTACACTTATGTGGTTTCAATTTTTTACCATTACTTAAATATTTTTAATAAGAATAATTTAAATTATATATGAATTTAAAATTAAATTTTTATCATAAATATTAATAATTAATTAATTAATTAATTTTTGTGATTGAGGTTAAAACGGGTTTTTGTGCAATACATGTGCTTGTGTTAAATTTAATTTTCCACACACTTTGGTTTTTTATTTATTAAATTTTATTTCCTATTTAGAATAATTGGGTTCAAATAATCTAATAAGACACATTTTACTTTTATTCTTAAAGTATGAATTACCTATGTAAATAAAAGGATACAAGTTACCATGGTGAAGACTAAAATAGTAAAATTAAGTTAACTTAAAGGATATGAAATAACATGTTTAAATAAAGTTTTTTTTTGTTTGAGTATTTTATAGAACATATAATATTCAAAACTACATTATTTAACAATTTTTAAGGTACTTAGGCTGACAGTGACATCCTGTTATTGAATATTTTTGGGTATTTACAAAAAATTCACTCCTCAATTTTAAAAGGGAACTTCTTCTCCTCACATATTCACACCTACTAAGCCATTTTTCTTGACCCATCCATTCCACCCCCCCCCCCAAAACAAATTCCTTATCCATATTTTGTATCTTATTTTCATACCAAAGGACCATCCCAAGTGTCCTTCATAAGATATCCAATGGGGGTTGTTTTATACGAAGGTAATTGTCTACACTAAACTCTTCCCTTTTTTACTTGTTCTCTTACCACCTTCATTCATATATTAATAATTCCAATATTTTAAAACCATTATCTAACATATTTTGTGATGTTATTATGTTTTTTTAATAATATATATCTATCTTGTAACACCCCAAGCTTCCACGGTACGTTTCCCTTCGAATAATGCGATAGCGTGTGTTGTACGCAACCTCGAGTTCTAACACACACCACAACTAATTAAACTAGCCGTTGTGAATAGTAATACCTAATTTTTGAAATAATATATATTTTATATTTCAAAATGGACTTCATTTTTGGATTCGGAATATCGAAATTAGCTTAGGGTGAAATTTTGGTACTTTTCGGATAACTTTTATATTTTGATGAATAGTGAAAATTACTAAATTTTAATTAAAAACAACTTTTTTAATCAAAATAATTAATAGTGATAAATTGTGAATTTGAGTGGTTTTAAAGTATATTTATAATATATTTTTACCACTTAATATAATGTTGGTCATTGGACATAATTTTACAATTAAACCGAACATAAACAAGTGTCAATCTTTTGATAGTTATTATCTCTTAAAAACACGCTTTTTGTTTTGAAAGCGGGAATTAATTTTAAATTAATTTCTGCCACTTCTGTGTTTTGAATTTAGAAAAATGGATTCCATATTTGGAATCAGGATGTCCAAATTGTGTAAATAGGTAACTTATATTTTTAGACATTTTGAATAATTACTGCGGTAAATATTTTATTTACCATGGTTAAGGGTAAATCCGGTAAATAAGGGTTAAAAAATAATATTATAATAATAAAAATTACCCTAAAACGTGTCCTAACCTTATTGGTGGACACATACCCGACCATGGGCATCCTTGGGTCGATTTGGGGACCCCATGGAGCCACTTGTATGTGGTAGGGACACATTATATTAATAAAGTTAAAATAAAAATTAAAATGGCATAAGCTTACATATTTTAGAAGAACAATTTTTACATAGGGTTATACATGTTGGATTTTCGATTATAAATATTCATTAGAAAGCTAAAAAGATTTCATACATAATGATATTTTATTTATAATTTTTAGACATCAAATAATTTAAATTATTAATGACACAATAATGATGCAATGTTTACCTCATTAATAAATCATTTAAATAAAAAAGATTATAATGATTAAAATATTATCTAAAACCTGTCCAATTCTTATTGGTTGATTTTATTTATAATATTAGTCATCTTATCTTCGACCTCAATGATTTTTGGACCATTATAAACCGAATATAATTATATTATAAAGTAATACTTTCACTCTTTCCTAAAGAGCCCCTCCTCTCCCTTATAAAAGGAGAACACTTCTACTCATTCCTCAAACCTCTCAAGCCACTTGGCTCGTCTAAACCCTGCCCAAATAATCTCTCCACATCCCTCTCCTCATCCTTGAAGCTTCCCCTTAGGCAGAAAGCATTTCAAGAAGTCCTTTGGTTCCAACCAAAGTGAGTTACCTAAATTAAAGGTAACGTTTGCTCTTAAATTATTTTCATTTATTTTGCTTCTCCAACACCCAAACTCTTTTTATTTCCTTTCTTTTGTAACAACACCAGTATCCACAATATACTAGGATGTTGTTATAAGAAGGATTAAAACTACACATACACACAACTCCATCTAATGGATGATGAACATAATGTTTCTGTGGATGGCAAACTAACGCCTCACGAAACGATGATTGTTCAAATACATCTTACCGCCTCTCATGGTGGAAATTATGATGGCACTGTAATTAAATATGATATTAATGATATATATTTTATATATAATCTTCTGTAATTCCATTTTATTTCATACCATTATTCGTTTCATGTTGTATATACATACGATAATTTCATTTGAGGAAGTGCGGACTACCGCCCCCTTAAAATGATATGACTCGTTCATACCACACATGGAACGAATAAAGGATGGTGTTAATGAACTTATGTAACATATATAAAATATTATATTATACTGGAATAGTAATATACCTATGTATCATTTGGATTCGATTCTTTTAAAATAAAAATTAAATGGAAGTAGCGTTCGTGCGTACGTACGGACTACCGTCTCCACGAACGCGATGAGATTCATTATCCATCGTATCCATTCAAGTATAATTATCATTTGATGATTTAAAAATTATTCTTAAGGACTTGATACCATTCTGTATTTGAATAATACAAATCCCATTAATAACGAATATGGCTCACATAACAAAGAATATAAAGTAAAATGAACCCGTTAACACCCGAAATGACGATAATTCTAAGATATTATTAACAAATCAATGTTAAAAGATCATATATGATATCACATTAAAGTAAATGATTCTTGTATTATTCAATAACAATTATTTCACCATTATACAGGAGGTAAACCTACCATCGACCAAGGAAAAAGTACAAAGTAAGGGATTCTCTTATCTCACTTTCAATTCCGTGAGATTTCCATTGTTCGCTACTAAATTATTGAAAGTGGTGTATTGTGTACTTCCATTTGATATATATTATCATGATTCACTTTATATTCATGTTATTCTGGAAATAATTTGGTGGTTATTAACTTTTGGCCATGCGACTCAGTTGATTAACGTGGTAAGGGGTTTCTTGTCTCACTTTTAATTCCGTGAGAATTCCATTGATCACCACTTAATTATTGCATGTGGTGTATGTGTACTACCCATGATTGTATTCATTGTGTAATATACTTTATTTTATGGGTATTTAAATCATCATGGTATGATCTTTCTTTCATGGGTGTTTGTTTCTTAAGTTACCTAATCAATAAGGGAATTTGAGATTTCAATTTCCACTCATTTGGCTTTACGCATATTTCATTGATTATATTACCCCAAGATTATGTGTGGAATCACTATTCATTTGATTATGTCATAATTTCCACTCCCCTTCCTGTGGATATACTTTTGATACACATAATCACTCCATTTAAAATTCTCAAGTCATTGATATGAATTTGATAAGAGAAATTTTAACTCTTTCACCATTTGTTGAGTTAAACATCCAATTCGTTGGTGTTGTTTTTACAGGAATATGTGTGAATATACTTTGATTGTTTTACACTGAATATCCAATCATATTTAGTGTATTTATATTTTTCACACATAATTATGTTGTTGATTTATCCTTAACCTAAGGATATGGCCTTTATGAGAGATTTCATCTCAACTTACATTCCATTGAGACTTCTTTGTTGATATACACCAAATCACTTTTATGTGGTGTATATAATGTACTTTGACATAGTATGTCATGAATTACCTTTATTCTCATGATATTACAAAGTTTTGATTACCTCAATTATTTTCATTCAAGTGTCTCTCTTTTGGTTAGAATCTCTAACTAAAATACCATTTTTAAATTTTTTAAAGACTTATTTATCTAAATCTTTCTCATTAATGTCCATGTTTTAAAAATGGTTTTAAGGATTTATTTATATGGACATTATAGTTTAGAAATTAAAAATCATTTTAAAAGGTTTCAAAGTGGTATGGGACACTTTGATTCAAAAATCTATTTTTAAATGGCTTCTTGACAAATAGTGTGACTTTTAAATGTTTTCAAGAAAAGGGGGATATTTCTCTCAAATAGTTTTGATGATTATTTTCATCTATGTCAACATCATTCATTATTCATGATTGAGGTTAATGTGATACAATACAATCTTCCATATTGTATCAAATGAATTATATTTGACTGTGGATGTTCTATTTTTATACCATTCATGGTTTGTGGTTAAAGTATTGACATTTCGTATGCTAGTTTTAATACGAATGTTTATTTTATGCTTAAACATATTCATATGAGGAATGCATTGGACTTAATAAGTGACGGGTGGAGCCCGCTATAGCTCCTCGATGCATCGGTAGGTCTCATGAGGCAAACTAGTGTCTTGGCACAAGGCCTTGGCAAAATCTTATTTGTAGTCTTGGCACGAGGCCTTGGCTATGTGGTTATGATAGTCTGGCATTATGCATTCCATCATTATGAAAGTGGTTATTGATATTTCATGTGATCATTCGACTAGTAGAATATCCATGTGAGTAAGTAAATGGCATTATTTCATTTTACCTTTGCCATTTTATGTTGAAGTTCAAATTTAAAAGGCTTTTGTTTTAGTTATAAATTGCCTTAAGTGTTTATTCTCATTTATGAAAGCTTCTGCTATAATGTTGTCCTTACTGAGCATCCGAGCTCACCCCTTTCAATGTTTTATTTTTCCCAGGATTATGAAGAAGTAATTTATGAATGACCTGCAGGGGTAGTATGAGGGGATATGAGGACAAGATGTTTTTTTTAAGATGTAATGTAAAAATTTATGGATGTATCTAGTTATTCCAAGGCTACTAAACTAATCGGTCTTTCGAGACTTGATCTTTCTCGTGATCATGCCAATGTTATGTAATAATGCACTGACTCTGGGTAACTAGGGTCGGGGCGTTACATATCTCCTCTTCCATCAAATGGGAAATGAAACCTTCAATCGTGTGTAAAGTGGAAAACACAAGAGCCTCAGCCCAGTTGGTATGGACTCAAAAAGTTCATACAAGAGACCCAAGTTCAAATATAGGAAGAGGAATATTTATGGGTGTTGTAGTAGTACTGTAGAAGGCACTGTAGTAGGCATTGTTTGGTATTTTTTGGTACTGTAGCAGCCATAAATATTCATCTGTTGGGGATTTCGGGCCACCGATTTGGTCTTCAGGTCCATCATGGCCTTCAGGCCACCCAAGGTCTTTAATCCAACAAGGATTTTGGGCCACCTTAAGGCCTTTGGGCCACCTCAAGGCTTTCAGGCCACCTGAAATTGTTCTTCAAGGACCAGGAAGACTCTATAAGGAGAAGACTCCAGATAAAGATTCAGAGAAGGTGTATTCACCAGAGCAGAAGCTAACGGATGTGGAAGAATGAGAGGGTATGACATTTCCATTGGGACCATCCTTTTCATGCACATGAAGCCTATCCTAAGAGCCATGCGAATTTGGAGAGCTGATATTATGATGTAGAAGCTACAGAGGAGTAGTTCCATGCAATTATTGTCTATATATTTCCTCTAAGACCAACAATTCATTTAATATCTAAGCCTATGGAATTTTTATGGGTTCCCACTTATCCCTTTAAATGGGTGTTATCAAAATTCAATAAGAAGAAGGCCTTTGGGACATTCGGGTGTGTACGACGGACAACCACCTCACAAACTAATGTAGTTAGTTTTCTATAACTACCTATCACAACTAGATACAATGAATAATTTATAATATCTATATGGTATTTATGACATAATTATACTTATATAATTATAATATCACATATATTTTATTCCTTTCCATTCTATTGGAGTACGATAACGTCGCTCTTGTGTACGGAAAACTATCACCTCGTGAAGCGATGTGATTCGTTTTCACTAAGGCATCACATGGAAGGTAATAAGGACAAATGTAATAAATATATCTAATATATTTGAAATCATAATGACTCTTTAATGGTGATATATTATTTACCTTCCACTCATTCCATCTGTCATGAAAATTTAAGCAGCGTTCATGCATACGTATAGAATACCATCTCCATGAACAATATATTTCAATTTCTATCCTTAAATTTTATGGATTTCTCTAAATAAATAACTAATTAATATATATGATATTTATATCATCATTAAAAAAAATTATCAAATCATGATAAAATTAAAAGTAATGAAAATACCAAATCAAAACATATATGAAAAAAGGCATTTATTACCCAAAACGTGATTTTAATAAGGAATTGTTTATGAATGGTTAATAAAAGGTAAAAAATTAAATCATATATGGTATGATATATATAATTATTATTTTGAATTTATTTATAATGAACCTATATTTATTATACAAAAGGTTCAATCATGTAAAAAAAATTCAAGACTTAAGGTAAGTGATTTTTGTCTCAAATTACCTTCTGTGGGACTTATGTTATGAACCTATCTTCTCTTATGACGTGTATATAAAATTATTTTGACACGTTATATCCTGAATTTATTTATTCATATTATATATAATTTTTAATTTAAATTTATTCTTTCATGGGGATTATGATTCAAAGCTTACATAAGCTTGTAAGGGATTTTCGTCTCACTTAATGTTTTTTGTGACACATGCCTTATACAACACTAGATTATTTTGTGTAGTGTATATACTAGCCCTGAAATAAAATTATGATTATTATAATGAAATTATGTAATATACATATTTTTATAATTTTCATAATTTTAGGGGGGTTAGTATTTAAAAGATACTTATGTGATAAAAGGTTTTATGTTATAACCACATTGTTTATGGGACTGTTTATGATTATGTTATTGATGATAAACTATTATGATCTACCTCTTAATAAAGTCATTAATTTTATTATATTCTTGATATTTTATGAAAAGACATTTTTTCCCTTCAATTTTCCTCATTTTATGTAATCAAGAGTCCAGAATAATTGTTTTAGTAAAAATAAACTTTATTTATCTATTAGATTGAAAATACTTTTTATTATATGTTTATGATTTATAAAAATGATTTAAATATGGTTTTTACATATATATATAATGATCAATTAAACTTATATTTACCCTTTTTGGACATTTTACACTGTATTTTAAAAGAAATATTTATGTTTTTTTTCAGAAAAGTACCATTTGGATTTTACCTAAAACATGAAAGGAATATTTATTTTAATATGTGTGACATGAATAGTACTTTCCACCATCATGAACTCTAAATGTTTTAATGAATACTTTGTAAATTTCAATGTTTATTTTCAATAGAATGTATTTCTACATTGTTCTTTGAACATTTAGTTTCAAAAAGTATATTTTCAAAATGAAAATGTAATTTTCCTCAATAAATGTTATAAGTGATATTTCAAAATAATTTTTCTATCTAAGATGAAATTATTTGATATTACTCTTTCTTTAATAGGGATTTTAACCAAGTATACAATTATTATTCTTTATCTCAAGGTTTTATTTTTATGATGACAAGATGTTTATGAATCTCATTCCTTTTTCCACGGTTTATATTATGGTGAAATGATGAAATTTTTATAAAACCTGTTTATTTTTCATCCATTATGATATGAGGAAATGTTTATGAACCCCATTTATTTCTATGGGTTCTAATATGATGAATGTTTTCTAATATTTTTTCACACACATGTTTTATTTTCATTATGTGATGGGAAGGACCTATATATCCTTCTAATTCATTGGGTAATGATGGATAACTCTTGATTTAATTATATAATGTGTGAAACTGATTTCATGTTCCCATTGTTATGTGTATACCGGTTTTCATGTACATAAGTTTATGTTTGGACCTAATTTCATGTCCACAATGTCATGAATTGGCCTAATTTCCTGACATAAGTTCATTTGAGGGCCTAATTTCATTTCCTTAACCTAATGAGTGAACAAGACTCTATTTAAAGATTTTCATAATCTTATTGGTATACCACAAATCTATGCCTTGTGAAAATTTTATGTTAAAAGGGATCATATTATTTGATTCATTTATGATTCCTATCTTATTAATTTCCAAAATTTATTCCATGTCTCAAATTTATGATCTATGATATCGAGGGTATGATTTCTAAATTTTATTATCATGTTCTCATAATTTTATCATCATGTTATGTTTATATATATCTTGTTTACCATTACTAATAATCTTAGATCACCCATTATTATGTTTACGTTACATATTTTATAAAGAAAGGTATTATGTATAAAATGTGTAAGATGGATGATAGTTAGAAAAAACTTAGTGGGAGATTATGTAGTTTATTTATAAAATAGTTTTTTATATATCCATGATTCCAAAGGAAATATAAATAAATTATTCGATCATGGATCACTATTTTATATAATGAATATTAATCTATTAAGATGTAATATTTTGTTTTTACATTTTGGGTCACAATAATTGGTAACAGACCTAGGATTAGTTAACCTTTTGATAATAAGATGAGAAAAATTCACTAAATAACACTTATGATGAGTCTAAGTATAGGATAACATAAAAAAGTTTTTGTAAGGAACATATTGAGTGGTTCCCTTATAAATACATCCATATTGGGATACTAAAAGTGGATTTGGTTTTGGAAAATATTCATCTAGGGGCTAAAACCCTGAAAAGAGTTGGTTGAGTATATATCATCCATCATTCTGGTGTGTGGTGAGTGTGGCCTTACTTCACACCTAGTTTTACACTTTCAAGGGATATGATTTGGTTAATTCACATTTTCCTTACAGACCGTGATGAAGTATTTAAATTGGTGTTGACAGTGAATGTCCTATATTGAACCTATAGTTTCATAGTTTCTAGAGGAGGTGTAATTATTTTTTAATCCTTTAATTCTTTCATCATTATGTGGTTTCTCACCATGATTATTATTTCTCAAACTATGATTTTTGGTTTTATTCAATGGTTAGAACCCAAAGTAATTTTGTGAAAAATGAATGAGATGGATATTACAATATCCATCCTTATCTACAATTAAATGGCTTAGAATCTGAGATGAAATATATTTTGATTGTGCTCAAACAACTCACTTGAGTTATAAGAGATAAAATGGGTTATATTGAACTTATAAATTTAACTGGGATGGAGAAACATTCCATTTAATATTTAATTTTACAATGTCCATACTCCTTATATTTTACTTATGATGCACTATTTTGTGACCAATGGATCAATGTGATGGAAAAGATATTTTTTGTTCTGTAGTGATCAGACCATGAAAAGGTTTTCTGAGCCATTTATCTCTTGGAAGTAGAAGCAGATTAGTGGTATAATCTTATTAAGAATACATGGAAAGGGTATTAAATGGACTTGATGGAGTGGGATTAGTTTAATAGGATACTTTTCAGTAAGTACATTCCTCATATTTTATATAAGAAAAGAGAACGGATTCCTTGACCTTAATGAGAAGGGTGATGAATCCATTGGTAACAATGAGGAAAATTTTACAGGACCTTCATAGTATGATTCTAGATTAATTATTAGACCTGAAAGAAGAATCTATAGATTCTTTAATTGTTTTAAACCTATCCTACAAAAGTAATTATCCATAATGGATATTGTAATCTATAAAGAAATCGTTTGAAGGGAACTCAAAGTAGGAATGGAAGTTGGAAAATCTTTTGGTTCTTGAGATAAGAAAAGGAATATAGGGTTTCATGAAAACTCTAATGATATGTCACATGGAGGGAAGAAAATGATTCAACCTCTTACCTTCAAAAAAATGTGGGAAGGATCACTCAATATAAATCTTAAAAGGAACTAAAAGGTTTTTTAAGAGTGGGATATCTATAAATCAAGAAAAGAAATATAAAAGTGATGTAAATAATCCATTAAATGAAAAAAGGAGAGAAATATCAATATAATTAACAAACCACACTTGTGCATAAAATGGAAGGAGTATGGTAATTATTGTAACCAATGAAAAAAATAAAGTTTTATGATGAGTATCGATGTCATCAACCTCATAAAACTAGAGATATAGTAAAATATCATGCGATCATAGCCTCCAAAATGGGTTATGATAATTATTTAATGAAAGGTAAACTTATTATCCAATATAGAATAACTAATGACTTATTTGATTCTATCTCAACACACTCTTTTATATCTAAGGAGTTTTTTTAAAGTGTACTAAAATACCAGATCAATGACTACATATTGAGATAGCTATGAAAAATCTTAATGGTATGATGATCACATCTTGAGTCTGTATTTCCTCTCCAGTTGAATTTGGGGGAATGTGATTCCTAGAAATCTTATAATTATCCCTTTATTTGAATTTGATATTATTATAGGCATGAATTTGATTTCTCTATATGGAGCCCAAATCAAATTCCAAGTAAGGTAAGTCACATTTCGTATTCCAAATGAACCCATGATCATTTATCAATATGATGATAAATATGAACTTATAATGGAGATCATGTCCATTTTTTGGGTCCTAATTCCTTTTCAAAATGGTATTTTATCTCATATGGTTAGTGATAAACTCAACATTGTTGATATTCCCGTGGTAATAGAGTTTTTTGACGTCTTTCCATAAGAGTTTCCTAATATTTCATCAAATTGTGAAGTCATATTTTCAATATAAAACATACCTAGTTCCATAACTATCGTTAATACTCCATATATAATGGCCCTGATTAAGTTGCTGGAAATGAAGAAGAAACTCCAATAGAATCTTGATAAGGAATTAAATTATACAAGTGCACCACCTTGGGGTGAACTAGTTCTATTTTTTAAGAAGAAAGATGAATTAATGTTACTTTTATTTTATTATCCGTAGATTAACAAGATGAGAATAAAAATTACCATTTACCCCATATTGATTACTTGTTTGATAAACTATATAGAGATCATAAATTTTCCATGATTACCCTTCATTTCGAATATCATCAATTGATGGTTGAGAAGGAGGATATTCCCAAAACAACACTCCATACAAGTTATAGGAACTATGAATATATAATGATTCCATTCTAACTTAACAATTCCCCTTTTATATTAATATTTTTAATTAATAGAGACTTTATAGATTACCATGATTAGTTTTTGGTAGTCCTTATAGATTATATTCTTATTTATACAAAGATAAATGATGAGCATGAATATCACTGGAGAATTTTACTAATGACCCTATGGGGAAAAAATGTATACATTTTTTACAAACTTTTAATTTTGAAAATAAATGTTTTCCTTCATTGGTCATATAATCTCAAGAGAGGATATATTAGTGGATTCATCAAAGATGGAGGCTATTAATTGTTAGCCTTGACCAACCATTGTAACTGAAATCCAATGTTTTCTTGGTTTGGTGGGATATTATTGAAGGTTTATATATAATTTCTAATGAATATCTAATCCACTCACCATGTTAACTCCTAATTAAGAAAAGTTACTTTGGATAGATGGATGACTGGGAAATTTAAATGAACTAAAAATAAGATTAGTCAGTGCACCAATGCGTACATTACCCTACAGTGGAGAACTATTTTTAATATATAGTGATGCATCAAAGAAGTGATTGGGATGTGTTCTCATAAAAAATTCAAGTTTATAGATTATGACTCATTAAAATTTATGGTTCATGAAAAAAATTACCCAACTCATTATTTGGAGTTAGTTGTGGTAATTTTTTCATTAAATATATAGAGGTTTTATCTGTATGGAGAAAAGTTTGATATATAAATGGATCATAATATATTAAAGTATATATTAACATAGAAGGAGTTGAACATGTTCTAGATAATATGTTTATACATTAATAAATATTCTGAAAACTCAATAAAATACCACCCTATTAAGGAAAACAAGGTGGCTAGTACTTTGAGTCAAAAGGACCATGTTATCTTATCTATGATATGGATCACAACAGATCCAATATTTATGGATTTTTAAAGTTTGGATCTTCAAATTAGGAATCAAGGAGATAAATCATATCTTTCTCAAATAAATGTTCAATTATCTATCTGTAGAGACCCATAGCTTGACGTACATGGACATTACATTACTTTTTCATAATACTTAATACATAACAAAAACAGACATACAAGGACCGTAATAGTTTAGTGTCTTTGGAAACTTGGAACGTAATATTCTAATCATGGTGAAAGATATTCAACATCTCCCATAAGATCTTCCCCTTTTTGTTTTCTTACATAAAATCTTTCTTTAAATCCTAGGAAAAAAACATATAAAGGGTGAGCTCAAATTCCTAATAAAGGTAAACAAAAGAAATATCAATCACATCATATACATAAGAACATAACTTTTGGAAATCTTAACCTGCAAAAGAGATCATAATTTCATAACATGGGATAAATCATAGTAGTGAAATGTAATCCCAATAATAATAACTTAAAACATGAAACTTTGTGGCATACACACATAATCATAGAGAATCATTTCTTATTAGTCAAGACACATTGTCAAGACTATCTTAGTGGACAAAGTCCATTTCTGAACTGAGTTTACTCCTCGTTTCAGTCCTGTTTCACTGAACCGGCTTAACCTGCCGTTCCAGCCATGTCTATCTCATGATATATAAAATCTTTACCCAATGCATTGGAAGGAGATATAGGTCCCACCCATCTCATAATGATACCATTCTTATGTGTTCCACAAAATCATAAACCATACATCATAGCATAACCCATGTAATAAAAATGGGATTCTTAAACATCATGACATCATAAAAAAATTCATATAAGATAAAGGAATTCATAAAAATAATTATATCACAACATAATCAAATCAATGTAATAATATGGATAGAAACATAACCCTATATTATCTTATATGGAAAATAATTTTGATAAAACACTTGAACTCCATTCTTGAGGAAAATATCCTTTCTACTTCAAAAACATTTTCCTTTCTTAACATGTCATACAATTTTAAACTAAAAGAAGTTGATTAAAAATAAACTTGAAAACTTGTAAAGAAAGATTCTTGGAAATAATGTTTTAAAAATCCATTCATGCTGTATAAGTTAAAAAAACATTCTTCTCGTACTTTTTTCGGAAAAGTCAAAAAGTACCTCATACGAAAAACGACAAAAGATTCCTTTCATATCTTTTACTAAAAACTCACCAAAGGGTAAAATTGGATTTAAAAAATTGTAGGTGGATGGAAACAATATTACATATTGAGGAAACATGGATGTGGATGATAAAATACACCCTAGTAAATACCAACGTATAAACAATCTCGGATAAAATGAGATTGTGATATTTTCCCTTACCTTTGGTCCGATTTGCTTCGTATGTGTCCGAACATCCTGTATAATGATTTATATAATGTTATTGACTTATTCCAGAATCATACTTATTTTTATGATATCATGTATGGTCATATTCTTAGCTTATTATTAGTAATATTTCATTGCTTCATGTTATTCGGGTGTTTATTACTTTTTGTTCTTATGCGTGTTTTGTCGAATAAATTCTTATTCTTCTCTTTAGGTTATAGATACCTCATTTCCAGAATGGTATTAGTGTAATATATATCATATTAATTCAATCAATTCATTTATATAATCATTATGCAATGAAGATCATGTATAACGAGTCGCATCACATTGTAGAGACGGTATTCCGTACGTACGCACGAGCGATGATATCGTTCCCATGATCGTGGAATTTTATTGGAGTGTATATATACTATTACAGAATCAATATCACTTTACAATAATCATATATAGTTATTATTTACAACATTATACCCATCCAAGTAAGGTGGTGGTGGAAAATAGATTACACCACGGCGTGGAGACGGTATTCCGTACGTACGCACGTGCGGTGATTTCATTTTTCGTAGGATGGATAGATGGTGAAATAGGGTTGTTTCATACTTATAATAACAAATCAATATATTAGTGATACTAATGTTATTACTTCATAATGAAACAACCTAATAAGAAGAAGTGGAAGAAGAAATAAAGGTGAAAGAATCGGTAACGGACATTACCTCTTCTTTGAAGCGCCTCTTTGAGATCTCTTCTTAGGGCACTAAACGTGGTCTTTGAAGAATACCAGGACCTCTAGCATGTTTCTAGGGAAGTGGCGAAGTGAAATGGGCAGGGTTTTTCCGAACTTGAAGGCTCAAATTGGTTTGAGGAGGAGAGGGATGAGGTGCTCTTTTATAAGGGAGGAGAGGGGCACCTTAGGAATAACAAAACATATTATTTTATTATAAAGTAACATTCGGTTTTTAATAGCTCCAAATTGATATATTTCTAAGCTAAGGTGGGTATGTGTCGAAATCCTCTCATCCAATAGAATTTAGACAAGTTTAGGTATCAATTTTAACCTTATCATTTAGATTTAACTTTAAGTTAGATAATTTAACTTTTACCGTGTCTTCTTGTTTTCTTACACTATAAGGTTAATAAAATTACTATATCAAGCAAAAAGAACCCCAAGTTGTTTATTATTAATATATATAACCTTATCTAAGTCATTTTTCCGATCCTTAGATTTTTAGGAATAAAATAACAATTAAAAATATAGTATTCGTTTTAAAAACTATTTTATGTCAATTTTGACAGTATTTGGTAATTGATTTTTGTGAAACTTATAACAGAATGATTATTTCAACAAAATTTAATTAAATCAATACTAACATGTCATATTAACATATAAAATTATTGGAATACATAAAAAGTCTCAAATTACATTTATTTGGGTATTTATAACATCAATTATGTCAATATTTCATTAATAAGATAATTACTGCATCATCATTGTATCATAAATAAATTCAATTATTTTAAATCTAAAAATTAAAAATAAAATACCATTATGTAGGAAACTGTTTTATCTTTTTAGTGAATATTTATAGTCGAATTTATCTTATGTATAAAAATATATTAAAAATTCTTTAGTTATTAAACTTTGATTTTAACTATTTTAACCCTTCTTTAAATAAATTGATAATAAATGTCCTAATCTAATACAAGTGGGCCTAAATGGTCATATTTTATTCCTAAGGTTGTTTTGGGTCAAATTAAACTTATCCAATAGAATTAGGAAATGTGTTAGGGTAATAATAATATCATTTTTACCCTTAATTACCCTATTTACTTTTAACCATGGTAAAAAAAAGTAAAAAGTTACTATTCACCAAAAATTATTTTCATCTCATTGAACCACATTTTATTCCTTGATATTAACCGTGTCTCTCGAATTTTCGAAATTCCATTCACAGAAGTGGTAAAATTAAGTTTTATGAAAAATTCAGTTTTTTAACTACCACTTAGTGGTTTCACTATTCATCAAAAAATAAAAGTTTCCAGAAAAATAACAAAAATTAGGCCTAAGATATATTTGATATTATGAATTCAAAAATGATTTCAATTTTACCAAATTCAAAACATATCAGTTACATTAACTAATTTAAAAATTTATTCCCTTCGTCAAAACAAATAGCGTGTTTTTTAAGAGAAATAACTATCAAAAGATTGACACTTGTTTATGTATGGTTTAAATGTGAAATTACATCCAATGACCAAAATTGTATTAAATTGTAAAAATATATTCTAAATATAATTTAAAACCACTCAAATTAATAATTTATCACTATTAATTATTTCGATTAAAAAAGTTGTTTTTAATTAAAATTTAGTAACTTTCACTATTCATCAGAATATGAAAGTTATCCGAAAAGTACCAAAATTTCACCCTAAGCTAATTTTGATATTCCGAATCCAAAAATGAAGTCCATTTTGAAAACAAAAATTCAAAAAGTGGTTATTACTATTCATAATGGCTAGTTTTAATAATATTTTAATAGCATATCATTGTTTAGTGAAACTCGGTATTACGTACGACGCAAGCTATTGAGGAAGGCCGCGGTTGCGTGTAAAGCAAGCCAAGATAGTGTTGTGTGTAGTGAAAGATTCCTTTGATGATTTATATAACATAAAAACAAAGTATTTCTCATAAACGTCTCGGGTGTTACATTCTACCCCCCTTAAAATGAATTTCTCCCTCGAAATTCGTCAGGGTTATAAATGGTTTACTACTCGAAAGTTTCTTTAATAGAAACCCACATCGTAAAAAGGAATACAAAAACTTTGCTTTAAAAAATTAATGTATGAAACGTAACAGTTACCCAAATTGACTCATCCCGGGGTTTCCACGTAGGAGAACATAGGTGAAAATATGGATATGGAAGAAAAATCTAACCATCAAGTTCTGATGGAGAGTGGTAGAGAACATGGCTATGAAAAAGCCAACAATCACAAAGCCATAAATTTTTGACGATCTAAGGTACCATCTGATTCATCGGATATAAGGGCACTAGGACAACATTTTTGGTTTTCAAGATCATTTCCTTAAAGATGAAGAATTTGAATTAGAATAAATACTTACTTTATTTTGGTATAATCTCACTGTTGTTCGTGCCTTGAAAAATTTCCACTTCATATCTTAATGAAATGATGTTGAATTTGTTATTCGTGAAGTGTTAGCAGATCATGTGATAGAATGACGGGTCATTCCATCTGTCTCAAACAAAAGGTTAGCAAAAGTTATTAAATATACATAAGTCTATCTATAGTGAGATTAATCATATATGGTTCATAAAATGCACTTATACTTCATATATCATACTGCTTAATATAATAAAACTAGTTTATACTGAACATGGACTTCCTATAGGCCAGTGGTAGGCGATAAAGGCCAGTCGCACTTCGGTTGTGGGTTCGATTCCCACCGCCTTGTCCGACGCGATGGGTTGTCGCTCATCCTGCAGGTTGTCCTTTTTCTAAAACTACATTACTATAACATCCCATCAATAATATCGAAAAAAAAGTTCTATCCTTAAACAATACTAACTTATGTCCAACATAATCCTTTCCAATCTTTAGGCTTATCCAAAATACTGCTGTCCAATCTCATATTATAGTGAAAATGATTACCAAAGAGTTTATATAACAAGCATGTTAATACCATCGTTGATCCCTGTATATCATGAGATATGTCTTGTTGGTCACATTCCAAACATTCGAAGGCCTTAATCATGTATTCTCTTGAAAAATGTATACCGATTGAATCTTAGCGAAAACATTAGTGCTGTCAAAAGTTAACTCTTTTCACATACCAAAACCTCAAACCATGATATAACTATTTCCTTATATCAGTCATGAGCTCATGAATACTGTCAAACATTTCATTTTCTCCTTATCCCTTCATTATGCGCATATCATCTTTTTTCCGAAAATATCTCAATCACTTTCAATGGTTACTGGTACCATAAAATTATTTAAAACCACAATAGACCAATACATAAATATTCTAATATTCCACGATACTATATACAATATTATTTTGGAATCCCATTACATAAACACTTAATCATTCCACCACATCGTTGTCATATTCAACATCACCAATAGTGATCGCATGTGACTTCCCTTTGTCCTTTTCCTTAAGTGGTTTCTCATGTCGATCATCACTAACCCTTGGATTAGGGCATTTATTAGCATAATGCCCCAGTTCCTTGCACTTGAAGCATTGAAGTGTTGGTGGTGCATTCTCTACAGTATTTTCTTTATTCACATCATTAGAAACCCTTTTTCCATTACTTTGACACTCAGCTGCTCGATGACCTTATTTTCCACACTTAATGCATTTTCTAGTTCCTTTAAGACAATCTCCACCATGCTTCTTTCCACACTTTGATCATAAGGAAACATTCATCTTCTTTTCACCATTATTATGAGATTTCTCCTTGAACTCAATCTTTCATTTCTTGTCAAAACTATGAGATGGATAAGTAACACCAACTTCCATTTCTACCTTGATAGCACAACGCACAATTTCTTCATAGCTACTGAAGTCTCTTATAGCTAATGCCCTTCGAAGATTTGGTTTTAAGCCACTGAATAATCGATCAACTTTACTTTCAGTTAGGATGATAAAGCCAGATGCGTACCTTGCAAGCCTTGTAAAATTCGCTTCATATCCACCAACTGATTCATCATCCTTTTTCTTTAGTTCAAGAAACTCCTTCTCCATATTTGTTCAAAGAATACGAGGGAAGTACTTATTGAAAAATAAGTTCTTGAACTCGTCCCATTCCATGGACTCAATTTCATCTCTTGGCCTCGTATTCTTGATAATATTCCACCACTGATCAGCTTCACCTTCCAAACGATATACTGCTAAGATGACTTTATCATGTTCTGAACATTGAAGAACTGAAAATATCTTTTCAGTGGTACTAATCCATTGTTCAGCAATAAGTGGATCAGAAGACCCACTGAAAGAAGGTGGACATTGCCTCATGAAGGACTCAATAGAATATTGTTCCCTTCTCTTCTCATTTGGAAGTCCAGAATGATTCATATCTTGTGTAAGTATAGCAATAAGATTTTGCACTCCATCTCCCATAACATTTTTTTGTTCCAGAGGACAATCATTGCATTGTCCATTGCATTGATCAACACGGTTCCTTCGGGTTCTATCCATCGTCTAAAACCCAAAAAGAATAGTGTGAGAGGCAAAAATCATGCTAGGGAAAACAACATAATAAAAGGGGAGTACCTTCAATATCTAACATCTTAGGTTTAATTCTAAGATCATTACCGTAATTATAGGACTATAACCTATACTTATACTTAACCTTAGGGACATCCCTAGACATACCTTAGAAATATCTCTAGGGATCCCACTAAAGTTCTCGCATCCTAGTTTCCAAAGTTTGACTAAACCTTTCCTCTGATACCAACTGTAGAGACCCGTAGATTGACGTACATGGAAATTACATTACTTTTGCGGAATACTTAATACATAACAAAAACAGACACACAAGGACCATAATAGTTTAGTGTCTTTGGAATCTTGGAACGTAATCTTCTAATCATGGTGAAAGATCTTCAACATCTCCCATAAGATCTTCCCCTTTTTGTTTTCTTACCTAGAACCTTTCTTTAAATCCTGGGAAAAAAACATATAAAGGGTGAGCTCAAATGCTCAGTAAGGGTAAACAAAAGAAATATCAATCACATCATATACATAAGAACATAACTTTTGGAAATCTTAACCTGCAAAAGAGATCATAATTTCATAACATGGGATAAATCATAGTAGTGAAATGTAATCCAAATAATCATAACTTAAAACATGAAACTTTGTGTCATACGCACATAATCATAGAGAATCATTTCTTATTAGTCAAGACACATTGCCAAGACTATCTTAGTGGAAAAAGTCCATTTCTGAACCGAGTTTACTCCTCGTTTCAGTCCTGTTTCACTGAACCGGCTTAACCTGCTGTTCCAGCGATGTCTATCTCATGAGATATAAAATATTTACCCAATGCATTGGAGGGATATATATGTCCCACCCATCTCATAATGATACCATTCTTATGTGTGCCACAAAATCATAAACCATACATCATAGCATAACCCATGTAATAAAAATGGGATTCTTAAACATCATGACATCATAAAACAATTCATATAAGATAAAGGAATTCATAAAAATAATTCCATCACAACATAATCAAATCAATTTAATAATAGGGATAGAAACAGAACCCTATATTTTCTTAGATGGAAAATAATTTTGATATAACACTTGAACTCCATTCTTGAGGAAAATATCCTTTCTACTTCAAAAAAATTTTCCTTTCTTAACATGTCATACAATTTTAAACTAAAATAAGTTGATTAAAAATAAACTTAAAAACTTTTAAAGGAAGCTTCTTGGAAATAATGTTTTAAAAATTCATTCATGTCGTATAAGTTAAAAAACCATTCTTCTCGTACATTTTTTCGGAAAAGTCAAAAAGTACCTCGTACGAAAAACGACAAACGATTCCTTTAATATCATTTACTAAAAACTCACCAAAGGGTAAAATTTGATTTAAAAAATTGTAGGTGGATGAAAACAATATTACATATTGAGGAAACATGGATGCGGATGATAAAATACACCCCAGTAAATACCAACGTATAAACAATCTCGGATAAAATGAGATTGTGATATTTTCCATTACCTTTGGTCTGATTTGCTTCGTATGTGTCCGAACCTCCTGTATAATGATTTAAATAATGTTATTGACTTATTCCATAATCATACTTATTTTTATGATATCATATATGGTCATATTATTAGCTTATTATTAGTAATATTTCATTGCTTCTTGTTATTCGGGTGTTTATTACTTTTTGTTCTTATGCGTGTTTTGTCGAATAAATTCTTATTCTTCTTTTTAGGTTATAGATACCTCATTTCAAGAATGGTATTAGTGTAATATATATCATATTCATTCATTCAATTCATTCAATTAATTTATACAATCATTATGCAATGAAGATCATTTATAATGAGTCACATCACATCGTGGAGACGGTATTCCGTACGTACGCACGAGCGATGATATGGTTCCCATGATCGTGAAATTTTATTAGAGTGTATGTATACTATTAAATAATCAATATCACTTTAAAATAATCATATATAGTTATTATTTACACCATTATACCCATCCAAATAAGGTGGTGGTGGAAAATAGATTACACCCGGCGTGGAGACGGTATTCCGTACGTACGCACGCGCGGTGATTTCGTTTTCCGTAGGATGGATAGATGGTGAAATAGGGTTGTTTCATAATTATAATAAAATATAAGTATATGAGTGATACTTATGTTATTACTTCATAATTAAACAACCTAAGAAGAATAAGTGGAAGAAGAAATAAAGGTGAAAGAATCAGTAACGGACATTACCTCTTCTTTGAAGCGCCTCTTTGAGATCTCTTCTTAGGGCACTAAAATTGGTCTTTGAAGAAGACCAGGACCTCTAGGATGTTTCTAGGGAAGTGGGGAAGTGAAATGGGTAGGGTTTTGCTGAGCTTGAAGTCTCAAATTGGTGTGAGGAGGAGAGGGAGGAGGTGCCCTTTTATAAGGGAGGAGAGGGGCACCTTTGGAATAACTAAAACTATTATTTTATTATAAAGTAAAATTCGATTTTTAATAGCTCCAAATTGATATATTTCGAAGATAAGGTGGGGATGGGTCGAAATACTCTAATAAAATATAATTTATACATGTTTAGGTATAAATTTTAACCTTATCATTTAGATTTAACTTTAAGTTAGATAATTTAACTTTTACCGTGTCTTTTTGTTTTTTTACACTATAAGGTTAATAAAATTACTATATCAAGCCAAAAGAACCCAAAGTTGTTTATTATTAATATATATAACCTTATATAAGTCATTGGTCCGAACCTTAGATTTTTAGGAATAAAATAACAATTAATAATATAGTATTCGTTCTAAAAAACTATTTTATGTCAATTTTGACACTATTTGGTAATTGATTTTTTTGAAAATAATAACAGAATGATTAGTTCAAAAACATTTAATTAAATAAATATTAACATGTCATTTTAACATATAAAATTATTTTAATTCATAAAAAGTCTCAAATTACATTTATTTGGGTATTTATAGCATCAATTATGTCAATATTTCATTAATAAGATAATTACTACATCATCATTGTATCATAAATAAATTAAATTATTTTAAGTATAAAAATTACAAATAAAATACCATTATGTAGGAAATCGTTTTATATTTTTAGTGAATATTTATAGTCGAATTTATCTTATGTATAACCCTATATTGAAAATTCTTTAGTTATTAAACTTTGATTTTAACTATTTTAACCCTTCTTTAAATAAATTGATAATAAATGTCCTAATCTAATCCAAGTAGGCCTAAATGGTCATATTTTATTCCTAAGGTTGTTTTTGGTCGAATTACACTTATCCAATAGAATTAGGACATGTGTTATGGTAATCATAATATCATTTTTACCCTTAATTACCCTATTTACTTTTAACCGTGGTAAAAAAAAGTAAAAAGTTATTATTCACCAAAAATTATTTTCATCTCATTGAACCAAATTTTAGTCCTTGATATTAACTGTGTCTCTCGGATTTTCGAAATTCCATTCACAGAAGCGGTAAAATTATGTTTTATGAAAAATTCAGTTTTTTAACTACCACTTAGTGGTTTCACTATTCATCAAAAAAATGAAAGTTTCCAGAAAAATAACAAAAATTAGGCCTAAGCTATATTTGATATTATGAATTCAAAAATGATGTCTATTTTACCAAATTCAAAACATATCAGTTACATTAACTAATTTAAAATTTTATTCCCGTCGTCAAAACAAATAGCGTGTTTTTTAAGAGAAATAACTATCAAAAGATTGACACTTGTTTATGTATTGTTTAAATGTGAAATTAGATCCAATGACCAAAATTGTATTAAATTGTAAAAATATATTTTAAATATACTTTAAAAACACTCAAATTAATAATTTATCACTATTAATTATTTCTATTAAAAAAGTTGTTTGTAATTAAAATTTAGTAATTTTCACTATTCATCAGAATATGAAAGTTATCCGAAAAGTACCAAAATTTCACCCTAAGCTAATTTCGATATTCCGAATCCAAAAATGAATTCCATTTTGAAAAAAAAATTCAAAAAGTGGTTATTACTATTCATAATGGCTAGTTTTAATAATATTTTAATAGAATATCGTTGTTTAGTGAAACTCGGTATTGCGTACGACGCAAGCTATCGTGGAAGGCCGCGGTTGCGTGTAAAGCAAGCCAAGCTAGTGTTGTGTGTAGTGAAAGATTCCTTTTATTATTTATATAACATAAAAACAAAGTATTTCTCATAAAATTCTCGGGTGTTACATTCTACCCCCCTTAAAATGAATTTCTCCCTCGAAATTCGCCGGGGTTATAAATGGTTTACTACTCGAAAGTTTCTTTAATAGAAACCCACATCGTAAAAAGGAATACCAAAACTTGACTTTAAAAAATTAATGTATGAAACATAACGGTTACCCAAATTAACTCATCCCTGGGTTTCCACGTAGGAGAACATAGGTGAAAATATGGATACGGAAGAAAAATCTAACCATCAAGTTCTGATGGAGAGTGGTAGAGAACATGGCTATGAAAAATGACAACAATCACAAAGCCATAAATTTGTGACGATCTAAGGTACCATCTGATTCATCATATATAAGGGTACTAGGACAACAATTTTGGTTTTCAAGATCATTTCCCTAAAGTTTAAGAATTTGAATTAGAATAAATACTTACTTTATTTTGGTATAATCTCACTGTTGTTCGTGCCTTGAAAAATTTCCACTTCATCTCTTAAAGAAATGATGTTGAATTTGTTATTCGTGAAGTGTTAGCAGATCATGTGATAGAATGACGGGTCATTCCATCAGTCTCAAACAAAAGGTTAGCAAAAGTTATTAAATATACAAAAGTCGATCTATAGTGAGATTAATCATATATGGTTCCTAAAATGGACTTATACTTCATATATCATACTGCTTAATATAATAAAACTAGTTTATACTAAACAGGGACTTCCTGTAGGCCAGTGGTAGGCGATAAAGGCCAGTCGCACTTCGGTTGTGGGTTCGATTCCCACAGCCTTGTCCGACGCGATGGGTTGTCGCTCATCCTGAAGGTTGTCCTTTTTCTAAAACTACATTACTATAACATCTCATAAATAATATCAAAAAAAAGTTCTATCCTTAAACAATACTAACTTATGTCCAACATAATCCTTTCCAATCTTTAGGCTTATCCAAAATACTGATGTCCAATCTCATATTATAGTGAAAACAATTACCAAAGAGTTCATATAACAAGCATGTTAATACCATCGTTGATCCCCATATATCATGAGATATGTCTTGTTGGTCACATTCCAAACATTCGAAGGCCTTAATCATGTATTCCCTTGAAAAATGAATACCCATTGAATCTTTTCGAAAACATGAGTGCTGTCAAAAGTTAACTCTTTTCACATACCAAAACCTCAAACCATGATATAACTATTTCCTTATATCAGTCATGAGCTCAAGAATACTGTCAAACATTTCATTTTCTCCTTATCCCATCATTATGGGCATATCATCTTTTTTCCAAAAATATCTCAATCACTTTCCATGGATACCGGTACCATAAAATTATTGAAAACCACAATAGACCAATACAAAAAATATTCCAATATTCCACGATACTATATACAATATTATTTTGGAATCCCATTACATAAACACTTAATCATTCCACCACATCATTGTCATATTCAACATCGACAATAGTGATCGCATGTGACTTCCCTTTGTCCTTTTCCTTAAGTGGTTGCTCATGTTGATCATCACTAACCCTTGGATTAGGGAATTTATTAGCATAATGCCACATTTCCTTACACTTGAAGCATTGAAGTGTTGGTGGTGCGTTCCCTGCAGTCTTTTCTTTATTCAAATCATTAGAAACCCTTTTTCCATTACTTCGATACTCAACTGCTCGATGACCTTCTTTTCCACACTTAAAGCATTTTCTAGTTCCTTTAAGACAATCTCCACCATGATTCTTTCCACACTTTGATCATAAGGAAACATTCATCTTCTTTTCACCATTATTCTGAGATTTCTCCTCAAAATCCATCTTTCGTTTCTTGTCAAAACTATGAGATGGATAAGTAACACCAACTTCCATTTCTACCTTGATAGCACAACGCACAATTTCTTCATAGCTACTGATGTCTGTTATAGCTAATGCACTTCGAAGATTTGGTTTTAAGCCACTGAAGAATCGATCAACTTTACTTCTAGTTTGGATGATAAAGCCAGATGCATACCTTGCAAGCCTTGTAAAATTTGCTTCATATACACCAACTGATTCGTCATCCTTTTGCTTTAGTTCAAGAAACTCCTTCTCCATCTTTGTTCGAAGAATACGAGGGAAGTACTTATTGAAAAATAATTTCTTGAACTCGTCCCATTCCATGGACTCAATTTCATCTCTTAGCCTCATATTCTTGATAATATTCCACCATTGATCAGCTTCACCTTCCAAACGATATACTGCTAAGATAACTTTATCATGTTCTGAACATTGAAAAACTGAAAATATCCTTTCAGTGGTACTGATCCATTGTTCAGCAAAAAGTGGATCAGAAGACCCACTGAAAGAAGGTGGACGTTGCCTCATGAAGGACTCAATAGAATATTGTTCCCTTCTCTGCTCATTTGGAAGTCCAGAATGATTCATAGCTTTTGTAAGTATAGCAATAAGATTTTTCACTCCATCTCCCATAACATTTGTTTGTTCAGGAGGACAATAATTGCATTGATCAACATGGTTCCTTCGGGTTCCATCCATCATCTAAAACCCAAAAATAATAGTGTGAGAGGAAAAAATCATGCTAGGAAAAACAACATAATAAAGGGGGAGTACCTTAAATATCTAACATCTTAGGTTTAATTCTAAGATTGTTACCATAATTATAGGACTATAACCTATACTTATACTTAACCTTAGGGACATCCCTAGACATACCTCAGAAATATCTCAAGGGATCTCACTAAAGTTCTCGCATCCCAGTTTCTAAAGGTTGACTAAACCTTTCCTCTGATACCAACTGTAGAGACCCGCAGCTTGACGTACATGGACATTACATTACTTTTGTGGAATACTTAATACATAAAAAAACAGACACACAAGGACCGTAATAGTTTAGTGTCTTTGGAAACTTGTAACGTAATCTTCTAATCACGGTGAAAGATCTTCAACATCTCTCATAAGATCTTCCCCTTTTTGTTTTCTTACCTAAAACCTTTCTTTAAATCTTGGGAAAAAACATATAAAGGGTGAGCTCAAATGCTCAGTAAGGGTAAAAAAAAGAAATATCAATCACATCATATACATAAGAACATAACTTTTTGAAATCTTAACCTATAAAAGAGATTATAATTTCATTACATGGGATAAATCATAGTAGTGAAATGTAATCCCAATAATCATAACTTAAAACATGAAACTTTGTGGCATACACACATAATCATAGAAATCATTTCATATTAGTCAAGACACATTTCCAAGACTGTCTTATTGTACAAATTCCATTTCTGAACCGAGTTTACTCCTCGTTTCAGTCCTATTTCACTGAACCGGCTTAACCTGCCATTCCAGCGATGTCTATCTCATGAGATATAAAATATTTACCCAATGCATTGGAGGGAGATATATGTACCACCCATCTCATAATGATACCATTATTATGTGTGCCACAAAATCATAAACCATACATCATAGCATAACCCATGTAATAAAAATGGGATTCTTAAACATCATGACATCATAAAACAATTCATATAAGATAAAGGAATTCATAAAAATAATTCCATCACAACATAATCAAATCAATGTAATAATAGGGATCAAAACAGACCCCTATATTATCTTATATGGAAAATAATTTTGATAAAACACTTGAACTCCATTCTTGAGGAAAATATCCTTTCTACTTCAAAAACATTTTCCTTTCTTAACATGTCATACAATTTTAAACTAAAAGAAGTTGATTAAAAATAAACTTGAAAACTTGTAAAGGAAGATTCTTGGAAATAATGTTTTAAAAATCCATTCATGCCGTATAAGTTAAAAAAACATTCTTCTCGTACTTTTGTCGGAAAAGTCAAAAAGTACCTCAAATGAAAAACGAAAAAAGATTCCTTTCATATCTTTTACTAAAAACTCACCGAAGGGTAAAATTGGATTTAAACAATTGTAGGTGGATGGAAAAAATATTACATATTGAGGAAACATGGATGTGGATGATAAAATACACCCCAGTAAATACCAACATATAAACAATCTTGGATAAAATGAGATTGTGATATTTTCCCTTACCTTTGGCCCGATTTGCTTCGTATGTGTCCGAACCTCCTGTATAATGATTTAGATAATGTTATTGACTTATTCCAGAATCATACTTATTTTTATGATATCATATATGGTCATATTCTTAGCTTATTATTAGTAATATTTCATTGCTTCTTGTTATTCGGGTGTTTATTACTTTTTGTTCTTATGCGTGTTTTGTCGAATAAATTCTTATTCTTCTCTTTAGGTTATAGATACCTCATTTACAGAATGTTATTACTGTAATATATATCATATTCATTCATTCAATTCATTTATATAATCATTATGCAATGAATATCATGTATAACGAGTCGCATCACATCGTGGAGACGGTATTCCGTACGTACGCACGAGCGATGATATCGTTCCCATGATCGTGGAATTTTATTGGAGTGTATGTATACTATTACAGAATCAATATCACTTTAAAATAATCATATATAGTTATTATTTACACCATTATACCCATCCAAGTAAGGTGCTGGTGGAAAATAGATTACACCACGGCGTGGAGACGGTATTCCGTACGTACGCACGCGCGGTGATTTCGTTTTCTGTAGGATGGATAGATGATGAAATAGGGTTGTTTCATACTTATAATAACATATCAGTATATGAGTGATACGGATGTTATTACTTCATAATGAAACAACCTAAGAAGAAGAAGTGGAAGAAGAAATAAAGGTGAAAGAATCGGTAACAGACATTACCTCTTCTTTGAAGCGCCTCTTTGAGATCTCTTCTTAGGGAACAAAAATTGGTCTTTGAAGAAGACCAGGACATCTAGGATGTTTCTATGGAAGTGGGGAAGTGAAATTGGCAGGGGTTGGCCGAGCTTGAAGGCTCAAATTGGTGTGATGAGGAGAGGGAGGAGGTGCCCTTTTATAAGGGAGGAGAGGGGCACCTTTGGAATAACTAAAAATATTATTTTATTATAAAGTAAAATTCGGTTTTTAATAGCTCCAAATTGAAATATTTCAAAGATAAGGTTGGTATGGGTAGAACTCCTCTCATACAATATAATTTAGACAAGTTTAGTTATCAATTTTAACCTTATCATTTAGATTTAACTTTAAGTTAGATAATTTAACTTTTACCGTGTCTTCTTGTTTTCTTACACTATAAGGTTAATAAACTTACTATATCAAGCCAAACGAACCCCAAGTTGTTTATTATTAATATATATAACCTTATCTAAGTCATGTTTCCAAACCTTAGATTTTTAGGAATAAAATAACAATTAATAATATAGTATTCGTTTTAAAAACTATTTTATGTCAATTTTGACCCTATTTGGTAATTCATTTTTGTGAAAATCATAACAGAATGATTAGTTTAAAAACATTTAATTAAATCAATACTAACATGTAATATTAACATATAAAATTATTGTAATTCATAAAAAGTATCAAATTACATTTATTTGGGTATTTATAACATCAATTATGTCAATATTTCATTAATAAGATAATTACTGCATCATCATTGTATCATAAATAAATTAAATTATTTTAAGTCTATAAATTACAAATAAAATACCATTATGTAGGAAATCTTTTTAGCTTTTTATTTAATATTTATAGTCGAATTTATCTTATGTATAACCCTATATTAAAAATTCTTTAGTTATTAAACTTTGATTTTAACTATTTTAACCCTTCTTTAAATAAATTGATAATAAATGTCCTAATCTAATCCAAGTGGGCCTAAATGGTAATATTTTATTCCTAATGTTGTTTTTGGTCGAATTAAACTTATCCAATAGAATTAGGACATGTGTTAGGGTAATAATAAAATCATTTTTACCCTTAATTTCCCTATTTACTTTTAATCGCGGTAAAAAAAAGTAAAAAGTTACTATTCACCAAAAATTATTTTCATCTCATTGAACCACATTTTAGTCTTTGATATTGACCGTGTCTCTTGGATTTTCGAAATTCCATTCAAAGAAGCGGTAAAATTATGTTTTATGAAAAATTCAGTTTTTTAACTACCACTTAGTGGTTTCACTATTCATCAAAAAAATGAAAGTTTCCAGAAAAATAACAAAAATTAGGCCTAAGCTATATTTGATATTATGAATTCAAAAATGATGTCTATTTTACCAAATTCAAAACATATCAGTTACATTAACTAATTTAAAATTTTATTCCCATCGTCAAAACAAATAGCGTGTTTTTTAAGAGAAATAACTATCAAAAGATTGACACTTGTTTATGTATGGTTTAAATGTGAAATTAGATCCAATGACCAAAATTGTATTAAATTGTAAAAATATATTCTAAATATACTTTAAAACCACTCAAATTAATAATTTATCACTATTAATTATTTCGATTAAAAAAGTTGTTTTAAATTAAAATTTAGTAATTTTCACTATTCATCAGAATATGAAAGTTATCCGAAAAGTACCAAAATTTCACCCTAAGCTAATTTCAATATTCCGAATCCAAAAATGTAGTCCATTTTGAAAAAAAAATCAAAAAGTGGTTATTACTATTCATAACGGCTAGTTTTAATAATATTTTAATAGCATATCGTTGTTTAGTGAAACTCGGTATTGCGTACGACGCAAGCTAACGAGGAAGGCCGCAGTTGCGTGTAAAGAAAGCCAAGATAGTGTTGTGTGTAGTGAAAGATTCCTTTGATGATTTATATAACATAAAAACAAAGTATTTCTCATAAAATTCTCGGGTGTTACACTATCAAAGTGATGATTAAAAAGGTGTAGAAGGAGGATGTGGATCTATAGAAGAGGGTTAGATATGTTCCTAACTTTTACCTTTATTATGATGGAATTATAATGTTTATAAACCATGTTTGTGTCCCCTCAATAAATTATTTGAAGAAGGTTATGTTATAGGTGGCTCATAGTTATTTATTCTTTATTCATCATGGAAGTAAAAATATGTATAGCTATTCAAAATTGTAATTATGGTGGGAAAGAATTATGAGATATATCAAAGAGTTTGTATCATAGTGATTGGTATATCAGTAAGTTAAGGTTGAGAGGAAAATTCATAATGTAATGTTATAAACATTACACATACCATAATTTAAATGAGAAATCATATCCATGGATTTTATCATCAAACTCTCCAAAAACATCTAAAGGAAATAATGTTATATGGGTAAAGTTGATAACCTTATGAAGTTATCACACATCACCGCTATCAGATAAAATTTATCTCTGGATTAACTCATTAGGATATACATTAATGAAGTGATAAGTTTTCATAGAGTTACATTCAATTGTATCTTATCAGGATCTGAGGTTTACTTCAATGTTCTGGTGATGTCTTTAGTAGGCTCTTGATACATAGTTGTGTTTTAGTACTATATATCATACTTAGATAGATGGTCATTCTGAGATAACAATAAAAAATCTGTAGGATATGCTGAGATCTTGTTCAATGTATTTCAAATGTTTTTATGATCCACGCTTTCCTCTTGTTGAGTTTTCTAATGACAATAACTTTCACTCGATCATTTATATGGATCCTTATTAATCCCTCTATAGAGAGAATTATAGAACTCCAACATGTTGGAATGATGTAAGATAAATAAAGATATTGGTATCTATGATAGCTGATGAAATTGTAGAGAATGTTAGATCCATTCAACAACACATAAGGGTAGTAAAAAAGTTTAAAGAAATGTTTTGCTGGTAATTGTTGATGTGATCTCAAATCTAAAGTAGGTGAGGAGGTATTTCTATGAATCTCTCCATGGAATAATATTATGAGATTCAAGAATAAGGGATAGTTAATCCTAATGTATATCAATACCTCTAAAATTATTGATAGTATCAGGACTGTAACTTGTCTCTTGGTGCTTCTATCAAACCTCTCTTATGTTTACAATGAGTTCCATGTATCTCTAAACAAGAATTACCTACTTGTTCGATCACATGTACTAAAATCAGATGTCGAATTGTTATAGAATGATCTAATATATGAGGAACGACCAGTGGAGATTCTAGATCAAATAGAAAATGTTCTATGGAACAAGACCGCTCACCTGGTCAAAGTTTTATAGTAAGACCACCAACTCAAGGAAGCTACACATGAAACTTATGAAGTAATGAAGAGGAAGTATCCTTATTTATTTATAGAAAATAATGGAATTTTGAGGGACAAATTCATTTTAAGGGGGGTATAATGATACACTCTGATATTTTAAGAAATATTTTTTCTAATAAATTTAATTTCATTGATAGCTTTCTTTACACACAACATCAAGTTTGAATGAATCACGATATACTATTAATATCATTATTTAAAGTTGATTATTATAACCTCGACATTATGTTTGATGATATGAATAGGAATAAAAACATTTCTAAAATTAGTTATAATTTTTTTTGATAAATAATATATATATCTATATAAATAATTACATAATTTCTAGTAATGTCTTTATATGCTTTGAAAATACTTTTTTTCTCAAAAAAATAATTTTTGTCTCTGTCTATAAAAAAAATAATAAGATTAATTTATGACACTTTTATAAAATTTATTTAATTAAAAATAACTTATTTTTTGGAATCAACACATCAAAAAAATTTATTATGTTTTTAGAATTTTTATAAAAGATTAATTATTCAATGAATATTGAAAAATATTGATTTTTGTTAAAACTGTTATTTTCATTTTACCAATTTACAAAGTTAAATTTTTTTTAAAAATCCTTTAAAAGATAAAAGTATTCCAATTATATCTTTATTTATCTCATTTAGATTATTTTAATCAATTTAATATTTAATTTTTACATTAAAACATTCTATACTTCTGAAAAAATATATTTGGAAACCCGCTTTTTCATCGCATCTGTAAGATTAACCTTAAATTGTTTTTCCCAATTATGTGATTTGAAATTGGTAAAATGGAATAAATATTTGAAATTAGAATAATTTATATTATATAATAAGTTAAAATTAATTTTTTCATAAATATTAAATAAGACAATGAAAAATTGATTACCCTGATTAAGGTTAGAATTGGGTTTAGCGTGTTACATGTGTTGGTGTTAAAATTAAATTTGCATGCCCATAGAATTTTTTTAATAAATTTAATTTCATATTTATAATCATTGGGTTAAATTTATCTAATAATTTTCATTTTATATTTAATATGAAATTATAAATTACCTAGTTAAATATAAACATACAAGTTATCATGGTGAAAACTAAAATGGTAAAATTAAGTTACCTTAAAGGCTACGAAATAAAATGATTAAAAAAAGTGTTTTATTTTTGTGTAGAAATTTTGGATGTACCATATAATCCTATAAAACTCATCATTTATAAATTTTGGTATCAATTTGGCTAAGATTGACTTTCCATTGTTGAATAGTTTTGGATATTTAAAAAAATGTCATTTCTCCTCAATTATAAAAGGGTAATCCTACCCTCATTTATTCACAAATAATAATTAAATTTAATGGACCAAAAACTTATAAAATTTATCAAAAAATCGTTATCCATATTATTGATCTTATTTTAATCCCAAAAGACCAACCCAAGGGTCCTTAATAAGATATCCAAAGGGAGTTGTTCTGTGAAAAGGTAATTCTCTTCACTAAACTCTTTCTTTTTTACCTATTATATTACAACATTAATTAATGTATTAATAATTAAAATATAATAAAAAAGTATCTAACATATAATTTTATGTTATTATGTTGATTTACCAACCCATATCCATCTCCTCTTTTATCAAATGGGAAACCAAACCATCAATTGTATGTACGGTGGACTACCGCCTTGCAAATCGATGTAGTTCATTTTCCATCATCCCCTCCAAAAGATATATATAATAATAGATTTAAAATATTTATATAATATTATTACATAGTTATACTTCTATAATTATTATAACATTTATAATTTATTACATTTCATTCTTCTATAATATGATAACATCGCTCGTGTGTGCGAAAAATCACCGCCTCACGAAGCGATGTGATTCGTTTTCAATAACCCTTCACATAGAAGGTAATAAGGATAAATTTAATTAATATATTTTATATATTTTAAATAATAATTTCTATTTAAATGTGTTATATTATTTACCTTCCTTTCATTCTTTTTTCAATAAAATGGAAACATTGCTCATGCGTATGTACGTCCTGCTGTCTCTATAAATAGTGTATTTCATTTTCTATCTCTAACTTTTATAGATTACTCAGAATAAAAATATACTGAATATATATGATATTTATATCATGTTTAAAATTATTTATATTATTTAACTCTGATCAAATTAAAAATACCTAAAATATCAAATCAAAACATATCTGAAAATCAAACCAGTTATTACATGGAACGTGATTTTAATAATTAATTTTTAATAAACGGATAATAAAATCTCATAAGTTAATAATATATTGTATTATATATATAATTATGATTCTATAATATATTTTTTATAAACCTATAATTATTATACATGATTTTTAAACATTTATGTTATATGTCGAGACTTAAGGTAAGGGATTTTTGTCTCAAATTACCTTCTTTGGGACATATGTTACATTATGAACCTATCTTATTTTATGAGGTGTATATATAGACTATTTGGCATGTTATATCATGAATTATTTTATTCTCCTGGTATTTAATATTTAATTTAATGTTATTATCTCATGAGGCTTAGGATTCAAATGTTATCAAATCTTGTAATGGATTTTCGCCTCACTTTAATTTGTTTGGGACACATGAATTATACATCACATGCTTCTTTTGTGTGGTGTATATAATTCCCATTAATTAATATAATTATTATTATAATTAAATTATGGTATATAAATATTCATCTAATGTTATTAATTTCAAAGGGCTTATTATTCCAAATATACCAAAGTGGTAACAGGTTTAATGTTACAATCTCGTTGTTTATCAGGATTGTTTATGATTAAGATTCATAGGAGGAAATATTATGAAATATATACCAAGAAACCCATGGATTTTATTATACTAATTTTTCATGAAATTATATATCTTCCCTTAATTCTACTCCACATATGTACTCAAGAGTCCATAATAATGTTTTTAACAAAAATCAATTTTATTTATCTCTTTGGTAGAAAATCCTTTTTATACCGTGTCTATGATTTCAAAATTGATTTCAAGAATTTTTTTAAAGGTATATAATGATTGATTAAATATATTTATACCATTTTGACTATTTTCATAGTTTTTTAAGAGGAACCTTATTTCATTTTTGAAAACAAAATCTCCTTTGTATTTTATAAAAAATGTGAAAGGAATCCTTGGTTTAATTTCTATGACATGAATGGTATTTTACAAAATCATGAACACTCAATGTTTTAAATATTAATTTATATGTTCCAATTTAAATTTTTAAAGTAAATGATTTTCACAATTTTCTAGGAAATTTTAGTTTTAAAAGGATGTTTTTAAAATTGAAAAGGTTATTTTTCCTCAATAAATGTTCTATGTGATATTTACAAATAATTTTCCATCTATGATGACATCCTTTGATATTACTAATTATTTAATAGGGATATTAACCAAGGATACCATTATTATTATTTATTTGAGTGGTTTATGTTTATAATGGAAAGATCATTATGAAATATATTCCATTTTCTATGGGTTATGTTTTGATGAAATGATGAAATGTTTATGGAACCTATTTATTTTTCACATGATATGCTATAATAAAATGTTTTTGAAACACATTTATTTTAATTTATTGTGATATTTTTAATGTTTTATAACCTTGTGGTACACATATTTGTGCATTTAATTATGTAATTGGTGGGACCTAAATCTCCCTCTAAGGCACTGGGTAATGATTGATAACTCTTGAGTTAATTATGTAATGAGTGAACCTGATTTCATGTCCATAATGTTATTTTTGGACCTATTTTCAAGCTCTTAATCTTATGTTTGGACCTACTTTAATGTCCACAATGTCATATGTATAACTTCTTTCATGTTCATATGTTTATGTGAGGGCCTGGTTTCATGTCCTAAAATTAGCGAGTGAACATGTATATATTTAAAAATTGTCACAATGTTGTAATACTATGGGTATTTCACAAACCTATGTCTTATTACAATTCTATATTCTTCTATCTCATATTCTTTGATTCATTTAGGACTCATGTCTTATGAATTTCCAAAATTTATTCCATGTATAAAATTTATGATCTATGATATCCAGGTTTCATTTTTCAAATAATATTCTCATGTTATCATACCCTTATGCTCATGTTATATTGATATCTCCCTTGTTTAACCTTATTGAGCATCTTATATCACACTTTATTATGTTTCATTTATGATGGTTTGGAAGAAATGTATTATTTATAACATATATAAGAAGGGTTCTAGTTATAAAGAAATTAGTGGGAGATTATATATTTTAATTATGAACAACTTGTTTATATATCCATGTTTCCAAAGGAACTAGTCCTAAATGATTTTGGCATAGATTGTTACATTATATTTTGAATATTAATCTATTAAGATGTAATATTTATATATAAAAAGTGTGGGTCACTATATTTGGTATCAAATCTAGGTTTAGTTAAACTTTGGAAAATATGATGAGAAAAATTTAATGAAGAACGAATTGGATGAGTCTGGGTGTAGGATAGCATCATAATGCTTTGGTAAGGAAGTTATTATGTTATTTTCCTATAAATAAGTCCCTCCCTAGATACTACAAGTGTTCATGGTTTTTTTAATAGATGCATCTTAGGAAAAAACCATGAAAATAGTTGGTCGAGTATATCTTATCCATTATTCTATTTTACAATGAGTGTTACATTACTACACACCTGATTTGACACTCTTGGGAGATATTCTTTGGTCAATTAACATTTTATTTATAAACCATCATGAATAATTTCAGTATATTATGATCATGACTAGATTAGGTTAAACCTAAGTTTTCATGGTTTTAAGATAACATTTAATTATTTAGACATCCATTAAATTTTTCATCATTATGTGGTTTCTCACTGCAGTTATTACTTCACACATTATGCCTTTTGGTTTTAGTAAATGGATAGAACCTAAAGGAATTGTGTGAACATCCAAGGTGATGGGCATTTCAATAGCCATCATTTTGATCAACCAAATTCCTTAGAAGCTGGGATGAAATATTTTTTGACTATTCCCCCACAACTCAAACTAGTTATAAGTGGTATCAAATGTCTCGTTTAGATTCCAAATTTACCAAGGAAAGAGAAACTTGTAATTAAATATATTTTTGTGGAAATGTCTTTCTTCCTTCTATAAGACTTATGATACAATGGTTTCTGAGAAATGGATCAATGTGATGGAAAATGTATTTTATTTTATTCAATTCTCAGACCGTAAAAGGTTGTACTGTCCTTTTATCAATTGGAAGGAGAAGCATATTGGTCTTGGAATCTTATAAATAATATAAGTAAAGGGGGTTAAATTTACTCGATGGAATGGGATGAGTTTAATAGGATATTTTTTAGTAATTACTTCCCTTATATTTTACATACAAAAATGGAGAAGGTATTCCTTAATCTTAATCAGAATGATGATGAATCCATTGGAACTTATGTGGAATATTTTACAATACTTTCATGGTGTTCTCTTAGATTAACCATCAGCCCTAAAAGAAAGATTGATAGATTATATAATGTTTTGAAACCTATTTTTTGAAATTAATTATCCATAATAGACTTTGTGAGCTATAATAAAATCATTGGTTGTGAACTCACAGTAGAAATGGAAGTTGGAAATCCTTTTGGTTTTGGGGATAAGAAAAGGAAGAGGGTGTTTCATAAAACCTCTAATGATATGTCACATGGATGGAAGAAAAAGTTTCAAAATATTTCCTTATATAAATGAGATAAGGATCAATCATGTGAGTTACTAAAATTAACTATAAGGTATTTTAAGTGTGGGTAACCTACACATAGAAAAAATATTATAGAAGTGATTTGAATAGGATAGTCAACAAAATGAATGGAGATAAATCTCAACAGAATTTACAATCCACACTCTAGTGTTTCACATGCAAGGTGTATGGGAATTTTTCAAACCAATGAAAAAATATAATGGTTGATGATGATTATAGAAGTTAAAAACCTCATAATTCTAGATATAAAAGTAAATATCATGTGGATGAAACTTCTAAAGTGGTATACAAGAATGATGTGGTGAAAGGTACAGTTATCATCCACTCTAGAATAGCTAATGTCTTATTTCAATTTGGATATATCAACTCTTTTATATCTATGGAATTTAAAAAGGATATTAAATTATCAACTCAATGATTAGATATTGAGATATAAATGAAAACTCTTAATGGTTATATAATCACCTATTGAGTATATAGTTCCTCTACAATTGAATTTTTCAGTAAAGTTCTGCTTGAAAATATTCTAATTCTCCCTTTAGATTCATTTGATGAGATTCTAGGAATGGATTGGATTTCCCTATATAGATACCATATCAATTTCCAATGAAGAGAATTCATATTTTGTATTATCAATGAACCCTTGCTCATTTATCAATGTGATTATAAATATGAACTTTTGATGGAGATCAAATCCATTGTATGAGTCTTGATTCCTTTTCAAAAGAGGTGTTTATCTCAGATGGTTAGGGAGAAACTCAACATCAAGGATATGCCTATTGTGTAAGAGCATGTATATATCTTTCTGGAATAGTTTCCCAGTATCCCATTGAACCGTTAAGTTATGTTTTCAATATAACTCACACCTAGTGTTGTACCTACCTTGAATAATCCATATAGAATGGCCATGACTGAGTTATATTAATTAAAGAATCAACTCTAAGATAATCTTAATAAGGGATTTATTCATCCAATTTTTTCACCTTAGGGTGCACCTTTTCTATTTTTTAATAAGAAATATAGATCAATGTGACTTTTCATTGATTATCAGGAACATAAAAATATCATAATAAAAAAACAAGTATCATCTTTCTTGTATTGATGTATTGTTTGATCAACTGGGTAGAGATCAATAATTTTACAAGATTTCCATTTGTTCTAGTTATCATCAAATGAGGGTCAAGAAGGAGGATATACCCAAGATAGATTTTTGTACAAGGTATGTAAACTATGAATATATAGTGATGACATTTTATCTAAATAATTCCACTCATATATTCATAGATTTAATGAATAAAGTATTTAAAGATTAAATTGATCATTTTTTGGTGTTATTTATAGAATATAGTCTTATTTATATAAAGACAAAAAAATATCATTAATATAAATTGATAATTGTAGTAAATACCCAATGGAAGAAAAAAATGTATGAAAATTTCACAAACTGTGGATTTTAGATATAAAAATATTAATTTTTTGGTCACATGTTTTAAATAAAGGGTATATCGATGGATTAATTAAATAATGAGGATATTCAATATTGGATGAGACAAACCACAGTGACTGAGATCCAAAATTTTCTTGGTGTGGAGGGATTTTATCAACTGTTTGTAGATAGTTTCTCATGGCTATCTAATCTACCCACCAAGTTAACTCATAAGGGATCCAGGTTCCTTTGGATAGATTATTGTGAGGAAAATTTCAAATAACTGGAAAGAAGATTAGTCAGTGCACCTATGATTACATTTACCTATAGTGGATAAGGGTTTTTAATTTATATTGATTCACCCTAGAAGAGAATGGGATTTATTATCATGTAGAATGAATGGTTATAGTTTATTCCTCACAGTAATTTAAGGCTTATAAGAAAAAATTTCCCATTTCATTTAATGGGTTCTGATATTTTTAAGGTCTTATGATCTTATGGTGCACATATGTATTATTTTCATTATGTGATTTTTGACACTACTTGAGAAAGTAACTGAAAAGACTATGAATAGAACTCCAGATATTTGAGACAAGGTTCGAAGAGTACAAAGGAAAATCAAAATACTCCCAAAGAGCTTCACGGTGGACTAGCTTCAAAAGCCTATGCGGCGGAGCTACGTGAATGACCTGGGCGGAAGAGCTCCGCGACAGAAGATGTTTGGGAACCTGTGTGGAGTACCTGCATAGCGGATCTATGCAAAGTACCTGCATGAGAAACATTTCTTCAGTCAGGCCCCATCTGTGCCTATAAATAGAGCCCTTAGGATCCCCATTTGAGGACTCAAAATTTTTTAAAGACTCTCTAAATCTCCCATTTCATTTCTCTTTTACCTAGATCCCTCAAATTGTCTTAGGTATCTCTCTAAACCACAAGAGAAGAGATAATTAAGTGGGATAGGCATGTTTTCAAATTATTTCATTTAAAATTTTACATAGGCTTGGTTCTCCTATGTAAAACATATTCTTCAGTCATCATTCGTACCTGCGCGCCATACCTGTGCGGTATACCTACGTGGTATATCAATGCAGGGTACCTACACGGCATACCTATGTGAGGGACCTACGCGACCAATTCAAATACCCTTTTTGAAAATCCATTCATGGTAGGGTATTTCCTTCCTTATTTTCCTTATCTAAAATGGACTAAGTTGAGACCTCTACCAAAACCTCATGACTTATCAAACCTTTAGGAATGGCACATCAGAGTGTCTCCAATTTGGGATTGTTTTTCCACGGTCATAGGTTTCCCACATTTGTTTCACAATGGGGTTAGGATTTATAAAGTGTCTGTGAGTTTGTATATCCATAGTCACATGGACGTTTCTCCCAGAAAACATGTTGGGAAGTTCCCGGTTTGGAGAAGGGTTGGGTCTCAGCCTTGCCCTTCTCAAAGAGGTGACCCAGAACCTCAGGTATCTGGCAGGGAAGGTACAATTCACACTTACTTTTCCACACAAGCATAAGAGAAGTCTCCCTCCACTACCAAGATCAATTGTTTGGTATAATCCCCTCTCATTCACACCTTCTTCCTTCCATTGGACCCTTGACCAATGTGAAGAGAATATAGGGAAAGATCATCGCCTAGACCTCTTCCTCGGTTGATGTGCCCCCTTCCATCAGCAGAGGAGGAAACGTGTGAAGTTTCATTGTTGAATATTTCATATCCTCTTGTTTCTCACACCAAGAATTACTCATGTGGTCTTAGAGATACGTGACGATTCCAACATGTGCACAAACACTCACTGCGAAGGAACTACAAGAACTTTGATTCCTGTTCAAACCAGGATGCGTAGGAAGCCCTTTCAGGGCCCGAGCTCACTGGATATTCTCCTCAGAAATCCAACCGTAATTTCCTGAATTTGGGTATCCACCTTAGGAATAAGCCCCAAATTAAACCCCAAATCCGGCATCTTATTCAGGATGTAATCCCAAACTCATCTCTCTCAAAGGACCATACTCTCCTATGAGATTTATCAAACTACGTGGGCTTTGATTCCCATCCATATGGGATAAGTAGGAATCCTCCTTGTGGTTCAAACTCCACACTTCAAATCAACCCTGTTCTCCTTAGGCCATATACCCAGTAGGGACTGATCCTACTTGGAAATCCATATCCTTTCCAAATTCTTTGGGCTGCTTTAGCATAAGTCCCACACTAATTTTCAACTAAGCACCTTCTTCTTAGAGGTCCTTATCACATGACCTTAAAAGGTATGATGTTTCCCATTCAGTAGCACCAAACTACGAGGGTTATGATTCCTTTCACTAAGATATGTAGGTACCCTATCTTATAGGCACAATCCAAAAAATAAAACTAAACATTCATATCCCTGGATGACAATAAAATTCTAGAGTGCCCCACTGAGTGGATTAAAAAGCAGTATCATCACAACGATGATTAAAAGAATCTATAAGCAGTATATTAGAGGATACCATTGATGGAAAACCTCAAATACATAAGGATATTTCCATTAATTAAGATCCTTGAATTCATACTGATGATTCTAAAATTTTACACATGTTAATAAGTGATTGTAAATTCCATGGGATACTTATGATATACTTGGTGAATTAATAAGGATTCATGAAAATATATTAAATTTACAAAGAGTCCCGGAGTAGAAAACAATTCCCCTCAAAAGGGTGTGATGAGTCTGACCTCCCATCCTCTGGACTAATGCACGTTCTTATGTATCGTAAAGTTCAAAATTAATGAACTAATACATTTGGAAAGAAGGTCCCATTTGGATAAATAACTGTTTGAGGTTTCCAATTCCATAAATAAATCCAATGGAAACTGCTTGGAAATAGTGATTTTTAAAACTATAACACATGTTTCAAGGAACTACGAAAAAAAATGGTGAACCCGACGTGAATCCTTAACCAAGTTAATAATGTTACCCACCTTTTAGGCCCCTATAAATTGATAAAGGAAGTCCAAAAAAAGGAATTAATCATCCATGTATCCATATGAAAAGATTTTTCTTTAATAGAGATTGTTGTTATTCTCATTTTTTCATAGAATTCCCTTCAATCCAAAGAATGGATTTCTCCAAGACAACATCTTTGAACCTATTGAATGTTACTCAAGATGGATCTCCATCCATGGGAAGGACGTTATCACCAACCTAGAATCTTCAACATTGGGTCTCTAATGTGCTGGTAAAGGAATATCACTAGCATGGTGCAATCCTGACTTTGGAGGCTGATTGAAAGGCCTTCTAGGTCAACAACAATCCTTGCTCATCTGGCCAACGACGACCAATGATCAAGAAGAAACGGTCCCAACCAACATCTCCAACCATTTCAGGTCTTTAACCCCGAAACAAATAATAAATTCCTCCCATACTATAGGTAGGTGGATCAAGAGTTCACTCAAGGCCTCAATTCAAGAATGCAGTAATCCTTTCTAAGGACTCCCTCCAACAATCGCCACCAGAATCATGCGGTAGTGTACCCCCTACATGATGGGGGTGTTGAATTTGGACATTTGGCTCAAGTCTCTTGGACCATGTCATGAAAGACAAACCTCCAGGGACAACATCCGGTTAACAGGAAGTAGGTTCTCACCTCCACCTCCATCGGAAACTCCCATCAATTTAACTTGATGGAAAACAAAGTGCAATCACATACAACCATCCATCCTAATTTTGTTGCTTAGTAGGATCGTCTGACAGAAACCCACCAATCCCAACAGAAAAAATTGGTGGACTATTGTAAAAAATCACATTCACCTTCTTACAAGCTATCATCCAGTCAACAGGATCGTCTGACTGCATTTAAAGAATCCCACCAGTCTAATGTGGTGGAAACTGGTGAACATGCACATACACATATTTACATTCACCAATTCTATTAGCAGTATCGTCTATCATTATTGAAGGAATTTCGTCAACCATACTTGATGGGAAACAACCAGAAGGTACATATACCTTCCAATGTTCATCAATCCTACCAACAGTCTCTTTTGGTAGCACCCGGAGAAGTCAGTTGGAAATATCCAATGGAAAATTTGGGGTAGACCCAACTATCTGCCCCCATGAATGAGTACTATCAATACCCATTGACAGGTAAAGAAGGATAGGATCATGCACATACACATAGTCCCAATACTTAATGGACATATATTCTTATTTCAACCATTGAAGTCACCAAACCTATTCTATAAATGGTTAAAGGGAAGATGCAAATCCCAGCCCATATTCTGGAAGCATGCCAGGATATTTTAACAACTACTTCAGCAGTATCAGAGGAACATACACATAAATTTTTCCACACACATGGGGTGACACATCGGCATGCCATCCCAGAGTAGATACGTACCTATGTTCCTATCCAGGAGGGCCATAGGGCATATTCCCCCATATCATACAGACAACAGGATCAGGAACATACACCCTTTCCAATTAGAGGTAATTGGTTCGTTCCAGTAACCACTCCAAGTCAGGCACATATACCTACCTTTGATAACCACTTTTCCAAGAAAGTGGCCCCAACTAAGTAAGAGAACATCCAAGAAGAATTCACTCCAAGCATTGTTGGAAAATAAAGAGTTAATTCACAATGAGGCTCCTCTTAATGCTAGAGTTCTTGAATCCCTCAAACATTTTTCTATGGCTTCTCAAGATCCTATCCTCTCATTACCAAATTATGAGATTGGTAGTTGTAATTCTGAATTTCCTCATCAGACACTTCATCATGAAGGCTTGCTTCACAAAACATTGGTCAATCTATAGTACCTATCTCCAGATAAGAGCCACAGCAACCCTCCGTGTGTCCAGAAGACCAAGGAGCAAGAATATTTATACATTGCTGTAATCCATCGTGGTGATCCTCCCCATTATGGCATTTGCTGTGAATGTCCTCTCCACAGTAGTATTTCAAATTGTCAATACAATTCCATAATTGAAAATGTAGCGATGAGAAAGCCTTCCTATCTCGAGGCACTTGAAAACACAAGGCCAGTCATGTCTGATGCCTTTTCATTTACGGGTGAAACACTTTCTCAACTAGAAGACGACTTAAAGGAATGATCATTCTTCGAACCTCCTTTAGTCCATTTATCTTCTAATACAGATCATCCACTTTGGTAAGGTCAATTGGAGAGACCTCTTGTGTAATATGATGAATATGTGTTAAACATGAGGAAACAATTAGCTAATGGAGAAATCTCAGTCATGTTCTGGCCTTTGGAAAATTCCCAGTATAACGTTCTATAATTGATGACAGAATATTGCATTCATGACATTCTTATCATCTTATTGAAAACTATTCACCATTTTAAAACAAAAGCATTACCATATGATAAATTTCATAATCATGTAAAGGTAATATTAGGGCTGCAACATCAAATTGACTTGGCGTCCCTCTTAACTTCCCAACATACAAGGGTTCAAAATAGCATAGAACCCTTCAGCGTTCATGTCTCAATGCTCTAAAGAGACTACACCAATTAATTTCTGATTCCCTATCTAGTGTCTGTATCAGAGGATGGGGTGCATATGGAGAATTGCAATTCACTGCACTCCAAAATCAGTAAAGTCTTACAAAAGTGGTCACATGCAATGTTATTGCCCACGGTCGGCCCCAATAAATAGGTTTTTTATGTAACTAAATGTATGCTCTAGAACAAGCCTCAACCAGTTCTCATCAGAATCAATCCCAAAGAAAACAAGTTGTTGAATTACTTTTACATCAATCCTCTGAGAATCTTGAGCATGAATCCCGTTTAGAGGATGTCAGGAGTCAGAGAATGAAAATGTCTGAAATAGAATAGTGATGTTCTGAAACATGTGATTTAAATTATTTTCGGATGATGCACCCAGCTAATGTCCGAACCAAAATCCACAAAATCAAAAGGGAAGTTGCATGAATTTCAGCCATAATAGTTCAGGAATCACCCTAGCTTGCAAGGAAGGGGGATTATCTAATTCAACCTTCAAATTCATTAAAAAATTTCAAATATTTGAAGAAGAAGAATAGGAACAGTCCCAGCCTTTAGGGCTGGGGGATTTTTCACATCTGTAATCCCCTCCTAAATGGAAGTTAGTTTTCTCCTGATTATGGAAGAATCCAAAAGGAAGGTGTACAACTATATTATCTAATGATTCCATTCAGGTTACTGTCTACCAAATAGTTCTAGTAATTCCTCATATAAGATAATAGAGTCTCATGGAAGACACAAAGGAAGACAATATAGTAGAAACACTGACAGAATTCCATTGATGCATTATGCATTAGTAAATGTCATTAACACCATTGCAGAAGATCCTCCAGAAAATAAGTCCAGTTCAAGGGAGTCATAAGATTAAGTTCTTGTCCATAATATGGTACACACCAAATCAAATGAAGAAGGTGTGTGTACCCAAAATTAGAGGCTTACCCATAATCTAGGTATGCTTTCAAATAACCAACTCCCCCCTCTCTGAAAGGTATCTAACAAAGGGAAAGAAAAAAGTCAGATTGAGTCTCACTTTTCCATTGGAGAAGGTCAATATCTTTCACTTGAAGAGATATTTTCATAGTGAGAAGAGGAAATGAAGGAGTTCAAAAGACTCAATACAGAGTTACTTCGAAATATAATTTCTGCTAGATGTACTCCTAATGAAAGTCTTCAATTTGCAAATCCGATAGGAGATCCTCAGCAAAGAGGATTTTTAGTAACTACAGATGAGGATAATGAATTCCTTCCATTGGGTAAACAATAAAGGTAGGACCATATACATCCTGATAGACCTATTCTTGTGTTATCCAAGGTAGATATCAGCACCACCATCATTGGTTTTACTGGTCGTTGCACCAGCTCAAACTCTAGTTTCTATACCTGCACAGAATCCAGCTCATCTAGGTGTTCTGCAAATGCTTATGAACACAATTAAGGAATTAACGGATCGATTGGAAGCTATGGAGGAACGATGTGCACCAGTTCATCAGGAAAAGAGAGATTACCTTGAATGGGTGGGTGCAATTCCTCCCCTATTAATTTTTTTGAATACCACATTCCCAATCTTTAATGGATCGGGAGATCTGGAACAACACTTAACACATTTTGTTTCTCATTTTGATCCCATTCTGGGAACTTCTCAACAACAAGAAGCAGTTATGCTTAGGTTTTTTGTGCATTCATTACAAGGACTAGCTTTTGTCTGGCATACAAGTTTGCAATCTCAATGAATTACTGGATGGGATGATCTTTGTCAGAAATTTATTCTTCAATTTATCTCAATGCTACCAAATAAGACAGTTTTTGATCTTACCAATTGTAAATAGATGGATAATGAATGAGTTTTAGATTTCATTGTATGATGGAAAGGATTAGCATATTAATTAAGTCTAGAACTCTCTCAGGAATAATTGCTGCCAATTTGTGTGGAAAATCTGTGTGATGAATTACGCACACCATTGATCCCTCTAAAATAAACAGGAGGGTTTCAAGACCTTACTTCAATCGCTCAATAGATAGAAGAATTTATTATAGAAACTAAGGATAAAACTCATATAATTCCACCAGCTCCGGGGAGGAGGATATGAAAAGTAGAAGCTGCTACAGTCACCCTCAAACAGGCACCTATGCCTGCTTCTACTTCAAGAACCTCATCATACTGAAGGGCTCCGCCTCCTGAGCATCAACAGCAATGACCGCCTCATCAAGATGATCAAAGAGATCAAAGGAGGAAGAAGTTTGAGGAATTAAAGAATAAAGTTTATTAATTCAGGAATGAACAAGTTCCTGGTTACTTAATATCATCCTTAGAAAACAATTTGGTTCATTTTCCAAGGCCAAAGAAACCAAATAAAGGAGATGAAGATCTTCCAAATTATTATCACTTTCATTAGATGTTGGGACACCCCATTCAAGAGTGATTTGTTTTCAAAGACCTTCTTCAAAAGATTGTAGAATCTGGACAAGTAAAATTGAAAAGTTCATCAACTCAGGTAGCATGTGTTACTGCTACCAATCCTGAGAAAGAGGGAGAATGTAAAGAGGTCAAAAGTAAAAGTGTGCAAAAATATGATGATTGGGTGATTAGGAAAACAATCAACCAGACTCATTCCATTTTACAAACATAGTTGAAACAACCAATTGTGTATTCTTCAACTCCTGTCACAATAAAACCATCTTCATCAAAAGGCCATTCTTCAAAGAAGAGAAGTGATGATAAAGACAAAGAGCATTCAGAAAAGATGATCTCATATCAAGGAAAAATTTATCCTTGACCCTAGTAGATTTTATGCCATCTATTTCAAAAGTATGAAAATTTCCCCAGAAAATGGTATAAACAGAATTAACCTATCAAGAGGAATAATCATCAGATGAAGAATTGATCTTTGGTTCTGTTAATGTTATCCACTTAACGGATCCTTATGCCAATGGTAATTCTGATTGTGGTGAGATAGAATTCCTTGTACCTAATTGAGGAACAAGTGGAAGGGGCCAAGGTCATAGATACAAGGGAAGATGTGGGAATTCTAGAAACCACCTTTTTAATTCTACCACTGCTCAAACCATATACGTGGCAGAAACTCTTGGAAGAGCCTTTCAGCGGGCTCAACAAGAACAAGGAGTTTCTTCCATGAAAGAAAGGTTCAGTTCTGACACAATTATTTTGGAAGACCAATTAGAAGCCACACCATCTTTTTCTCAGCAAATGAATAGACTTATTTAATCTAATTTACCAAATCCAGCAGTATTTATAGCTTCTTCTCCAACACAAAGTACATCTACAATAGAAGAATCTACTTCCAAAGCACTTGCAAAACCACATATCCATGTCGGGAAACAAAAACCTTTGGATCAAAAGTAATATTTATTGAAACAGTTTTCCCATGTACCATATAAATTATCAATTATGGATGCTTTGAATTTATCAAAAGATCTTCGAGTGGCGCTCATTGAGGATTTTTCAAGTCCTCAAGAGTTTTAAACTAAAGTTTTTTCTGCTGAGGTTTATCGTATAGAGAATGATCATGCAAAATGCCATGCAATCATATCTTTTATAGATGAAGATTAAGACCATGTGGTTCATGGGAATATCAGACCTTTGTATTTTCCTAGCAAGGTCAAAGACATAGACATTTGAAGAGCCTTCATTGATAATGGATTCGGAGTCAATCTCATTCATGTTCGTACACTTCGTCGATTGGGCCTAACTAAATCTGACTTATCTCCTTAGACTTTAATGTTTCAAGGATATGACAATAATGAACAAGAACCAATGGGAGAAATCACACTCAGAACTCAGTTTGGGGATCTTGTATCTAATTCAGATTTCATGGTTGTTCGTTAGGACACAGCCTTCAATATTCTACTTGGAAGGCCTTGGTTGCATCAACATGCAACCATACCTTCGTCATACCACCAATGTCTAAAATATGGTTTCAATGGTCAAATTTTGACATTGTATGGTGACGAGGCTCCGTTAAAAACATGTGAATCTCAATACATTGAGGAAAAGTTTTATCACACATAAGGAATGAATCCCATGACAAAGGAGATAACTAGGGTGAATGCTCAAAATGGACTGGAAAAGATCCTAGAAAATCCATTCATACATTTGAGTACAGATTATGTGTTACCCATCAATCAAATTGAAAGGGAAAAACCAAATCCAATGAATTTTCTAGTAGTTTCCATAATGTCAATTGTGGCAACTAAGCCTCACAACACAGGAGAAATTATTGATACACCATGCAATGATGGAAGCCTGAATGGAGATGTTTTCATTTCATCTACTGAACTACAAGAATCCTCTACTTTGTCATTCAGAGTAGAATAAATTTTAGAAATTCTAGGGAAAGGAAATGATATTGATTATCAATCCATCAATCCCTATTCATTACCATAGGAAGACCTTTCGTCATCATTTGGGTTAGATATGGTAGCCTTTTATTCGGGATGTTCAAATATTAATTTTCCCCTAACTCTGGGAGTTTTGCCTTGGAATCTACCATGGAAATGGAAATAGAGGAGGTAAAACATAATGAAGAAGAAGAAGAAGATCTTGTAGATTCTCCTCCAGCATTTGAAGAAGGTGTCTCGACCACTATGGATGAACTCAGAGAAATAAATCTGGGTACAGAAGAAGATCCACGCCCCACTCTAATTTGTGCGGCCATGATCTCTTAAGATCAAGAGGTGTGTACTTCCTTTATAAAACAATATTGAGATATATTTTCTTGTAATTATACAAAAATTCTAGGTCTTAATCCTCATATAGACACCAATCATTTGGTTTTTCCAGAAGAACATCATGGATTCAAGCAAGCAGCAAGATGGACACACCCTACTCATGCCTCTAAAATTGAAGCTAAAGTTGATAATATTATAAAGGATAACTTCGTCAGGGAAGTTCAGTATCCCAAATGGCTGGCCAATTTTGTCCCAGTGAAAATAAATAATGGGAAAATTAGAATCTTTATTGATTTCAAAGATCTTAACTAGCATTGTCCTAAGGATGATTTTCCAGTCCCGATTACAGAACTTCAAATTGATGCAACAACTGGCTATGAAGCTCTTTCCTTCATGGATGGATACTCTGGGTATAATGAAATCCATATGGCCCTAGAGGATGAATAATCGCATTTATATCTCCTCAATGTGTGTTTTTCTATCGGGTAATTCCCTTTGGTTTAAAGAATTCAGGTGCAACATACCAACGTGCCATGCACCATATCTTTGAACCATTCTTAGGAAAATTTGATGAATATTATGTGGATGATTTGGTGTTCAAATACACACAATTTTCCAATCACTTGGATGATTTGGAGACTATATTCAATAAAATTCAGCAACACATTTTGAAGATGAATCCCTTGAAATGTGCTTTCGGGGTAACCTTGGGAATTTTATTTGGCTTCTTTGTACTCCATTGTGGTATCAAAGCTGATCCTAAAAAACAAAATCAATCCTTGGTATGTCACCTCTTCTAATTTTGAAAGAATTAAGAGGAATCCAAGGACACATGACCTATATTTGGCACTTCATCTCCAATTTGGCAGGAAAGTGTTGGCCCTTCACCATATTAATGAATAAGGGAGTTACCTACCAATGGATTGAAGATTGCCAAGAAGAATTTGATACCCTCAAGAAATATCTCTTAAGTCCACCAGTATTTATGCTGCCAGTTGAAGGAAGACCACTTATTCATTATGTGAAAACTTTAGAGCAATCACTAAGTTCCTTCCTTTCCCAAATAAACAATTCTATGAGTGAAAATAGCCTTTACTATATCAGTCGCACTATGATTGATGCAGAAACTCAGTATTCAAGTATTGAAATGTGTTTCCTGACATTAATCATTGCAGTTCAGAAATTGAGACACTATCTGCAACATCATGAGGTTCAATTGGTATCTCATAATAACCCGCTCAAATTTATCCTCAGTCGTCCTATGCTTACAGGGCATCTAGCACGGTGGGAGGTTATTTTTCAACCAGTAAGTTAGTTTTGAAAGTTAATTTAATCTTAAAATTAAGATAAATTAGATCTATGATATTCATTTTGTGCCTCACAAGGCAATAAAAAGGCCAAGCTCTAGCCGACTTCCTCACTGAACATCCATCTATAGAAGATACATCGTTTAATACTGAGCTTCCTGATGAAGAGGTCTTCTCTATTCCAGATAATTAAAAAAACATGGGAAATTTATTTTGATGGTGCTTCTAGAATTCCAATAGGAATGAGAATGGAATACCCTAAACTCAACAAGGTTGGATTAAGAATTGTCCTTAATTCCCTAGAAAAGGCAGTATTGCCTTATTCTTTCCTATTATCAGAATATGGTACCAACAATGAAGCAGGATATCAAGCTCTCATTTCAGGTTTGTAATTGGCCCTTCAGCTGCTAATGGATCATTTAAAGGTAAAAGGTGATTCAGAATTGGTAATCAAACAAATTAATGGGGAATATTCTATTAGAAAAGAAGAATTAATTCCTTTGTGTGATTACGTCAGAAAGTTAATGGATGAATTTCCCTCATAGATGACATTTTCCTATGTCCCATGATCTCAAAATTCCCAAGTAGATGCACTGGATAATGCAACTACACCCTTGGAAGATCCAAATTGGGATGAGATAGTTATTAGCATAACCCATCGTCGAGTGGTCTCACCTTTTGTTCAAACCAGAATAGAGGAAATTAATGAAATTTTCCCTATTTCTGAACCATATGGTCTTACCACGGGACGAAGAATATCCATCATGGAATATCTTCAAAATGGGGTGCTTCCACTATATAGGGATGAGAAAGAACAGATTCGGTGATGAGCGGCCAATTTTACTCTTTATGATAGTCCACACCACCAAAATATCCTTTACAAGAGAGGCTTTGATGGAATTCTCCTCAGATGTATTGATGGAGAAGAGACTGCAGTTTTTATGAAAGAAGTACATTCAGGAACTTGTGGTTCCCACCAATCTGGGCATAGACTCTCTGATCAGATTCGAAGGCTTGCATACTTTTGGCCTTCAATGATGTAGGATTTTATAGATTTCACTAAAAAATGGCATCCCTGTCAAGTACATTCCAACTTCATTCATCAACCCCCATTGTTTCTACATACATCTAAAAACTCCTGGCCATTTTCCACATGGGTAATGGATGTAGTATGACCTTATCCTCTAGCCACGGCTAAGCAGTTTAATTATATTCTCCCTGCTATTGACATCTTGTCTAAATGGAATGAGGCAATACCTCTCAAGGAAGTCGGAGCCGAAAACATTTTTAGTTTTGTCAAAAATAATATCATCACTAGATTTTTTGTCCCTCATACAATTTTGAAATACAATGGAACCAATTTTTGTTCTACTAAAGTAAAAAAGTTATATTAGGAACATAATGTCAAGTCCAACCACTAATCTCGCTATCATGTGGCAGCTAATGGACAGATAGAGGCCTTCAATAAAAACCTATCAAATATCCTCTAGAATATGGTGGATAAAGATAAGAAATCATGGACTGATAAACTTTTGAATGCTTTATGGGGTTATAGGGAAACTAATTGTACTTCTACCCAAGAAACTCCTTATTCATTGGTATATGGAACCGAAACAGTTTTACCAATTGAAATGAAAGTTCCTTACTTAGAGTTGCAATCTATGATCAATTTTCTATAGAAGAAATGTCTCTGAAATGGTTCAATTAGTTGGAATGATTAGATGAGAAATGATTTCATACTTTGCATCATCTAAAAGTTTATCAGAACAGAATAGCGTGATATTTTAATAATAAATTTTCTCTTTGTTCATTCCTTCAAGGAGAATTGGTATTGGTCCTTAGGACTCCAATGATACCAGGAACGAAACCTCCAAAACATGAGCCAATGTGGGAAGGAACTTATTCCATACATAAGGTCTATTCAAATGGAGCCTATGCTTTAATCTCAATGGATGGAGGGCTCATTACCACTCCAACCAATGTGAGATTCTTAAAGAAATACTTTGTGTAATTATACATCTTTGTACTCACTGCAAGACTTTAAACTGCATAGTACAATGTCCTTGCTGCAAGACATAAAATTACACAGCCCCCATGTCCTAGTTGCAAGAAATTAAACTCCATAATAACCATAAGTGTCTATACTGCATGACGTTAAAGTGTATAGCATCTTCTTCCTTGTCGCATGAAATTAAACCGCATGACATCATTTTTACAACTAACGTTTTCTCTATAAGATGTTAGAAGCTTCCATGAGAAGATATCATTGACATCATCAGTACTCCATAGTAGTACATGAGTCCCTCTATTTTCTTTGTTAGAGTCAGATCTACATAGAAACCATGTTTCAAGAACTAAGTAGGGCTTGATTCTCATTTTCAATGAGATACGTAGAGATGCCTAAATCTCTAATTTCAGGCCCAACCACAATCACAAAATATTATTATTTTCTTTTCTCCTCCTGTATATGAATCAGATCTATATATAGTGATTCCTTAAGGTATATTATTTGGTCCTTATACCATTTTATATATTACGATTTTTCATTCTCTTAGAACATGTTAAAATCCCCCATTCATTATGTCAGACTCGATTAACATGAAGAATGATTGTTTAAAGAACTATGTACTGCTTGATTATCATTTTTAATGAGATACATAGAGATGCCTAAATCTCTAACTTTGGGCCCAGCTATGATAAAAAACCCACTTTATTTCTTGTATAAGGATCAAATACGAATAAGAAATGTTGTAAAAAATATGTATGAATTGATTCTTTACCCCGAAAGACATAAAGTAACATTTGGGTTTTATCCCTTAATCTAGTTACAATATGTCATTCTTTTCACATCAGTTCATCCTCATCCTTACCACATGACATTAAACTGCATGAAAATATGACACCCCCATTCTTCATCTATGTCACCTACGTATTATAGAAGAGACCATTACTGCTCCTTGTTTCTCACACCGAGCATAGCGCAAGTGAGGTTAGAAATTGGGTAAAAGGTTTATTTATATAATTAAGGTGTTTCAATTCCTTATGGGGGTGAAAATGTCCTCACTGCATGACTTAAAACTACACATCACTATATTCATTCAGAGAAAACAAAAAAAGTATCCATTTTACATATGAGTCAGATCTATGTAAAGGACATAAAACTCATGGACAATATTGGTTAAAATATTTCTCAAATGAATTGAACGTAACCCCCTTCCATATTTCACACTCTTAATCTTAAATATTTTAAGATTTTCATAATCTTTCTTACGGTTTTTGGTGATAGGGTTTCCAATATCTGAGATCTCTTTTGTCGGACTATGCCGCACGTGCCCTTTGGCAGCATTGCATAAGTTGCCTAAAAAACATGCTTGTCTGACAAAAGATGCCACTATTTGGCTATGCAGAATATGCCCTAGTTGGCACTACATAATACATCCCTCCTAACAGGTTTTTCAAATAATGGTAACTTCGTTCTTGGTTATAGTATCTTTGTCCCCTTTAATCTTTAATGAAAATATACAAGAATCTGTATTTTAAAATAGTAATTTAGGTATACTTGTCCCATTATCTTTATAAAAATATGAAAATATTCAAGACCATGGTTTACACATTTCCCTCACCATGTTTTTGATGCACTATGAAATAAACTTGAAATCACTTGGCCACATGTTATTTATTGTTTCCATTTATGGTACTAGTTATATGACTTAAAACTACAGAAACCATATCTCTTACATTTGGGTCAGACCATCATAATGGTCTTATTCCTATGATTCTTTGGAAATCTTGGTTCAAAATACCATTTCCAGATTCAGGTACCATTCTCGATAAACCAAACTCTATGCTTCAGAAAATCTGAATCTCCATAAACTTACTTTGACTTTTAGCAATAGAACGTCAAATTTATGAGAGATCTTTTTCCTAACTATGCAGCATGTGCCCTTAGGTGGCCTTGCATAAGTTTCCTGCATAACATGCATGTTAGTCAAAAGATGCCACTATTTGGCTACACAGCATATGCCCTAGTTTTCTCTACATAATATAGACCCCATAACGGGTTTGTCAAATAGTGGTAACTTTGTTCTTGGAAAATAATTCCTTTAATGATTTTAGACCTTTTCCCATATCATTACTAGGTTCCAGAAATTCCCAAATCATAGTTTACGGTTTTCCCTTCCTTACCTGAATATGATAGTATGTTTCCAAAAAAATTATCAAGAAATTGGGATAGTTTTCTCGTACGTTCGGTCAAATCTAAAGACCATAAATTAAAGCCACACAATTTCCACCCTACATGACTTAAAACGGCACAGTAAAATATTAGAAATTCCCCTTTCTGTTATAATTTTAACTATTACTCGTACACCAAATTTGTATAGAAATAATTTTCCTATTCATGACTTATGTTGGTCTAAAATAGCCATGTTTCATTCTTAAAATTACTTTCCTTGGCAAAACCACCCACTGTGGTCTTGAGTCACCCAAATCTTATTTTCCCTTATCTATCAAAAGCAAAATGTTGGACATAGAGAACTCTTTTGTTTGATTATGTTGCACGTTCCCTTAGGCATCCTTGCATAAGTTGCCTATAAAATAGGCCTGTCAGTCAAAAGATTCCACTATTTGACTATGCAGCATATGCCCTAGTTAGACCAGCATAATACATCCCCTATAGTGGTAACCTCATTCCTAGAAAAGACACCCCTTATGTTGATATAGGTTTTAAATTCGGTGACCATAAAAATCATGGCTCAAGATTCCCCTTGTAAATATTTAAAGAATATTAAAGCAATTATTAGCCGTAACGTTTTGTTTGCGATCTAATTCAAAGTTTACAGTCAAATCTATTTTCGTCCCTAAAATATTATCCCTTTATAGTCCAACATGCATGAAGCAAAACTGCCAATAACAAAAGACCTGGTGCTCATTAGATTGAGAACCCGTAAAGGGCAATTTGAATAAAAGTTGACTCCCAACTCACAAAACGTACTTTTTTGTATGATTTAGGTAGTATTGAGCAATAAAAAAAGGTCAAAAGATAAAAAAATTTGTGGGGTTATCTATATAACCCTAATAACAATCAAATTATGCTCATTAGGTCCCTCGTCTTAATAATAAATTTTTGATCACTTCATTCTTGTAATTATAATTATGACTGTTTAATATAAATGAATCATTATAATCATTTACCTTTAATACTGTAATCATGAAAGAAAAAAACAAGAATGAAGACATATATGATTGAAAAATAATTTCTTTTATTCATATGAAAATAGAGGGCCATCCACAAAATGAAGCGTCTCTTTCATGTTTTAGAATAAACTCTCAACATGAATTTTCATTTGTTGGACTGCTTTATAAGCCCTATCAGCTGCTTATTGATGTTGAGATATTTGAGAAACTCCAATTTCCTCTACCTGATGAAGTGCTTCCTTAGCATTTGAAATGGTAGTTATCCCCTCTAATTGGGTTTCTCCCAATGTCTGATTCAACTAGTCTAGTTTGTTATGAACAGCAACCAGTTGTTGTTGAAGATATAACAACTCCTTCATGGTTTCTTTGATTTGTTGGATAATTTCAAGGGATTTCTTATTATGATTTTCCTTCACCTCAAATACTACAGGTTGAAAGACCTCAATATTGATGAGTCATTTAGCCTCTTCAAAATCATGCCATAGCTTATGCTCATGCTCCCATCTGCAAATAGTTTCTTTCATGGCATCATAGACTGGCCAATAATAAAATCCATCAAATCACAATATGCAGAATAATGCTGGGAGTTTTGAAAAATAGGAGAACAATTCATCTAAAGGATTTTTAGCAATTATTCTTCAGATATCCCTCCATGTCTTCTTATGTACCATGCCAAGAGCATATTACATCTCTAAGTATGAATCTGAGTCACTACCATGGGGTAAAATGTACTCTGGAAACAGGTCGCTTAAAGAGATTCATTGTTCTACTTCTCTTGGGACAGTAGAAGATTCACCTTATGATCTAGGAGCTGATAACCCTAAATGATAAATCAAGTTCATTATTAGTTTAAAATAGAGGAAGCAAATATGATTCAGACAGCTGATTATATTTACAAAATAATAAGTCAGCTGCTTGATTGGATTCATACCATGTATTCTCAACTCCAGTGTATTGAGAAAATTTTTCTTGAGAAGGGGAATTTCATTGAATTTTCTCTATTATGACATTTGAAGGATCCAGAACATATCCCGATGAAGGATCCTCTATAGGTATTTACCTAGCTCTAGTAGAAGGATAACGTAGAATACCTCATTCATGAAGAGTCTTTGCAACATTTTCTGCAGATAAAGCTGCATAAGGTGAACAATGATGTAAAGAATCAAGTTAAAGAACAAATTATGTATGGAAAATGCAATAATAGGGACTTAAGCCCTTTCAATTCCTCATGAAAATCCCCAAACTCCTTGATGGAACCTAGAATGTCAATATTTGGATTAGGGGTGTCCATCATTTCATTGTATACGGTCTGAAATGTTACAACATCCTCATCATTTAAGGTATCCAACAAACTTTGGATGATGCCCAAATTGGCTCCGCTGACATTTTCTTTCGTTGGCTCTTCAATTAGTATGGTAGAATCAGGTCTTTCCATGTTTGGTTCAACATCAATATTTGTCTTAGATTGCCCTAAATCTTCATTACTTTCCTCTGAATCAATAGGAATATCAGTATTGATTATTTTCAGGATCTTTTGAAAAAAGAAACTGAGGAATGTATTTAATCTTATCATGGATTTCCTCTCTCTCAGCAGAGAAAGGAGCAGGTATACCTGAATCTTTTGATGATTTATCTACTAAAATTGTAGAGTCATCAGCATGAACATGGGTTTCCCCTGGGGTTTCTTTTTCTGGTCTTGAAGAATCATCTCTTAATCCCTTAATAGAGGAGAGAGACATATATCCTACAAGAGGTTAAAACATGGTTACTAAAGTGTATTGAACGAGTTATATGCCCTAAAGATAGTATAAAAACTTACTCCTTTGGAAAAAACATCTGATTAATCTCATTTATCTTTTTTGTTTCTTTTGAAAAGCTTGGGGAGAGATTGAAACACTACTCTTAACAGGGGAAACTTGAGGTAATGGTTGAGGATTATTTGTCTCCATTACCCCAGTCTTGATTCTTTCTCCTGGAGAAATTTCTGGCAACCTGGGAGGATCATTTGTTGCGTCAATAAGAGAGCATGCAGAACCATACTTAGGTTATTCAGGAATTGATATGGAGCTTCCTTCTCTACATTTAAGCTACAGAAATACATTTTCATCAAGATTAATGGTGATACATGATAAATAATCATTGAGACAAAAGAAAAAGGTAAATACATTCTCAGTATTAACATAAATATCCCACTCCTCCTCAGAGTCGATAATTACCCCTTCGTTTACTCCAAAATTCATCATATGAGATAATCTCATTTGGAGGCTGGGATTTGTTCATCAGTTGCATAAATAAAATCCCCCAGCTCCGTAATATACTTCTATACTTCATCCAAGTTATTATCCAGATTGAAATCAGAAGGTTTCTTGATGTCACCAATATCTGGTATTTGAATTCCTTGCTGAAGAAATGCCCTTGCATCCCTAAGATCATGAGTTAAACCCTCCCCATGATGAATGGTTGAATATGACACAGAATTCAATCTTGGTGTGGTTGAATATGGGGGATATTAAACAACGTCTAATTGGGGAATTTCTTCAAGCCTCCTTTCTTCAAAAACTTCAATAAATGGAATAGGAATCTTTGTTTGATGGCGGTGACTGGATCACCTTGGCATTGGAGGTATTACTTCTCTAGCCTTGGTATTCCTAATATACCTCCTGTGAAGACATTTTGAGGGCTCTGAAACCTCTGAAACTTTTTTATCATCTCTAGACTTAGACTTCTTACCACGATTTCCATGTGCAACAGTCATTGTAGTTGCCACTCGATATATTACTTTTTTTTAAATCTCCTTGAAGATATGAAGAAGCCCAAGCTTTTGCATACCCAGCTTCCAATCCAATTAACGCATCTGTTGGAGGTAATGTAATCGACTATTTGGATACCTCTAATGCTGTTAGAATCCATAATTGTCATGCTACCATTGGGTGCTTCTCATGTCTGAAATATGTGGGTGGAAGAGTGTTTGATTGTTGAAGACATCTGAACTGACGAGCAAACCTATAGGGGACGTAAGACTTGAAGATAATTTCACCATCAATCCTTGTTGATAATACATCATCCTTTAATGCCATCATATAATATCTCATATCATAATTATTTTCTTAACATCATCAATAAATGTTATAACTGGTGGGTTACCAAAAGGATAGAAGCAAAATTCTCCTGAGGCATTCAATGCCTTCAGCACCATGTCAGGTCTCAAGTTCAGATGCTGAATACCAGAAACTTTCTGTAAAAATGGGGTGAATCGACCATTGGGAACTCTAACTAAATTCAACACAGAGTATGAAGTAAAATGTGCTCCAATCTAGCCCCCACAACACTTGGAATTGCCCTGAAATTCTAAATAGAGCCTTCCCATTATATAAATGCAGCAGTAGATGGTAAATTCTTTCCAATAAAGGGGTTTCTAACCCAATATACTACTATTATATCAATTTAGCTGTAATGGAAAAAGTCCATGATCTCACACCACCTCCGGATTCACGGGATGGAATCAAATAAACACTTTTCCACATAGGAAGGAAGGCAGCTAAGTGTACTTTTGCATCTATATCGGGTTTGACTTTATTGACCCAGTGCTTATAATTGCCTCTTTCCAGTGTAGGCCAACATGTGTCTAAACTACCTCAGTTATCTGCATAAGGACAAACAGTATGAAATCCACAGTTTTGACCTTTCTCTATTGTTGGTTCTAAAAAGGCTTCCATCCACACTCTAGTATGGATATCTTTCTTGTCCTTGGGTAAATTCTTAGCTATCTTAAATAATTCATGGGTCAGTGGTAATGTTCTAGTAACATCACTCCATGTTGTAGCAGGCAGGATGAATTCATCATAAATTTCCCCAAGAATGGGAATTCCAGCTATTTGGTAAATATCTCAGAGACTAATACCAACTTCACCTTGTGTCAAATGAAATGAATTCATTTGTGTAATCCATCGGCTCAGTAATTCCAGAATGAAATCATTTTTATAAACAAACATTTTCTCATCCAGACAGCTTTGTAGATATGAACATCTGATAACTCTTTTCTGAATTATGCACATGTCCGACGTACCTAGAATGACCACATCCACTCGGGTTTTACACCCCCTCCAAAATGAAGGTCCCAATCTCCTTTCCAACCATTAGATTGATCTATTTGAGAATCCCGAAAAGTGGAATCATAACAATGTTTTCTTGGCTCTACAACATGATCCTTCATATCTAGAGTGAAACCACTGTGATGAAGGATGCAACTAATAGGTATCATTCTTTCTTGTACTAGGACCCCCTTTCACTAATATTCATGCAATTACATTTGGAGTATTGAAGAAACCAATTCTTTGGAAAGTACATCTTAATAGATGGAACATGGGTGCCTTGCAAAAGTCTATTCCCGTATAGGGGTAACTAAGGACTTTGTGGATAGTAACGCTGGTACAGAATTAAACCCTTCCATAGCCCAGGAAGAGTACTCTCAACAATGTCATAATAGTATGGTTTGATGATCTTCATCATTTCATTTTGATGAGGCTTATCTTCTTCAGTATGGGTCATTAAATGAGTTATTATCTCCTACAAATAAATTACCAAAATTCCACGATTAGGTAAGAATTTTAAAAGAAGAAAGTGAACAATTTGTCAAAGGACACTGTTCGCGTAGGTCCTTCGACAAGGTCCTTCGACAAGGTCTATTGCGTAGGTCCTTCGACAAGGATCCTAGCGCAACCCCTTCTATGAAGTCCTTTGGAATAGCTCCATCACTTAAATAATTTTACCTTGAAGAAATTTCAAGGGAATTATGCGAGAGCACAACGTGATAAAGCTAGGTGAACGAGCTACACCACGAGTGCCACACATTTTTTTCGAAAGCACATGTGATGAAAAAAATTGTGAAGGTTCAGACCTATTTATAAGAAATTGAAGAACTATGTGTCAAGACTGTGTGAAATCTCTTCACAGTGTACCTATGCGAAGCACCTGTGCAGAAAACCTGCATTGTTTAGCAATCCATCCCTAATATTTTTCCTAAAATTTTACCTTAGGACTCGACCCTCTTTGTATGTTTCGGATCCAATCCTGATGGTGGGGGGGCTTTTGTTGACACTACCTGAGAAATTAACCGAGAATAATTTGAAGAGAACTCCAGATATTTCAGGCAAGGTTCAAAGGAAAATCAAAATACTCCCAAATAGATTCGCGATGGACTAGCTTCACAGGCCAATGCGGTGGATTTGCGTGGCTGACCTGCATCACAGAGCTCCGTGACAGAAGATGTTTGGGCACCTATGCAGAGTACCTTCATGGCGGAGTTGTACGAATTACCAGCTCGAGAAACATTTCTTCAGCCATGCCCCATATGTGCCTATAAATAGAGCCCTTGGGCTCCCCATTTGAGGACTAATTTTTTTGAAAGACGCTCTAAAGCTCCCATTACGTAGCTCTTTTTCCTATATCTCAAAAATTGTCTCAAGTAGCTCTCTAAACCATGGGAGAAGAGATAATTAAATGTGATAGTCATGTTTTGAAAGTTTTCCTTTTCAAATTTTACATATTATTGGTTCTCCTTTGTAAAACATATTCTTCATTCATCATCTATACTTGCACGCCATACCTCTGCAGTATACCTATGTGGTACATCAACGTGGGGTACCTACGCGGCATACTTGTGTGAGGGACCTACGCGACCAATTAAAATACCCTTTTTCAAAATCCATTCATGGAAGGGTATTTCCTTCATTGGTTACCTTATCTGAAAGGGACTAATTTGATACCTCTACCAAAACCTCTCGACTTATCAAACCTTTTGGAATGGCACATCAACGTGTTTGTTATTTGGGTTTGTATTTCCACAGTCATAGGTTTCCCACATTTGTTTCACAATGGGGTTAGGATTCATAATGTGTCTGTGAGTTTGTATATCCACAGTCACAAGGAACTTTCTCCTAGAAACAGTGTTGGGAATTTCCCGGTTTGGAGGAGGATTGGGTCCCAGCCTCTCCCTTCTCAAAGAGGCGACCCAAAACCTCAGGTATCTGGTGGGTAAGGTACAGTTCACACTTACTTTTCTGTGCAAGCATAGGATAAGTCTCCCCCATAACAAGATCAATTTTAGGATATCCATCTTGGTATAATCCCCTCACATTCACCCCTTCTTCCTTCCATTGGACCCTTGACCAATGTGAAGAAAACAAAGGGAAACTCGACACCTCTCCCTCTTCCACAGTCGACATGCCCCCTTTCATCAGTGGAGGAGGAAAAGTGTGAAGTGTCATTGTTGAATATTTCACATCGTCTTATTTCTCACAACAAACATGACTCACATGGGCTTAGAGATAATTGATGATTACAATATGTGCACAAACACTCACTATAAAGGAACTATGAGAACTCTGATTCCTGTTCAAACCAGGATACGTAGGAAGCCCTTTCAGGGCCCGAGCTCACTGGATATTCTCCTTTGGAATACAACCATAATTTTATTAATCTGGGCATACTCCTTAGAAATAAGCCCCAAATTAAATCCCAAATCAGGCATCCTTTTCAAAAATTAAGCCCAAACTCATCTCTCTCAAAGGACCCTACTATCCTATGAGATTTATTGAACTACGTGGGCTTTGATTCCCATCGATATGGGATACGTAGGAATCCTCCTTGAGGTTCAAACCCAACACATCAAATCAAACCGGTTATCCTTGGTCCATATTCCCAATAGGTTCTGATCCTACTTGGAAATCCATATCCTTTCCAAGTTCCTTGGGATGCTTTAGCATAAGTCCCACACTAAGTTTAAACTAAGAACCTTTTGCTTAGAGGTCCTTATCACATGAACTTAAAAGGTATGATGTGTCCCATTCACTAGAACTGAACTATGAGTGTTTTGATTTCGTTCACCAGGATAAGTAGTTAGCCTGTCTTATGGGCAGGATCCCAAAAATCAAACTAAAACTCTATCTCCCTGGATGACAATAAACTTCCAGAGTGGCCCACTGAGTGGCTTAAAAACCAGTATCATTACAATGATGATTAAAATAATCTCTAAGCATTATATTAGAAGATACCATTGATGGAAAACCTCGAATACATATGGATATTTCCATTAATGAAGAACCTTGAATCCATAATGATGATTCTAAAATTTTACACACGTTAATAAGTGATTGTAAATTCCAAGGGATACATATGATATACTTGGTGAATTTAAAAGTATTCATAAAAATATCCTAAATTTAAAAAGAGAGTCCCAGAGTAGACAATAATTCCCCCCAAAAGGGTGTGATGAGTCAGACCTCCCATCCTCTCAAACAATACACGTTCTTAAGTATCGTAAAGTTCAAAAATAACGAACAACTACCTTTGGAAACCAAGTCCACTTTGGATAAATAATTGTTGGATGTTTTCAGTTCCATGAATAAATCCAATGAAAACTGCCTAGAAATAGTGATTTTTAAAACTAGAACACATGTTTCAAGGAACTATGAAACAGTGATAGATGGTAACTATATCTTTTCCCAATGAATGTGGTAATTGTGGATAAATCATGAGTTAATTTTTTAATGTATGACCCTAATTTCATGTTCACAATCACTACTACAAAACATTCCTTTCATAGTGCTATAATAATCCTTAAACAGTTCTATAAAAGTTTTGATAAAGGGTAGGTTTATAAGCACAAATAAAAGAGATGATAAATCATACTTTTATCATCTCTTTTAAAATCCCTAATAAAAGACGTCATTTATCAGCACTTTTATTTAGCGTTGATAAAAGTATGATCTATCAGCGCTTTTATCTACACTAATAAATGACTGATTTATCAACACATTTAAAAGTGCTAATAAAGGTATATTTTATCATCACTTTTATAAGAACTGGTAAAGGGTTTCTTTATAAGAACCTTTAAAATCATAGATAAATCATACTTTTATCAATGCATTTAGTAGTGATGATAAAGGTTAAAGTTGTAGTGTAATAATGCAGCACACTACATCCCCAAAATCAGGTGTACTATGCTTCAACAACACTGCATCACCAAAAACAACAAAAACAATTACCAAAATAAGATAAAAATACTAAATTTAAAGGAAATAAAATTTCTAACACAAATAAAAGAAAATAAAGACACTATTGTAGAGTATCTTTTTTTACTAAAATTAATGTAAACATTGAATAAAAAGGTTCACTTGGAGTCCTAACACTCACATCATGTGTCTAATTGAGGTTTGAATGATTCCTACACATCATAAATGTCTTATGGATCACTTTCATAAAGTAAACAACCAGAATGTGTTTTCTCAGTTTTGAGTATGTCATTTGTTTTTTTTCACTAAAATTAATGTCAACATTGAATAAAAATATGCACTTTGAGTCATACCAGTCCCATTATGAATTAGATTGAGGCATTTTTGATTCCTACACATCCCAAATGACTCGTGGATCATTTTTCTAATGTATCAAAACAATCAGAATGCATTTTCTTTATTTTGGGTATTCCATGTCTGTTTTTACTAAAATTTCATTTTAAACTAGAAACATGCACTTTGAACCATAAATTCAACATCATGTATGGGTTTGAAATGAGACTTATTCATACACATACAAAAATAATTATGAATCATTTTACTAAATTATCAAGACAATCCCAGCGTGTTTTCTTAGTTTTCAGTGAGTGACAATTTTTTATTAAAATGATAATTTCAAACTAATAACGGACACTCGGAGTCGTACATGTCACACAATGCATCAGATTGAGGTGTAGTTGATCCCTAAACATTAAAAATGATGTATGAATATTCTTCATAAAGTAACAAAACAATACAAATGTGTTTTCTTGGTTTTCATTATGTCAATTGTGTTTTTAACTGAAATTAATGTCAATTTTGAATAAAAAGATACACTTAGAGTCATACTAGACACACCGTGCATCAGATTGAGGTCAGGATGATCCCTAAACATCCCAAATTATGTATGTATCATTTTCCTAAATTTAAAAAACAATATGAATGTGTTTACTCAGTTTTGAGTAAATCAGTTTTTTTCACTAAAATTAATTTTAATATTGAATAAAAAGATGCACTTGGAGTCTTTCCAGACACACTATGCATCATATTGAGGAATGGATGATCCTTACATGTCCCAAATGTCTCATGGATATTTTTTAAATTATCAAAACAATTAGAATGTGCTTCCTCAGTTTTGAGTATGCCCCGTGTGTTCTTTACTAAAATGTCATTTTAAAATGGAAACATACACTTTGATCCATACATGTGGAATCATGTGTGGTTTTGAAATTAGACTGATTAGAAAATGTCATAAATGAATTATTTATTATTATACCAAATTATCAAGATAATCTGAGCTCATTTTCCTTATATTCAGTGAGTGATGCTTTTTGTATTAAAATGTTAATTTTAAACTGATAACAGACACTTGGAGTCATAAAGGTCACATCGTTAATCGGATTGAGGTGAAGCTGATCCCTACACATCCAAAATGACAGATGGATATTTTCTTAAAGTAACAAAATAATCCAAATGCATTTTTTTGGTTTTGAGTATGCTAGTTGTTGTTTCACTTAAATTAATGTCAATTTTGAATAAAAATACACACTAAGAGTCATATTAGTCACACCATACATCGGGTTGAGGTGTGGTTAATCCATAAATGTCTCAAATTATGTATGAATCATTTTCCAAAAGTACCAAAACAATACGAATGTGTTTTATTAGTTTTAATTATGTTATTTTGTTCACTAAAATTAAGGTCAATTTTGAATAAAAAGACACACTTTGAGTCATGTCAGTCACATTGGGTGCCAGACTGAGGCGCGGGTGATCCCTATACATCCTAAATGACTCATGGATCATTTTCTTAAATTATAAAAACAATCATAATTTTTTCCTCGGTTTTTGAGTACGCCATCTATGTTTTTTACTAAAATTTCATTTTAAACTGGAAGCACTGTAACATCCTGCCCCATCCCATTGGCTTGAGAGGCGGAGGAATTCTACATAGCCTTAAGATACATTCTCATGGTGCCAAAGGCTGGAAATAAATGCCAAGGGCTTCAAGAATAATTTGGGAACAATTTTACCTTATGATAAAATCAACCAACCAAAGATGCCATTACCCGTAAGGCTACATGATGCATGTCAACAAAACAACCCAGCCCATACATTACCAAGAATCAACCAAATGACCAAAAACGTCCATACCATTACCAAGACTAATGCAACCAAACCGCAACAATAAATCCATAAGCTCTACACTCCAAGCACCCCAACATCACTAAAGTATCATGGTGAGATGCTAGAAAAATTAGATGCTTTAATCTTACCGGTGTCCTAGAATACAACATCTCCAAATATCACCCAAGTTCCAAAGTAGAGGGTGAGTACAAATAATCAGTATGTTTTTCCCAAATGACTTCCCTACACATGCCACTTGGATAAAACTGTTATGAAATTTATATAAAATAGTTCATATAAAACATTAAATAGTTCAACAATTACCAATAATCCAAACATACCCTTAGAAAGACACCTTTACCCAAACCATATGACCCAAGGGAAATCCAAAAAACCATGACATAATCCATCTCACCATATCATAGTAGCACAAAAAATTCTATCTTGTAAAGAAACACACCACAAGGAAACCAAAATGATGGAGCTTCCATCCAACCTGTTTACTAAATTTCCAACTATTGGTGCTTCCCGACCATTATCCATAATATTGGATCTTCCTTCCACTATCCATAACCATTTATAGTGATAATTCTCTCCCACTACCACACAATCCACACAAGCCATAATAGTTAATCAACTGACAATCACAAAGCACCAAGGCTACACAAAAAGCACACCATCATTTCCAACATATGTCAATTCACTTCAATAAATCACCCATTTATTCAAAAGAAACCCATTTTTCAACTTTCTATGCCCAACCACACTTCAATAAACAACATATTTATTTAAAAAAACCTTTCACAAAACATTTTTCATAATCAATCACTAATTATTTTAAAATCATCATTTTAAAATCATAAAACAAGACCCTTTTAGCAACAATAACCCATTTTCCCCAAAATCCCCAAAATCATCACCAAATTGATTTCCCACAAGATTTTCACATCCTTATCGCAATTAATTTCAAGAATAAAAAATTAATTGTGAACAAAACCACTAGTTCTAACCAAGTGGGGTCGAGAGTGAATCAACCTACCTTTAGGGTTCTGGTGAATTTGACCCACAAGCAACTGCACCCCAATCCAGGAAAACACTCCACTAAAAACCACTCTAGATATCCTTACCTACCATAAAAAGCCTTAAAATCAACACATTAGGAAACCACAACCCTATATCTACATGAAACGAATTTATATCTTGAAAACCAACATATAGGGAAGATTAGATCGAGAAAAAACCACAAATAACTAAGCAAGGAGACTTACTAGAGAAGAATCAACTCAAACACGCCAAAAAAACCTTCTATTTTCTTATAAAATGATTGGAAGGGAACCCCTAACCCTTGATAAGATAAAATCCTAAGTGATTAATGAATGGGAGGATGTTTTGGTGTCATTAGGTAAATCCTGACTAATCCCGAATTTTTAAAAACCCACTTTTTACAAGCTACATAGTTAGCTTACATGGTTAGAAAAACCATGAGATAATTGTGATCCTAATGCTACCTCAAAGGGGGATATTGTACAACCTCCTCAAACATTAAGAAAAATTGTGTGCAATCCATGAGTGACTCCACTTCCCACATGGTTTCATCTCGCATGGTTTCCCCTAACCATGCTCAAACAGTGCAGCCTTAAAAAGGCTTCCAAAACATTCCAAAACACTCCCAAACTCTCCCAACCTCTTCCCAACTCATCCCAAGCACTTGAAACACGTAAAAAGAAATAAATAATTCTACATTCCTCAAACTGGGGTGCCATATTCTCTCCACCATTGTGCTTTCCATCCTTGGAATGTAGAGGACCACCGCTTTGCTGACAGAGCTCGGGCCATTGTTCAACAATCTCTTTCTCCCACTCCCAAGTCTCCTCCTGAATCTGACCATGATACCAAAAAATCCAATCTAAACTGATTATTTTTCCATGCAATACTTTCTCTTTCCTATCCACAATACTCACTGGCACGTGCACCAAGGGGGCATCTGGTTCTGGCTCATCATGATCCCAACGAATCACATGGTCACGATCTGGCTGATACTTTTTCAACTATGACACATGAAACACATTGTGCACCACACTAAACCATAGTGTTAAATCCAACAAATACTCCACCTCTCAAATCCTCTCAATTATCTCAAAAGTCCCAATATACATTGGAGATAATTTACCCTGCTTTTCAAACTGACGGTGTCCCAAAATAGAAGATATTCTAAAACACACATGATCACCCACCTCGAACGACAACGGTCATCGAAGATGGTCCGGATACAATTTTTGACGACTTAGAGCCATATCAAACCTCTTTCTAATCAACTTGATATTATCTATAGTCTCTTGGACAAGGCTCGGTCCATTAATCAAAGTCTCACCCCTTTCAACTGAACATAGTAGGGAATGACACAGACACCCATACAATGCCTCAAATGGAGCCATATGTATTGAATCTTGATAATTATTATTATAAGGAAACTCCACAAACTGTAATTGATCCTCCCATGAGCCACTAAAATCCATCACACAAGCCTTTAACAAATCCTCTAATGTTTGTATCATCCTCTTAGATTGGCCATCTGTCTGGGGATGATACACTGTGCTCATCGTCAACTTTGTCCAAATGGCTTGCTGCAAGGATTTCCAAAAAGAAGATGTGAACCTCATACATCTATCTAGTACAATAAAAGCTGGAACACCATGCCTCTTTAACACCTCCAAGATATATAATTTGGAAAGATCGACCGCCATTTGAGATTCATGAATCAGGATGAAATGGGCTGACTTTGTGAACCAATCCACAATCACCCATATGGCATCATGCTTTCGGACTGTTATTGGGATAATTTTCACAAAATCCATTGATATTTTCTCCAAATTCCACACAGGGATAGGTAATGTAACACCCCAAGATTTCATAGTGTGTTATTTCTTCAAAATAATTCAATAACTTGCACTACACGCAACACCGAGTTCAATTGCACCATGACTTACCAAAAAAAAGCCATTAAAAAAGGTCATGAATAGTATTAACTAAATTTTAAACTTTATATAATCCTTATAATTTTAGAATCCATATTATGAGTTTCTTAGTCATAATGCAAGAACAGATTCATTTTCAGTATTGCACTTTTATCAACTTTTGATAGTGAAACCTTTTTAAATACAATATTTTAAACTTTTTGACTAAATGGAGACATCAAAAAAATTTAAAATGAAACATCCCAAGCTTCCACGGTACGCTTTCCTTTGAATAAAACAGTAGCGTGTGTTGTACGCAACTTCGAGTTTTAACACACACCACAACCGATCAAACTAGCCGTTATGAATAGTAATACCTAAATTTTGAAATTATATATATTTTATATTTTGAAATGGACTTCATTTTTGGATTCGGAATATCGAATTTATCCTAAGGTGAAATTTTGGTACTTTTCGGATAACTTTCATATTTTGATGAATAGTGAAAATTACTAAATTTTAATTAAAAACAACTTTTTTAATCAAAATAATTAATAGTGATAAATTATGAATTTGAGTGGTTTTAAAGTATATTTAGAATATATTTTTACCATTTAATATAATGTTGGTCATTGGACTTAATTTTACAATTAAACCGAACATAAACAAGTGTCAATCTTTTGATAGTTATTATCTCTTAAAAACACGCTTTTTGTTTTGACAGCGGGAATTAATTTTAAATTAATTTCTGCCACTTCTGTGTTTAGAATTTAGTAAAATGGATTCCATATTTGGAATCAGGATGTTCAAATTGTGTAAATAGGTAACTTTTATTTTTAGACATTTTGAATAATTACTGTGGTAAATATTTTATTTACCATGGTTAAGGGTAAATCCGGTAAATAAGGGTTAAAAACTAATATTATAATAATACTAAATTACCCTAAAACGTGTCTTAACCCTATTGGTTGATACATGGTCGACCATGGGCATCTTTGTGTCAATTTTGGGACCCCATGGATCCACTTGTAAGTGATAATGACACTTTATTTTAATTAAGTCAAAATGAATACAAAAATGACACAAGCATATATCTTTTAGAAAAACAATTGTTACATAGGGTTATATAAGTTGGATTTTATATTATAAATATTCATTTGAAATATAAAAATATTTCCTACATAATTATATTTTATTTATAATTTTTAGACATTAAATAATTTATTTTATTTATGACACAATGATGATGCAGTAATTACTATAATAGTGAAAAATTAAAATAATTGATATTATAAATACCCAAAAAAATATAATATGAAACTTTTAATGAATTAAACTAATTTTCTAGGATAATATGATATATTAGGATTGATTTAATTGACTTTTTTCTAAGTAATCAATCTGTTATGAGTTTCACAAAAATCAACTATCGAATAGTGTCAAAATTGACATAAAAGAGTTCTTAAAACAAATATTATATTATTAATTGATATTAAATTCCTAAAAATCTAAGTTTCGGCCAAGAGACTTATATAAGGATAGGTTCATAATTAATGGACCACTTGGGGGTCTCTTGGATTTATATAGTAAGTTTATTAACCATATTATATAAAAATACAAAGAGACATTGTAAAAGTGAAACTAATTAACTTAGAGTTAATACTTAAAGATAAGGTTAATATAAGTACCCAAACCTGTCTAAATTCTATTGGTTGAGTGGTTTTAGACCTATACCCACCTTATCCTTTGAATAGTCAACTTTGGAGCCATTGGAAACCGAATATGAATTTATTATAAATTAATATTTCTAGCTTTTCCAAAGGTGCCCCTCACCCTTCTTATAAAAGGGTACTCCTCCTTCTCATTTCTTCACACCTTCAAAGCCTTTTGGTTCGGCCAAACTCTGCACAAATACTCTCCCAACTTCCCTCACTACAACCTAGAGGCCTTAGTTTGATCATAAATCCAACCTAAGGAGCCCTTTTGATCAAATCAAAAGGAAGAACCCGAAGAAGAGGTAATGATTTCACCACGCTTCTCCAAGTTCATTTCTTCTTCCACTTCTTCTTCCTTTGTTCTTACCATTCTAAAATAATAACTCCAGTATCTCACATATACTGTGATGTTATTATAAATATGGTACAATCATATTCAGTATTCTATCAACCCTTTGAATAACATGTCACCATACGTGCGTACGTACGGCTTACCGTCTCCACGTCGTGGTGTAATTGTTATTCAATATAATATTATTTGGATGGGTATAATAATGATGTGTAACTCATGTAAATAATAAATATAACATGTTAATGATTCTGTATATATTATATACCATCCATTTATATATTATTTTAATATCAAAAGAATGATATTGTCGCTCGTGCGTACGTACGGACTACCGTCTCCACGAACGCGATGAGATTCATTCTCCATCGTATCCATTCAAGTATAATTATCATTTGATGATTTAAAAATGATGTTTAAGGACTTGATATCATTCTGGATATTAATAATATACAACCTATCCTTTACAAACATGTCTTACGTAACAAAACATATAAAAGAAAACAAGTAAGTTAACACCCGATATAACGATAATACTAAGATATTATTATCAAATCAATATTAAAAGATCATATATGATATCATATTAATGTATATGATTATTGTATAATTTAATAACAATTATTTCACCATTATACAGGAGGTTAACCTACCCCAACCAAGGAAAAGTACAAGGTAAGGGTTATTTCACAATCTCTTCATTATCCGAGGTTGTTTATACGTAATAATCTACTCGGATTTCTTTATCATCCACATCCATGTTTCTTCAAAATGTATTTCAAAACATATTTATTATTTACAAGAATATGGGTTAAAGTCATTTATACCCTTGTTTGACTTTTTATAAGAGGTTTATAAAGGAATCTTTCCGTCGTTTTCAAAACAAGGTCATTTTTAACCTTTTCGATAGAATTAAGGTAAGAATGTTTTTTTTAACTTATACGGCGGGTGCGGCTAATTTCCGCCGTTATAAAATCTTCAAAACTTCCCTTACAATCTTATAAGAATATTTTCAAAGAAAATGTTTTATTTCATATGGATCTTAAATGATTTCAAAATAAAAAGAGATATTTCTTTAAAAAGAATTTTGATTTCATCTATGTCAACATCCTTTGATGGATTTTACGCTTATTTGAATTTGATCTATTGTGATACAAAACTTCTATATTGTATTGAAGGTTTTGTGATATGTTTGACTGTGGATGTGCTATTTTTATACCATTCATAGTTTATGGTGAAATTATTGACATTTCGTATGCTAGTTTTAATACGAATGTTTATGTTATGTTTAAACCTTTTCATATGGGAATGCATTGGACTTAGTAAGTGACGGGTGGAGCCCGCTATAGCTCCTCGATGCATCGGTAGGTCTCATGAGACAAACTAGTGTCTTGGCACAAGGCCTTGACAAAATCTTATTTGTATTCTTGGCACGAGGCCTTGGCTATGTGGTTATGATAGTCTGGCATTATGCATTCCAACATTATGAAAGTGGTTATTGATTTTTGCATGTGATTATTCGATTAGTAGAATATCCATGTGAATAAGTAAATGGAATTATTTCATTTTATTTATGCCATACCATGTTGAAAGTTCATATTTAAAAGGCTTTTGTTTTAGTTATACATTTCCTTAAATGTTTATTCTTATTTATGAAAGTTTCCGCTATATTGTTATCCTTACTGGGCATTTGAGCTCACCCCTTTTCTATGTTTTATTTTTCCCAGGAAGTGAAGAAGTAAATTATGAATGACCTGCAGGGATATTATGTGGGGATATGAGTGTGGATTATGGAGACATTATGTTATTGTAGTAGTTTTTCATTTTATGATGTAATGTAAAACTTATGAATATATCTAGTGTTTCCAAGGCTACTAAACCAATCGGTCTTTCGAGATTTGATCTTTGTTGTGATCATGCCAATGTTATGTAATAATGCACCGACTCTAGGCAACTAGGGTCGGGGCGTTACGGTTGGTATCAGAGGAAGTTTAGTACAAACCTTGGAAGCTAGATTTAGATAAACTCTGATTAGAGCACGTAGACCTAAGATGAACTTTGAGGATTAGTATAGAAGAACTTCCTAGAATTTTGGTATTGTAGAGATTTTGTGAGTTTTCCAAGAAATACATCCCTGTCTGGATACGAGCAGGTAGAGGCGGCTCTGGCACAGATGTACCTAGGGGTAAAACCCGAAAACATCGCTTTGAGCTAGACTCGAACGGGAACTGGTGCACGACAACGGGCCTTGCTGCACTCTTGGTTACGACACTCCCGGGGGATATGCTTAGGATAACTCTCATTTTCTTTACATGTCATTTTGAAGGGATTATGAGTATATACATCCTCAAATAAAACATTCTTATGATTATGGATTATATCCATAAATAGTTCAATTTATGTTAAGTGTTTTATAAGTATGGGATTATGTATTTTGATTCATAAACTGATCTAGTGTATGCCATTGTTTAGAAATGGCGCCCAGTAGAAGGAATGAGAACTCCAAAAATGCACATGATCCAAAGAGAAGGAAGGATCATATCTTTCATGGTCTTAAGCTAGAATTTATAAGAGAAATAGTCTCCCATGTATTATCATCATATGAAGAAATAATATCATGTGTTGATAAGATAAGTAAAGAGTTTACTGAGTCCTATGGCTTTGAAGGGAAGCAAGAGAAGAAAATGATGGAAGAGAGAAAGATGGATAAAGGGAAGAGGGAAAAGAAGAATTTTCCCATATGTGGTAACTGTGGAAAGAAACACCCTAGAACTTGACTGAAAGGAATGGGAGTTTGTTATAAGTGTGGAGGAAAAGGGCACAAAGTACGTGACTGCCAGGGTAAGAAAATGGTTTTAAATGTACAATGCTTCATTTGCAAGGAGTTTGGACACTACGCGAACCTATGTTCCAGTCATCAGACTATGCCGCAAATGATGTTATTGGATAATAATCAAGTTATGATACTACCACAGATGAAGAGGAATGATTAGAGTTCTTATGTTGATTATGTCAATTGAGTGTTGTATCAACAATGTACTTGTTATAATAATTATGGAGTATATAAGGATTGTACTGCAGTACTATTTCATTAAGGACTTGAGATTATGTGGAACAAAGAAAAGTGACTCAATAGCAGGATAAATTTTTGGAAAATATATGAGAGAATGATAAACCATAATATAGTTCTGATACCGAAGTAGTGATTTTGGAATCATACATGATTGTTTTGGATAAATTATATTGGATATTCTTGACTACATTCGAACTGATTAATGATTTGTATATTCCATCATTGTTGGGGTTTAAAACATTTTTGGATTAATGAAGTATATCCAGCATTCTATATGGAATAAGGGAGCATGAATGTAATCAATAAGGAATATGTTAATTCAGGATGTTTCAGTGTATTAAAAGAATACATGATGAAGGTATTCATATGCTATTACGGGGTAAAAAGGTTCTACATTATGTTTACCTAACTTATAAATGTTGGACTGTGAGTTTGGACAGAAGTATATTGGATAGTTCTAGTTTGGATTATTTTGGATTGCCATAAAAGGACAACCCGGAGGTCGGGCGGCAACCCGTCGCGTCCGGCAAGGCTGCAAGACTTGAACCCGCAACCGAAGGGCGACAAGGGTGTATCACCTACCACTGGCCCACGAGATTTCCTGGATTAAATAATGTAGTTTTTATTAAAAGATCTTGTTGATGAATTATAAATTCGTTTATTTTGTAACCCTATACGAATAGTGTAAATAGAATTTTTTTACATCCTATTATCTTTTAGAGTGAAAGATGAGTTTGTGGTAGAAAATTATTAATGGATAAAACTCTAATTATAAAGTAAGTATATCTCCTTATGATCATAGCCAATCTCATAAATAAATTCCTCAACATTAAGAAAAGAAACTTAGAAGAAAAATGTTGTCCTAGATGGTACCTTAAATCATCACTAATTTATGGCTTTGGGATTGTTGGCCTTTTCATAGCCATGTTCTCTACCACTCTCCATCAGATAATTGATGGTTAGATTTTTCTTACATATCCATATTTTCCTACATGGAACCCTAGTATGTGTTATTTTCGGTAATCTTCATACTTTCGACTCTTTATTTTAAATAGAGGCCTCATTAATTCATTTTTCGATGTGGGATTTCAACTAGGATATTTTGAAAAGTCAAAAATGTGTTATCCCAATACCCTATATTTTGTTGAACCGATGGTACTTCAAATCATCATAGATTGATGAGTTTAAGGACCTCAATTTTATACTTGTTTGTGATTGATGACCTCAATCACTACCTATAAATATTTACGTTTTTCCTCTAATTATATGTCTCTAATTTCCACCAATGTTCTCCTAATCAAGATCATAATTTGGTGGTGACCATTTCATTTCTCTTTTCCACATATTAAGACTAAATTTTAGTAACCCAATTTCTGATGTGGGTTTTCCCACAAATATATTTTCTATTTTCAACCTTTTATTTTCGAAGAACAATTTCAAATTGCGAGGACGCAATTTATTGAAGGAGGGGAGAATGTAACACCCCAAGATTTCATAGTGTGTTATTTCTTCAAAATAATTCAATAACTTGCACTACACGCAACACCGAGTTCAATTGCACCATGACTTACCAAAAAAAAAGCCATTAAAAGAGGTCATGAATAGTATTAACTAAATTTTAAACTTTATATAATCCTTATAATTTTAGAATCCATATTATGAGTTTCTTAGTCATAATGCAAGAACAGATTCATTTTCAGTATTGCACTTTTATCAACTTTTGATAGTGAAACCTTTTTAAATACAATATTTTAAACTTTTTGACTAAATGGAGACATCAAAAAAATTTAAAATGAAACATCCCAAGCTTCCACGGTACGCTTTCCTTTGAATAAAACAGTAGCGTGTGTTGTACGCAACTTCGAGTTTTAACACACACCACAACCGATCAAACTAGCCGTTATGAATAGTAATACCTAAATTTTGAAATTATATATATTTTATATTTTGAAATGGACTTCATTTTTGGATTCGGAATATCGAATTTAGCCTAAGGTAAAATTTTGGTACTTTTCGGATAACTTTCATATTTTGATGAATAGTGAAAATTACTAAATTTTAATTAAAAACAACTTTTTTAATCAAAATAATTAATAGTGATAAATTATGAATTTGAGTGGTTTTAAAGTATATTTAGAATATATTTTTACCATTTAATATAATTTTGGTCATTGGACATAATTTTACAATTAAACCGAACATAAACAAGTGTCAATCTTTTGATAGTTATTATCTCTTAAAAACACGCTTTTTGTTTTGACAGCGGGAATTAATTTTAAATTAATTTCTGCCACTTCTGTGTTTAGAATTTAGGAAAATGGATTCCATATTTGGAATCAGGATGTTCAAATTGTGTAAATAGGTAACTTTTATTTTTAGACATTTTGAATAATTACTGTGGTAAATATTTTATTTACCATGGTTAAGGGTAAATCAGGTAAATAAGGGTTAAAAAAATAATATTATAATAATACTAAATTACCCTAAAACGTGTCTTAACTCTATTGGTTGATACATGGTCGACCATGGGAATATTTTTGTCAATTTTGGGACCCCATGGATCCACTTGTAAGTGATAATGACACTTTATTTTAATTAAGTCAAAATGAATACAAAAATGACACAAGCATATATCTTTTAGAAAAACAATTGTTACATAGGGTTATATAAGTTGGATTTTAGATTATAAATATTCATTAGAAAGATAAAAAGATTTCCTACATAATGATATTTTATTTATAATTTTTAGACATTAAACAATTTATTTTATTTATGACACAATGATGATGCAGTAATTACTATAATAGTGAAAAAATAAAATAATTGATATTATAAATACCCAAAAAAATATAATATGAAACTTTTAATGAATAAAAATAATTTTCTAGGATAATATGATATATTAGGATTTATTTAATTGACTTTGTTCGAAGTAATCAATCTGTTATGAGTTTCACAAAAATCAACTATCGAATAGTGTCAAAATTGACATAAAAGAGTTCTTAAAACAAATATTATATTATTAATTGATATTAAATTCCTAAAAATCTAACGTTCGGCCAAGAGACTTATATAAGGATAGGTTCATCATTAATGGACCACTTGGGGGTCTCTTGGATGTATATAGTAAGTTTATTAACCATATTATATAAAAATACAAAGAGACATTGTAAAAGTGAAACTAATTAACTTAGAGTTAATACTTAAAGATAAGGTTAATATAAGTACCCAAACCTGTCTAAATTCTATTGGTTGAGTGGTTTTCGACCTATCCCCACCTTATCCTTTGAATAGTCAACTTTGGAGCCATTGGAAACCGAATATGAATTTATTATAAATTAATATTTCTAGCTTTTCCAAAGGTGCCCCTCACCCCTCTTATAAAAGGGCACTCCTCCTTCTCATTTCATCACACCTTCAAAGCCTTTTGGTTCGGCCAAACTCTGCCCAAATACTCTCCCAACTTCCCTCACTACAACCTAGAGGCCTTATTTTGATCAGAAATCCAACCTAAGGAGCCCTTTTGATCAAATCAAAAGGAAGAACCCGAAGAAGAGGAAATGATTTCACCACCCTTCTCCAAGTTCATTTCTTCTTCCAATTCTTCTTCCTTTGTTCTTACCATTCTAAAATAATAACTCCAGTATCTCACATATACTGTGATGTTATTATAAATATGGTACAATCATATTCAGTATTCTATCCACCCTTTGAATAACATGTCACCATACGTGCGTACGTACGGCTTACCGTCTCCACGTCGTGGTGTAATTGTTATTCAATATAATATTATTTGGATGGGTATAATAATGATGTGTAACTCATGTAAATAATAAATATAACATGTTAATGATTCTGTATATATGATATACCATCCATTTATATATTATTTTAATATCAAAAGAATGATATTGTCGCTCATGCGTACGTACGGACTACCGTCTCCACGAACGCGATGAGATTCATTCTCCATCGTATCCATTCAAGTATAATTATCATTTGATGATTTAAAAATGATGTTTAAAGACTTGATATCATTCTGGATATTAATAATATACAACCTATCCTTTACAAACATGTCTTACGTAACAAAACATATAAAAGAAAACAAGTATGTTAACACCCGATATAATGATAATACTAAGATATTATTATCAAATCAATATTAAAAGATCATATATGATATCATATTAATGTATATGATTCTTGTATAATTTAATAACAATTATTTCACCATTATACAGGAGGTTAACCTACCCCAACCAAGGAAAAGTACAAGGTAAGGGTTATTTCACAATCTCTTCATTATCTGAGGTTGTTTATACGTAATAATCTACTGGGATTTCTTTATCATCCACATCCATGTTTCTTCGAAATGTATTTCAAAACATATTTATTATTTACAAGAATATGGGTTAAAGTCATTTATACCCTTGTTTGACTTTTTATAAGAGGTTTATAAAGGAATCTTTCCGTCGTTTTCAAAACAAGGTCATTTTTAACCTTTTCGACAGAATTAAGGTAAGAATGTTTTTTTTAACTTATACGGCGGGTGCGGCTAATTTCCGCCGTTATAAAATCTTCAAAACTTCCCTTACAAGATTATAAGAATATTTTCAAAGAAAATGTTTTATTTTATATGGATCTTAAATGATTTCAAAATAAAAAGAGATATTTCTTTAAAAAGAATTTTGATTTCATCTATGTCAACATCCTTTGATGGATTTTACGCTTATTTGAATTTGATCTATTGTGATACAAAATTTCTATATTGTATTGAAGGTTTTGTGATATGTTTGACTGTGGATGTGCTATTTTTATACCATTCATAGTTTATGGTGAAATTATTGACATTTCGTATGCTAGTTTTAATACGAATGTTTATGTTATGTTTAAATCTTTTCATATGAGAATGCATTGGACTTAGTAAGTGACGGGTGGAGCCCGCTATAGCTCCTCGATGCATCGGTAGGTCTCATGAGACAAACTAGTGTCTTGGCACAAGGCCTTGACAAAATCTTATTTGTAGTCTTGGCACGAGGCCTTGGCTATGTGGTTATGATAGTCTGGCATTATGCATTCCAACATTATGAAAGTGGTTATTGATTTTTGCATGTGATTATTCGATTAGTAGAATATCCATGTGAATAAGTAAATGGAATTATTTCATTTTATTTATGACATACCATGTTGAAAGTTCATATTTAAAATGCTTTTGTTTTAGTTATACATTGCCTTAAATGTTTATTCTTATTTATGAAAGTTTCCGCTATATTGTTATCCTTATTGGGAATTTGAGCTCACCACTTTTCTATGTTTTATTTTTCCCAGGAAGTGAAGAAGTAAATTATGAATGACCTGCAGGGATATTATGTGGGGATATGAGTGTGGATTATGGAGACATTATGTTATTGTAGTAGTTTTTCATTTTATGATGTAATGTAAAACTTATGAATATATCTAGTGTTTCCAAGGCTACTAAACCAATCGGTCTTTCGAGATTTGGTCTTTCTTGTGATCATGCCAATGTTATGTAATAATGCACCGACTCTAGGCAACTAGGGTCGGGGGGTTACAGGTAAACACTCCAACATTCCTGATGGCCGCTGATGCTCTGCCTTGACATGCTGACAAGTCATGCATCTTGAAACAAACTCGTCTATATCCCTTTTCATACCATCCCCCCAAAACAATTCTTTCAATGTCGTTTACATATTATGAATTATACGATGAAAAACACACCTGGAATGATGATAAACACTAAGAAGTTACCCTAACAAGCCAATGGTACCACCATCCAATTCTGAAAACACAAGGCTGAATTCCCATTCAGTTCCCATCCCTCAATGTTCTTCCCACAATTGAGTTTCAACCTCATCACCACACATTCGGAATTAGATGATTGTGCCTCTTAAACCAAAATATCCATGTTAGGATCAAATGAAATAGAAAATAAGACAACTCTGTCACCCCGTTCCATTAATTCCAAATGTATGTCGGTTACGACTGACATCAACTGCCACTGATCTGATTCCTGTTTCACCACCTGAGCATATGATTTCCTACTTAATTCATCGTCCACTGAATTTCCCCTACGTGGTATGTACATTAAGTCAAAATCAAACATATTGAGATATTTCATCAATCTCCTTTTCCTAAAATTCAAATATCTTTGTGGGAAAATATTCTTTGAACTCTTAGGGTTGGTAAACACTATGAATCCCTCACCAAAGAGATAATGACACCACATTATTAAAGCATAAACCACTAACACTAACTACAAATCATGTTTGGGTTAGTTATCCTCATGAAACCTCAACTTCCATGAGCCATATTAAACCACATGATCCCCTGCATTAGAACACACCTCAACCCTGATCCTAATTCATCACAATAAACCACATACCTTTTCCCTAGTTCTATAAAAACCAAGATTGGTGATGATGTATGGTGACACTTTAGCTCTTAAAAAATTTCTAACACTACTCATCCCATTGAAATGGTATATTATTCCTTTTCAAAGATGTCCTTGGAGAAGCCAATTGTTAGTAATCATGAAAAAAATGTTGATAATACCCTGCTAGACCAAGGAATCTCTATATATCAAAAACATTATTTGGTGGTTTCCATGAGGTAACAGCCTCAACCTTTTCCAGATGAACTAAAACACCTTTCTCAGAAATAACATGGCCATGGAACAAACCTCATTTATCCAAAAGTCACACTTTGACAATTTGGAATACAACTGATGATCCCTGAAGATCACCAATGCTATCTCTAAGTGTTGTTCATTCTCTACCCTTTTCCTTGAATACACCAATTTATCATCCAAAAATACCACCACAAAATAATACATATATCATTGAAATATCTGATTCATCAATTTTGTGAACATCGTTGGTGAATTAATTAGACCGAAGGGAATGACCACATACTCATAATAGCCATATCTACTTCTGAAAGCTGTTTTCAGGATATCTTCCTTCCTCACCCTCAATTTATGATAACCTAACCTCATGTAAATCTTAGAGAACCAATGAGCTCCGCTCAAATGGTAAAACAAATCATCAATGTGTGGAAGTGTATATCGATTATTTATTGTAACCTAATTAAGTCTATGATAATCAACACAAATCCACAACTTTCCATCTACATTTCTAATAAACAAACCTGGTGGTGCCCACGGAGACTTGTTAGGCCGGATGAACCCCTTTTTTCTAACTCTTCCAATTTCACCTTTAATTCCCGAAATTCTTCTGGTACCATATGCTAAGAAGGAAGTGATATAGGACTGGTTCCCACAAAGAGATAAATCATAAACTCCACTTTTCTCATGGGTGGAAACCCTTAGAATTATTCAGGAAAGACATCCATAAATTGATCCACAACTACCGGAATAACACTCTACTCAAAACCTTCCACTGATGCCAACAAAAACGCCACTAATAGACAAGATATCTTACCAACTGCTGGTGCCAATGAGATTTTTTCACCCTGTTTCTTACTCTTCTCCCCCCTAAAAATATTTCTAATGCCATCCTCTGTCACAAAACTAACCGTTCGTGCATAGAAATCAATGTGATCCTTAAACATTTCCATCCAATACATTCTCAGGATTATATCATAAGAATTCATCTCAAGCACTGAAAAATCCCACATCAATTTAATTTTTTCCAAAAATAAACAATATTATTTACATATAAAAGGCTCGACACTCTCTTTGACCCAGAGGAGTTTGAAGTTTTCCAATAAAAGGCATCATTTCCACATGTAAACCCAATAAATCAATGATGCGAGAAGAAATAAAAGAACGTGAAGAACCTGTATTAAGTAAATATTGCATCAATGTCGAATTTAAAAGAACTATACCTCGCACTATGGATAGTCCCAACTGATTATCCACTATAACCTGCTCAACTCCAAATAACTACTTACTTACCAAAGTTTCCTATTTGTTTTCCTGCTCAGATGTCATGGTCTTTCCAGAATCACCATGACCAACTTTTCTCTTCTGAAGAGGGGTATACTGCTACGCTCATCCCGTTGAGGCATAAGACCCCTGCGGCCCTTGAGTAGTGTCATGGGCACCCGACCTCAGAGCATTATAGAAATACCAATGCATTTTCCCCAGCTGCTAACAAGTATGACATGCTCGAGGTTTTTTCATACAATCCCACTTGATGTGGTTCATAGAACCACACTGAAAACATCCTTGCTTACTCTGAGGATTCATAGGAATATTCACTGATCCTTCCATAGGATTTTGAGCAGTACTCCCACCCGGGAAATAAGGTTCCCTCTTCTGCTTGAACCTAGCATTTGAGTTCTCACTATTCCCCATGGGTACCAACACACTTCCCCTTCCTGTCTCCCCAAAAATATTCCACTTAGACACCATAGCTCTATTCACCATTTCTTTGTAATAATTAATACAGAACACTGGTATCTTGGAATAAATTTCCATCCTCAACCCAGCTTCAAAAATTCGTACCTTCAATGATGTACTACCTGGAACCTCGGGTGGAAACCGCACTAAGTTCATAAACTTAGGCACATATTCCATTACCACCATGTTCCCTTTCTCCAAATAGAATAAATTCGATGTACACTGAATTCTGAATGTATAAGGGTAGAATTGTTTTTTAAACAATTCCTCAAACCCCTACCATGTCACACCTCGGTTTTTCCTATCTTGGACCGCTAACTCCCACCACAAAATGGAAAAATCTTCCAACATGTACATGCCTAATTTCACATTCAACTTTTATGGTGTTCCCAAAAAGTCAAATATCTTATTCATTATATTCTGCCATGCTTCAGCCCTTTCTAGCTCCGAATCACCCCTAAACATGGGTGGTTTCCACCTTTGAAATTGAACTTCATGATCCACATGCTTTGGTTCAACCACTTTTTTCTCACTTTACATAGCTTATAAAGCTTTCATTATACTCTGCACTAGCTTCTGGTTCACCTGAGGCTCAGGTGCAACCAAATTTTCAGCAGCTTCCTCCAGTTGGTCTCTACGATGCATACATAGTTCCATTTCTATCAATACAAAAACATCCATAATTCCCAATACCTTAACAATAAAGGGTACACAATTTTCAAGTTCAATAAATTTCAACTATCACAACTAGGCTATCCATAAGTTCACATTTCCCTTGTTTCACTATTCTGAAAAATCCACCATGTTTGGAAAATCAACCCATTTTCAAAATACTACTAGTTTCCATGTTTCAAATCCTTCTATTTTAAAACCCAATTCAGATTTTTAAAAATTCATGCATTCATATCACACCATAGATCATCATACCCCAATGAAATACGAATCCAGTCTTAAGTCATTTTGTTACCCTGCATGTCATGCTCATCTCATTGGCTACACCAATGACATTGAGATATCCAATTTCTATAATTGTCTCCAAACACTTATGTACCCAACTCCCTGGTCACTTGAAGTTCAGAAAAAAAATGGTTAGTTATGTCCTTTTATGCTATACATTCCAAGTTCCAAAAATCCTACACCTTGATACCATCTTGACTCAAGGAATAGGCCAAGAATGAAGTTCAACACAAAGACCAACAATCAACACCAAAGGACCAAACAACAGTTGTCACATGAAAGACACGGACCGAACAAACTGATACAACTTGTAACATACCACCCCATCCCATTGGCTTGATAAGCAGAGGAATGATACTTGGCCATAAGCGATGTTCCCAAGGTGCCAAATTCTGGCAATAAATGCCAACGGTTTCAATAATAATTGGGGAACAATTTTCCCTTAAGATAAAATCATCCAAACAATGATTCTATTACTCGTAAGGCTACATGAATCATGTCAACAAAACAATCCATCCCATATATTACCATGAATCAGCCAAATGACCAAACATGTCCATAATATTACCAAATACCAATACAACCAAACCACAATAATACAACCATCGAAGTACCAAGCATAAGACTTAAACAAAAAGACTCCAAAAGAACTAGGACACCATCCATAGATCCATACCAAGCTCCACAATCTAAGTACCACAACATCACTAAAGCATCATGCCAAACCACTAGCAAAATGAGACTCCTTACTCATACTGATGTCCTGGAATACAACATTTGAAAAAGCACTCATGTGCCAAAGAAGGGGTGAGTAAAAATACTCAGTAGGTTTTCCCCAAATGACTTCCCTACACACACCACTAGGATAAAACTGTGAGCACATTTATATAAAATAGTTTGGATAAAACATTAAATAGTTCAACAATTACCAATAAGCCAGAAACACCCTTACCAAGACACCTTTTACCGAACCATGTGACCCAAGGGAAATCCAAACAACCATTCCATAATTCATCCCACCATTTCATAGTAGCACAACAAATTCTATCTTGAAAGCAACACACAATAAGGAAACCATAATGGTGGAGCTTCCATCCAACCCATTCACTACATTTCCAACTAGTGGTGCTTCCTAACCACTATCCATAGTGGTGAATCTTCCCTCCATTATCTGTCACCTTTTATAGTGAGATTTATCACCTACTTCCACACAATTAACACATGACATAATACTTAATCAACCAAAAATCACAAATCAACAAGGCCGCACAATAAGCATGCCATCATTTCCAACATATGCCAATTCACTTCAATAAATCTCTCATTTATTGAAAACACCCTTTTTCCAACATTCCATGCCCAACCACATTTCAATAAACATCATCTTTATTGAAAACCAACTTTTGAAAAACGTTTTTCATAATCAACCACTAATTATCTTAAAATCAACATTTTAAAATCACATAACAAGCCCCTTTTAGAAACAATGACCCATTTTCCCCAAAATCCCCCAAATCATCACCAAATGGATTTCCAACAAGATATTCACATCATTATCACAATTAATTTCAAGAAAAACTAATTAATTGTGACCAAAACCACTAGGTCTATCCAAGTGGAGTGAAGAGAGAAGCCACCTACATTTAGGGTTCTGGTTAATTCGACCCACAAGCTACCACACCCTAATCCGGGGAAACCCTCCACTAAAAACTACTCTAGATCTTCTTACCTACCATCAAAAAACCATAAAATTAACACTTTAGGCAACCAAAACCCTAGATCTACCTGCAACAGATGTAGATTCAGAAAACCAAGAGAGAGGTAAGAGTAGATCTAGTGAAAACCAAAAAGAACTAAGCAAGGAGAATTAAGAGAGAAGAATTAGCTCAACCACACCAAGAAAACCTTTCGATTTACTTCCAAACTGGACGGGAGAGTACCCATAACCCTAGAGAAAAGGAAATCATGAGTGAGGCTCAAATGGGAGGAAGTTTGGGTGTCTTTAGGGAAATCCTGACTAATACCTGATTTTTAAAAACCCAATATTTATAATATGCATGGTCAGATCACACGGTTAGAAAAATTACGTGCCAACTGCTGCCTCAATGAGGATTTTTTCATGGCATCCTCGCACTATTAGACAAATGGTGTGCAAGTCGTGTGTAACCCCACTTCTCACACGGTTTCATCTGGCAGGGTTTCCCCTAACCATTCTCAAAATGTGCATCCTTAAAAAGGCTTCCAAAACATTACAAAACCCTCTCAAACTCTCCCAACCACTTCCCAACTCATCCCAAGCACTTTAAAAAAATAAAAAGGCATGAACCAAGGGTACATACCTCAAACTAGGGGTGATAAAAACATGCACTATGATCCATAAAGATTGAAACATGTGTGGGTTTCATATGAGACTGATTCATACATGTCATAAATAAATTATTAATAATTTCCAAAATTATAAATACAATATGAGCAAATTTTCTTGATTTTTAGTGAGTGACACTTTTTTTGTTTTAAAATGTCAATTTTAAACTGATAATAGGAACTTGGAGTCACACTGGTCACACTGTGCATCAGAATGAGGTGTGGCTAATCCCTACACATCAAAAATAATGTATAGATAATTTTCCTAAAGTACCAAAACATTATGAATGTGTTTTCTCAGTTTTGAGTTTGTAAAATTGTTTTTTTCTCTAAAATTAATGTCAATTTTGAATAAAAAGATACAATTGGAATCATACCAGTCACACCGTGCATTGGATTGAGGCATAGATGATCCTTACACATTCCAAACGACTCATGAATCACTCTCATCAAATATCAAAACAATTAGAATGTGTTTCCTTAGTTTTGAGTACGTGGCGTGTGTTTTTTACTAAAATGTAATTTTAAACTGGAAACACGCACATTGAGACATACCGGTGGAATCGTGTGTGGGTTTGACATGATACTAGTTAATACACATCATAAATAAATTATGAATCCTTCTTCCAAATTATCAAGACATTCCGAGTGTGTTTTCTCAATTTTCAGTGAGTGACACATTTTTATTAAAATATCAATTTTAAACTAATAACAGACACTTGGAGTCATACCAATCACAATGTGCATCAGATTGAGGTGTGCATGATTCATGAACATAAAAAATGATGTATGGATCATTTTCCTAAATTAATAGAATAATCTAGATGTGTTTTCTTGGTTGTTAGTATGTCATTTGTTTCACTAAAACTAATGTAAATTTTGAATAAAAAGATGCACTTGGAGTCATAAAGGACACACTGTTTGTTGTATTGAGGTTTTTATGGTCCCTATAAGTCCTAAATGAGGTATTTATTAATGTATAAAAACAATTTTAATTTGTTTCCTTAGTTTTGAGTACGCCGCGTGTGTTTTTTTTACTAAAATGTCATTTTAAACTATAAACATTCACTTTTAGCCATACATGTGTCATCATGTGTGGGTTTTACATTAGAATGATTCATACATGTCATAAATTAATTATGAATCATTTTCACAAATTATTAATACAATCCTAGCATGTTTTATTGATTTTCACTTACTGACACTTTTTTATTAAAATGTCAATTTTGAATTGATAACGGACACTTGGAGTCATACCAGTCACACCGTGCATCGAATTGAGGTGTGTTTGATCCCTACCAATCAAAAATGATGAAGGGATAATTTTCCTAAATTAACAAAATAGTCCAAATGTGTTTTCTAGGTTTTTATTGTGTTAGTTTTTTTTCCACTAAATTTAATGTCAATTTTGTATAAAAAGACGCACTTGGAGTCATACTGGTCACACTGTGCATCAGATTGAGGCATAGATGATCCCTATACGTCCCAAATGACTCATGTGTAATATTAATAAAGTACCAAAACAATATGAATTCGTTTTCATGGTTTTGAGTATATAGGGTGGGTTTTTTTACTAAAATCTCATTTTAAATTGTAAGCACGCACTTTGAGCCATACAAGTGGCATCATGTATGGGTTTGACATGAGACTAATTAATACAATTAAAAAATTAATTATAAATCATTTTCCCAAATTATCAATACAATATGAGCATGATTTCTCTATTTTTAATGAGTGACATTTTTTGTATTAAAATGTCAATTTTAAACTGATAACGGTAATTTGGAGTCATACCAGTCACATTGTGCATCAAATTAAGTTGTGGATAATACCTACACTTCCCAAATTACGTATGGGTCATTTTTCTAATTTACCAAAACCATCTGAATGTGTTTTATTGGTTTTGAGTATGTTAGTTTTTTTTCACTAAAATTAATGTCAATTCTGAATAAAAAGAGGCACTTTGAGTCATACTGATCACACCTTATGTTGGATTGAGGTTCAGTTGATCCCTACACATCTCAAATGATGTGTGTATCATTTTCCTAAAGTAAAAAAATAATAAGAATGTTTTTTGTCAGTTTTGAGTATGTTAGTTATTTTTTGCTACTAAAAGTAATTCTAATTTTGAATAAAAAACACACTTGGAGTCATACCAGTCACACCATGCATCAGATTAAGGTTTAGTTGATTCTTACATTTCCCAAATGTTTCATGGATAATTTTCCATATTTTACAAAACAACATAAATGTTTTTCCTCAATTTTGATTATGTCAATTGTTTTTTCCATAAAAATTAATGTCAATTTTGAATAAAAAGATGCAATTGGACTCATACCTATCAAATTGTGCATTGGATTGTGGTGAATTTGATCCCTACATGTCCCAAATGACTCATGGATCATTTTACTAATGTATTAAAAAAATTAGAATGTTTTTCCTCGGTTCTAAGTACACCATGTGTGTCTTTATACTAAAATGTCATTTTAAACTAGAAACACACACAATGTATCTTATATTAAGTGAAAAGTGTTGTGTTTATTTTTAAACAATTTTTCTTAAACAAAAAAATAGTATGATCCTTATTCTAATTCATTTCCCTAAAATTTTATTTTTTTCACGCTAGCGCTTCTTATAATCCTCTACCTCAGTTATTGTCGTTGCCTCCTCCTCCACATCGATTTCTAACTCTGACTTTTCCTCTAACTTCTCCTATGATTATGCCTATGAATTCAACTCCACCTCCACCTCCACCTCTACCTCCATGATTTCCAAAAATGTTTATTGTTTTTAGGTGATCGTTTCTAAACAAATTGATTTTCTCAATTATTCTTCTCATGGAGAAAGATATCAAATTAATATATATGCATTCTAACATGAATGATTCACACCCCAAATATCTTTCTAAGGTAATAACTCATAAAATATCACAAACATACCAAGTAATCACCTAAATATGTTATCGTCATATTCTGACAAAAATTATGCTTCTCACTCATCTCTAAACAAATTGATTTATTATTTTGAGTAAATTTGTTGTAGGAAACCTTGATAATACTAATAAAATATATAAAAACAAAAGATTATGAAATATATTTAATGAAATTTTAATTACCTTTATAAATTACCTGTCATAGGATACTAGAATTTTGATTCTTTATGATTTCTATCATAAATTTAAAAAAGAATATATCCACAATTGATTTTATTATCTTGTTTCAGACACTGCATAAACATTGACCAAAATAGGTAAATTTCTTTTAAATGTTTTGATAGTTAAATATATCTATATATACCTTAATTTGTTTCCATTTTTAATAATCCATAGGATTTATCTTTTTATATGCTGACTTCATTCCATGATCTAGCCTATATGGATTAATCACCCTATCATATCAAAATTTTCATTAATACACAGACTGAACAAATTATTAAAATTTTATCTAAAAAAGGTTTATTATAGTGTATTTCATATTCAAAGTACACATCAAGTGTGGTTGGTTGGTTGCATATCCATGCATTGAATCCAAAAAATAAATATTCAAGGTGTCTATATTGGCTGTTATCACCATCTAGTGCCTCCTAAAAAAACAAAAATCATTATGTAATAAAAAAAATAAAAAATATATTTTATTTTATTAGAACAAAGAGTTTTACCCTTTTTATTTAGGCATAAAAAAGGGTCAGTCGTCTAATGATTTTTTATTAAAATATTTGAGTAACTCACCTTTTATGGATAATTGATTCCTCATTCAAAGTAAATTCTAGCATATAAATGATATAGGGATTAAGGAATCCAAATCATTATTCACATGATCTTCCCTTTATATATTTGTAATATAAATTCCATTACAAAATATGAATATTTATTAACTTTAAGAAAACATATTTAGCTCACTATTTGGATAGACGGATTTTGAAAATGTGTGTTATATATGTATTCACAACTGAGACACCCATCCATTCATGTTTGAGAATATCAATTAGATTGTAATGTCCTGAAATTTCCATATATTTTTTTTAAAAATTTTGGGATTATTTCTAGGTCACTAAATCTAACAGCACATGATTCCGAGGCCTGGAGTTCCTGAAATGATCTGTCAAATTTATGTTAATCTTTAATTAGCATGCATGAGTAGTTTTCCTAAAAATTTGGAATAACTCTTAAACAGGTGCCCAGATCAAAAATCAAAAGGCACTGTCATGTTCAGAATAGCGATTTTAACCTATGCACAACTTAAGTTTAGTCTTCGTAGGCCTCCGGTGAGAGAACCTGAAAATTGAATAACCATAAATAAAATAATTAAATAAAGTTATTTTATTTTTCAAATTCTTATAACTCACGAACGGTGACTCATATTAAAAATCTGAGACCACCGCTGAGCTCATGTGGGTATTCTTTCTCCAGGTAGATACTAACATTGGTTGGCACAGGCCAACTATGGAAGTTAGTTTTTGTCTGTAAATAAAATAATTAAGTAACAATTATTTTATTGTTAAAATCCATAACATCTAAATGGTAATTCAGATTAAAAATCCAAGAGTACCATTGAGTTTGATGAGGCGTGTTCCCCTTAGGCAAATCCTAACCTCGACCAGCGTGGGTCGAGGGTGAATGTTAATAATTTATTCAAATTTTTTTAAGGTAAGTTCAATAAACGCTTGGGAGGAATTTTTTAACTTTTTAACTGGTGATCAGATTAATAATTTGAGGTCACTTTTGAATCCACAACATTGGGATTCGGTTAAAGGAGGCTTCACTTGGACCTCAAAAATACGGGAGAAAAAGTTAGATTTTAGAAATTTAAATGAATAATAAAATAAAAAAAGTTATTTTATTTTTTTATTTCTTTCCCTCCAACGGAAAATCGGTGGTGGCAGGACCAACGCCGTGTCAATCCATTAAATGGCTCGGCTCCTCAATTCTTTGTAACAACACCATTGGAATTAGGAAGGTTCTTTAATTAATTTAACCCCATTAATTCTATGTACGTTAATCACCCTCCCCCTCTCCTTTTTATATGGATCTCGGGAAGGGTTTCGGCACGGCTTTACCAAACGATGAAGCTCTAGAAAAGTACAGTGACGCTAAACACCTTGAGGACGAGGCTAAATTCAATGAGCGGTGAAGAGCGCCACCGAATCGTGAACCGATGACAACGACGAAGGAGGTTCTATCGATCGTCGTCAGTAGAAGTCTTATCCATGTAGGTGGTTTATTTTAAATTTTCCTTTGATGAATTAAATCCTCACTCGCTTGCTATCACCTTAACGTGGAGGGCGCAGAACAAATGAACAAGGCTCAGACCCTCTGCCACTTTGTTCTTGATGTGAACTTTGGGGAACAGTATTCAACTTGATGGAAACACGAAATAGCTGGTCACACTATGATGGCGGTAGCACAGGAGAGCCATAGGCACAGATGGAACCAAGAACAGACACCTGAGCATATCCGGTGACCTGCAGAAGAAACTGTCGGTGTGCCATATCGGTGATGGCTGGCAGTAGCTGGAGGAGACACACAGCGACCAACCGCGAGTGGTGGAAAGTGGTGCGCCATCACGCGCTGCCACATCCAGCCCGATCCGGCCATGTGGGACAAGTGTGGCGCCTTCAGGCACCATTGGTGGAAGCAGCTGCGACTAGTAGGTTGTGGCAGGAGGGTTTGGCATGGCTCATGTCGTGCCGCATTGGCGGAACCCGATCGACCAAACGGCCGACCAGTTAATGCGGTGGGGTAGAGACCCACCAGTTGGGAGAAACGGTCCCACAACCGCGGGGCCAGGAAGGGAGGAAGTCCTCCTTATGGCAGACTGATCCGGCACGGTCCGGCCAAGCGGGCCGAACCCGCCTAGGGGGACAAGCCAGACCCGCGGCCCGGTGGGCCAGCACGGGTGGGCCGAGCCCCACCCAGCGGGCCTGGTCAACTGCAGCCTGGGCCCGAAAACCGAACTAGGATGACCCCGATGGGCCATACCCAGTGATCCGGGCCGGCCCTCATGGGAGCGGACCTGAGTGGGGTCAGGTAGACCCTGTAACCCGTTTCATCGGGTCAGTTTGACAGGACCCAGACCCAACCGGTGCCTGAATAAAGAAACGCTTGTAACTGAAAAACTGGGTGTCTGATTGACACGTCATTAGTGGTGTTGTGGCCAATTTTGGGAAGCAGTCCCTTTGAGATATTCTGGTAGGCTCGACTGAGCCAGGCCAGACCAAGGTGCAATCACTCCCCCCTATTTCACAAAAAGAGATGCAACTAACAGACCAGGTGTCTGATTGACGCGTCGTCTGAGGAATAAGGACCCTAGTGGAAAGGTGGTAATTTTGATATACTCTATGTGAGTTTTATCAGAGTTTGACATGAGACCTGGGTTAGATCAGACTTGAATCCAACTGGGCCTTTTTTACAAAAGTGCCTATATCTCACAGACCGGGCGTCCGATCGACGCACTGTCTGTCGCATTGGAACCCATACAACATGGTAGTCTTTTGGTATACTTCTTCATGGAACTTCATGGCAGTTTAGGTATGAATGATATCTTGAGGAATGGATCCTCTGGGAATCTAGCATGTTTAGTGTGAGAATCTCATGGCTGGTTGTGACGTGAAAAATGAATAGCAATCTTGTGTGGGTCAGTACCTATTGATCCTATGTGGGTCATTTCTTAGTGATCCTATGTGGTTCAGCGCATACTAATCTTATGTGGATCAAATCCTGTGTGGGTTAGCCCTTATCAGTCCATTGGGGGTCATCGCATACAGATCCAATGTGGGTCAGTAGCAGAGCCTCTCGATAGAATAAGATGATCTAGATTTATGACTAATCATCTGTACTTCTGTACTTAAGTTATATACATGGCGTGAGATGAGTCCTTACCTTTGTGGTACTTTTAACATAGTGGTTTTACCTTCATGGTGTTTCCTTTTTTGTACTTTACCTTCGTGGTATTACCTTTGTGGTGTTACCTTTGTGGTACTTTACCTTCGTGGTGTTAACATTGTGGAACTCTTACCATCGTGGTGTTACCTTCATGGTGTTAAATTTGTGGAACTTTACCTTTGTGGTGTTGCCTTTGTGGTACTTTACCTTCATAATTTTACCTTAATGGTGATACCTTTGTGGTACTTTTACCTTCTTGGTGTTAACTTCGTGGTGTTACCTTTGTGGTACTATTACGTTTGTGGTGTTACCTTCGTGGTGTTACCATTGTGGTATACATCCCTCATGGATAAATTTTGAAAATGGGTTAAAGTTTGGGGCATCGTGTTTCCTCATATAATAGATCCATATATTTTGATAACTTAGGTATATGTATGGACATATACCTCAGCAGAGTTGATGACTACTTCGTGCTTTCTGATTGAAGTCTTTCTTTTTGGTATTTCCATTTTGGAACTTTGGGAGACCTTCAGGGGTCTCAGTGTCCCTAATAAGTATTTTTATACTCACCTCTGCATGGGCTTCGCCCGCACCTTGTTGTGTCTTATGCAGGCGAAGAGCAGCTGGGCTGAGATTTGAGGCAGCCCGGACTAGGCAGAACATGGAGGAGACAGGCTGATGTAGAGTTCTATAGAGACGATTTATACCTACCCTTTAGGTAGGATCCTCTTTGGATGATCCAGGAGCTGTTTTCTCAATTCAGTTGTACTTGTACTTTCCCGTTGGGATTGTATTATGTCCCCCTTTACTTTCAGTACACTTTTTACTACAACAGTTTACTTCATGGTTACTTCCTGTTGTGTTCCTAGTTTGTGTCTTTGTACGGTTTTAAATTCAATGCCTTCCCATTATAGGGAAACACCTTCCCAGTGCTAGTTTTCAGCCCCTATCCTATGGAAGGACGACTTGGGGTAGTAACAGCATGGGCCCTGGGGGATGGGTTGTGAAAAAGGGGTATCATAGGAGTCATTTCTGTCGAAGAAATAGGGCTCTGATCTTTTTAATCTGGCAATATTGTTAAGTGTTATGAGTGTGGTTTTCAGTTTGGGGAATTTAGTGTTGGTGCGGCGGCTGACGTATCCATACACCAGGACCCTGAATTGTGATTTCTAACTCAGTGCACAAAAACACTGATTGTGTATGTTTTGAAAAGATTTTCTTATGATTTATTTGAGTCAGCTCACCATGTATAACTTAATGACCGTGGATCACCTATTCCTTATAAAGATGTCGCTATGTCGATAGCCAGCTAGGATTCCCGATAGAGTACATGATGACGGTCCACCGAGCGATCTTGTGTAGATCATCATTCTAGTGATCATGTGTGGATCAGAAACAGATGATACCTGTGGACCGTGCATTCCAATTGAGCATGTTTCACAATTTCTAGTGGAAAAGGCCTCTGGGGTTTCAAGGCAAGACAGATCCCCAAGTATCTAAGAACTGGATGGTGGTTGTGGCTAGTGATTTATGCCTATTTAAAAAACCAGTAGATCAGATGGTGATTCTAGCTGGTAGACCTTATGAGTGTGTAACCATGAGCATGTTCTGCTAGGTGATGAGGCTTCAGTACATGGATCGTTGCTTGAGATGGTACCTTTGGGTAGTGTACCAGCTATATCACTACTCATTGGTCAACAGTTACAACCGGCGGTACTGGTAGAGGGCACATGTAGGCTTAGTGCTATACATGTGTTTCACCATCAGATACCCCTCAAGATATGAGGCGAGCATGACCCACAGGAAGCTTGGGGCTGGCTTGAGGACATGTCTGAGTTCCCGTCTATCCATGGCACTATTCGATCAAATGGAGGTCCTAGTAGAGATCCTTTTATGTAGATCTGCAAGACGACGACTGGGTTTAGATTACCCTGATCTTGTGAAGAGGTGACTTTGTTGTGGACAAGCTTGAGAACCTTCCCTAGATAAGGGGGTATCTTTCCATAAAAATCTATTGGGTTAGTGTTCCCAAGAGCTTCTACAACTTTGGGAAATTGACTTGTCGGTAGCTGAGTATTCATTGAGACGTACCGAGCATCCCAGGTACTCGATGAATACAGTACGGCCTGTGCTTTAGGTCTCAGACCTCCGAGCAAGGTGTGTTTAGTGACATATAAGACAGCAATAATCCTTTATGAATTCCTACTTATGTTAGGGTGTTAGAGGGAACCTTTTTGATTGAATTTTATTTTTTTGAGCAGATACAGCCAGTGAATGTTATTAGTGGGAAACCAGGAAACTAACGCTAGTCACAGAGACTTGGGCATGTAAAATGTTTTGGGAAGAGAAAGTAATAGGTACAAGTGAATTTGTAGGGCAGTATATGTGGAAGTGGATCTAGGAGAGCATCATGGGGTGGTATACATTTTGACATGTTACAACTGCCACCCCAATGTGGTCCCCACCGGACTCAGGGAGCTGGAGGATAGAGGAAGGGAGTAGCTGCATGTGGTCAAGGAGTGTGACCCAAGGTCTCCAAGAATGATACAATGTACGGTTTTTGTATACTACTAGCTGTCATATTAATAGGCATAGGTACCAATCATTCATTCTTACCACAAATCTTGTTCAAGACCTAGAGTTTCCAGTTAAACTGATGACTTGACCCTTACATCTGGAGATTCCTTTGGGAGGAGACTCAATAATAATACTTATGCCAATGGTGTGATCTGACCCTTGAGGTGATAGTTTCGGTTGGAACCTCTTGGTTGTAGCATTGAGGCCTTACGATGTTAGTTTGGTTATGGACTAGACATCCACAGTTCATACTCAGATTAACTGTTTTAGGGAAAAGGTATGTCGTATATCTATAGTGTTGGAATGTGGTTTTCCTTGGTCAGAGAAAAAAGAATCCTAGGTAGCACAGGATAAAACTCATGCATAGGAGGGTGCATCCGATCAATCTTAAGTCGGCCAGCCTTACCCTCATAGTAGTAGGAGTTTTGAGTTTTCATTTCCCAACATTAGTGGCAGAGTGTGGGGACATATTTTCAAAATATGTTTCCAGGATTACCTCCCCAAAGGGGGAGGGACTTCTGCTTTGGCTGGGTACTACCAAATATTTTTACCTGACTTCTCTAGGGTAGCGACACCCTTGTCAGCTTTGACAATGAAGGGGTATCCTTACTATGGATGGAGAAGTTTTAGCAAAGATTTCAATAGATGAGAAAGATACTGACGAGTGCCCCCATATTGAGGCTACTAGAAGAGGGCGTTGGGTTTGTAGTCTACTGAGATGCATTAGGTACCAAACTAGGTTGTTTCCTGATGTATGATTGGGAAGTGATAGACTATGGCTCATAGAAGTTGAGACAATACGAGCAGAACTACGCTACCCATGACCTAGAGTTTTCAATAGTGGTCTTTGCGCTGAAGATATGGGGGCACTACTTGATGGGAGAATGGTTTATTTTTTACTGTGATCACAAAAGTATCAAGTATATCTTCTCAAAAAAGGACCCGAACCTGAGACAATTATGATGACTAGAGTTCATCCAGGAATATGACTTTGAGATATTCTATACTCTTGGGAAGGGGAAAGTGGTAGCAGATGAACTCAGCAGAAGGTCCGATCTACTGATATTGAGTGAGGTGTTAGAGAATCTAGTCATGTTGCGGATTTTATTCATGGATAAAGATGGAGCATATTACCTCCAGTCTATGATAGCCACTCTCCCAATTCTTCAGCAAGTTAGGGAGGCGCAACTTAGGGATGTTGAGTACAAGGCCTGATCTGCTCAATTATACTCAGGACAGTCTCTTGAAGGATTTTCTGAAGGTGGGGAGAATTTAGTTATCTTTAGAGGATGCACCAGAGTACCAGTGACACTATGGGAGGAGGTGTTGATGGGGTTCCATACATCCCCTTTAGTGGTACATCCTGGAGTGGCGAAGATGTATCAGGACCTCTGGCATCAGTACTGGTGACCAAGGATGAAGAAGGCAGTGGAAGAGTTTGTATCATGATACCTTACTTGTTATCAAGTGAAGACTACACAGATTAGGAATAAGTCTTATGTCGACAGAAGACGGAGACCCTTGGATTTCGGGGAGGGAGACCATGTCTTCCTCGGGGTCACACCTCGAAGAGGTTTGCAGAGTATTGGTTGGGGCGGAAAGTTATCTTCGAGTTTATCAGACCTTTCTAATACTTAGGATGATTGCTGAGGTGGCATACCGCTTGGCACTGCCACCGCAGTTTGAGAGGGTACACGACGTCTTCAATGTATCCTAGTTGAGGAGGCATGTGCACGATTCATCGCACGTTATCGATTGGGGAGAGCTGGGCATTGATGATGGGGTTAATTGTACAGATTTTCTGGTGGAGATAGAAGATTGATAGGAGCGAATCCTTTTTAGATGGAAGATCCCTCTAGTGTGAGTTATGTGCAGCACAGGAACCTCAAGGAGAGCACATGGGATCGGGAGGCTCAAATTCATGCTCAGTACCCTCATTTTTTTGTTTTTCCTTTGTTTTGTCTTTTGAGGATGAATGAACCTAAGACGGGGAGAATGTAATGTATCATAATTTCCGTATAATTTATTTTTTATTTTGGGATTATTTTGAGGTCGTGAAATATGACATCACACGATTCTGAGTCCCAAAGTGCCCGGAATGATCCGTCGAATTTTTGTTAAGATTTAATTAGCACGCATGAGCAGCTTTCATGAAAAAAGTAAAATAACTCTTAAATGGGTTCTCAGATCATAAATCCAAAGGCACCGTTGGGTTCAGGATAGCGGGTTTACCCAGGGCACGACTTAAGTTTAGTCAGCGTAGGCCTCTGGTGAGAGAACCCAAAAATGGGATAACCGTATATAAAATAATTAAATAAAGTTATTTTATTTCTCCAATGCTTATAACTCACAAATGATGACTCAGATTAAAAATACGAGACCACCACTGATCTCTTGAGGGTATTCTTTCTCTAGGAAGATACTAACATTGGCCGGTGTGGGCCAACTATGGATGTTAGTTTTTGGCCATAAATAAAATAATTAAGTAACAATTATTTTATTGTTAAAATTCATAAATTCTAAACAGTAAATCGGATTAAAAATCCAAGAGTAATATTGAGTTCGTTGGGGCATGTTCCACTTAGGCGAAGCCTAACCTTGACCGGAACGGGTTGAGAAAGAATGTTAATAATTTGTTGAACTTTTTTAAGGTACATTTAGTAAATGCATGAGAGGCGTTTTCTAACTTTTGAACCAATTTTGGGGTTAAAAATATGAGGGCGTTGTTGAATCCACAACACTGAGATTATCTTAAGAGAGGCTTCACTTCAACCGCAGAAGGATGGTAGAAAAAGTTAGATTTTGGACATTTAAAATAATAATATAATAACAAATATATTTTATTTCTTTTCTTTCTTTTCCTCCAATGGACAAGCTGTGGTGGTGGGACCAATGATGTGTCAATCCATTAAATGGCTTGACTCCTCAATTATTTGTAATATCACCATTGGAATTCGGAAGGTTCCTTAATTAATTGAACCCCATCAGTTCCTCATGTGTTACTCACCCTCCCCCTATCCTATTTATATGGAGCTCAGGGAGGGGTTTTGGCACGGCTTCACCAAGCGATGAAGCTCTGGAAAAGTACCGCAACACTAACCACCTGGAGGACGACCCCAGATTCAGCAAGCGGAGAAGACCACCACCAAATCGTGAACCGATGACAATGACAAAAGAGGTTCCCTCAATCATCATCAGAGGAATTATTATCTAGGTATGTGGTTTATTTTGAAGTTTTATTTGATGAATTAAATACTCACCCTTTTGCTATCACCTTAACACTGAGGGAGCAGGCCAAACGAACAAGGATCGGAAACTCCACAGCTTTGTTCTTGATGTGAACTTCAGGTAACAATTTCCATCTTGATGGAAACGTGAAATAGTGGGTCACGCTATGACAGCGGTAATGCAGGAGAGTTGTGGGCACAAACAGCAATAAGAATGGACACTGGAGCATGTTTGGTGACCCACGGAAGAAACCCCTAGCATGCCATATCGGCGGTGGATGGAGGAGACCCGCAAAGACCATCCATGAGTGGTGGAAAGTGGCAGGCTGTCACGGGCTGCGGTGGCCAAGTGTGGTCGTCCTAAGTCGGCCGCGCGGGAAAAGTGTGGCTCCTGCAGGCGCTGTTGGCGGAAGCAGCTGTGACAGGAGGGTGCAGCGCGACCCATGTTGCGCCGCGTCGGTGGAACCCGGTCATCCAAATGGTTTAATGGTTAATGTAGTGGGGAATCACCCCATCGGTTGGGCGAAATAGCCCTGCAACCACGGGGCCAGCGAGGGAGGCGGTATGCCTTGTGGAGGACTAAGCCGGCGTGGTCCGACCAAGCGGGCTGAACCTGCCCAGCGGGCCGGGCCAACCACAGCCCTGGCCCCCAAACCAAACCATGCCGACCCCCAAAAGCTGGACCCAGTGAATCGGGCAGACCCCCAGTAGGCCAAACCTGAGTGGGGTCAAGTAGACCCTGAGACCTATTGTGTCGGGCCGGTCTGATCGAGTCGGATGGGGCCAGACCCAATCGGTACCCGAATAAAGAAACACCCATAACTGAAAAACATGGTGTCCGGTTGACACGTCCTCAGTGGAATTGGGACCCCTTTTGGGAAGCGAACCCTTTGGCATATTCCGACAGGCCTGACTGAGCCAGGTCGAACCGAGGTGCGATCACCCCCCCGTTTCACAGAAAGGTATGTAACTAACAGACCAGGTGTCCGATTAATGCGCCGTCTAGGTAATAAGTACCATCGTGGAAAGGAAGCCCTTTTTAGATAATCTAAGTTAGTTTTGTCATAGTTTGACGTGCGAACCGGGTTGGATCATACTTCAATCCAACCGGTCCCTTTTTATAATAGTTTCCATATCTCACAGACCACGCGTCCGATCAACGCACTGTTTGTTACATTGGAACCCTTATGACATGGCGGTCCTTTGGGATACTTTTTCTTGGAACTTCATGGTGGTTGAGGTATGACCAATAGATTGAAGAGTAGATACTACCAGAATCAAGTGTTCTTAGTGCGAGAATCTTGTGGTTGGATGTGACGTGAAGAATGAATAGAAATCCCATGTGGGTCAGTACCTATCGATCTTGTGTGGGTCAGTGCTCAGCAATCCTTTGTGGGTCATCACATGTCGATCTTGTGTGAGTTAGATCCTGTGTGGGTCAGCATTCAGTGATCCCGTGTGGGTCAGCACATACCAAACCTATTTGGGTCAGTAGCAGATCCTCTCGACAGAATAAGATGATCTAGATTTATGAAAAATCATCAGTACATCTGTACTTAAGTTATATACCTAGTGTGAGTTGAGTTATTACCTTAGTGGTACTTTTACCTTCATGGTGTTACCTTTTTGTAACATTACCTTCATTGTGTTACCTTCGTGGTGTTACCTTTGTGGTACTTACTTTCATGGTGTTACCTTCGTGGTGTTACCTTCGTTGTGTTACCTTTGTTGTACTTTTACCTTCGTGGTGTTACCTTTGTGGTACTTTACCTTCGTGGTGTTACCTTCTTGGTGTTACCCTTGTGGAAATTTTACCTTCATGGTGTTACCTTTATGGTACTTTTACCTTCGTGGTGTTACCTTCATGGTGTTAACTTTGTGGTATACTTCCCTCATGGATTAATTGTGAAAATGGCTTAAAGGATGGGGCCTCGTGTTTCCTCATTTAAGAGATGAGTATATTTTGATAACGTAGGTATATGTATGGGCATAAACCTAAGTAGATTTGATGACTGCTTCATGCTTTGTGATTGAGGTCTTACTTTGTGGAACTTTGGGAGACCTTCAAGGGTCTCAGGGACCCTACTAAGTATTGTTATGCTCACCCCTGCATGGGCTTCGCACGCACCATGTTGTGTCTTGTGTAGATGATGAGCAGTTGGGTTGAGACTTGACGGAGCCAGGACACGATGATACATGGAGGAGAAGGGATGACGTTGAGTGTTGTGGTGAAGATATGTACCTATACTTCAGGTAGGATCCTAAGTGGATGATCCAGGAGTTGTTTTCTCTTTTCAGTTGTACTTTTACTTTTTAGTTGGGCTTGTATTTCAGCCCCCTTTACTTTCTGTAAACTTTTTAGTACATCAGTTTACTTCGTGGTTGCTTCCTATTGTGTTATCGGTTTTTGTGTTGGTACAGGTTTCAAGGAAATGCCTTCCCATTATAGGGATACCCCTTTCCAATGCTAGTCGCCAGCCCCTAGCCTATGGAAGGTGGGTTTGGGGTAGTCACAACACAGGCCCTGGGGGATGGGTCGTGACATAGATTCTCAAGACCAATTATGTTTTTGATGGAATCTCCATATATGTTTTCTTCTTATTCAATTTAAGACATATTTTTATCTTGAAATGTGGTCTCTTCATGAAGTTTTTATGATAATAAATGTTTATCATGTACTGGAGAGGATAAGGTACTCTCATAAGGTTGTTTTTTTCTTGGTCAATTCACTAGATTTTCTTTATTTGACCTTTTGATTCTCCACCACTCTATCCATCAGTAATATCATACCTCACTTTAGACCTTTTATCATCAATTATTACATGTTTTTCATATAAAAACTTGTTAAAGGCATACCTAATTTATCTTTATTTGATTAGACGACCATGCTATGAAATCTCCAATTGTAGCGTTGACCATTGTAATATCTGAACCATCAAGTGGAACAAGAAACTCAGTAGTCCGCTCATAAGCTACCTCAACCACAACTCTCATGTGATTTTTAGTATCGTTTGATGGTGTAGATGATATTCCAAGATGTTTTACATCGTACCCATCCCAACACAGTGGTACCTGGGTGTTGAAAAATAAAAATCATATACTACTGTATCCAGTAGAATATAATGTTATTGGAAGTGGTTTGATTCACATTTAGAAGAAATATTAATGAAAACAGTGATTACCCTAGGTAAGGTATGCAATTTTGTGAATTACTAGCCTCAATGATAGTGGGATCATTTGGATCAGGTGAGGATCATTGATCCACCACCGGTTCACTTTGATCCTTTCTTATACATTGGTCTACCAAATCAGACCGCAAAATAATATCTTATACTGAGTCTATTTGTTTCTTAAATCATATCATCATATTATATGTATCTTTATGTGGTTTTATATTCTAGAAATATGTTCGAGGAGAGACTCTAAAACCTAATTCTCTAACTCGGTCATATTGTTCAAGATGCTTCAAAGCTACTGAAAGTCACTTTCCTTCTTGTACGACCATTTCCAATTATTATGTCTAAACCATATAAAAAATATGAACATATTTATTTTTATTCAATATTGTTATAAATCAAAAATAATTACAATTATTTCTTACATACACATGGTTCACATACTTCTTTTGTGTTTTCATCTACTAATATACCCTCCTTATTTACAAGAGACTCCTCCCATATCACGTGATGTGGGATGGAAGTGCCTTTAGATTTTGATTCATCAATACCCATGTAAAAAAATGAATATATTTTGTTTCATATCACATTATTAAACTTTTATTGTTGATTTAAAATAAAAACCAATTTTATCTCTAATGAAGAATACCCAATCCTTCCTTTGTGATATGGGTATTTTTGTTTTGATGCACATTCTTTATTTTCATCACTCTTTTACTAGTTCATAAATTATCAATTTTTAATCATGTTGGATAAAATAAATAATTTCAAATTATATATTATCGACCACAAGGAAAGTAAAATGATTTATCATTGTGATGATTGAAGAAATAAATCCATGTTTTTTACTTTATAATGTGTTCATAACTAAGTGGTGGGTGGGGATCTATTTTCCCCTCACCATCCCTAAGATTTAACTTCATGAGAAGAGTCTGAAAGCCTCTATGGTATTTTCTAATGGCTATTAAGACAAATTTATTATGTAAATATTCTAAAATAAACCAAGTCTCCAAGGAATAATAAAAACGATATCCAAGTTTTATTATAAAAGTTTTCAGTAAAATGGAGAAATTATATTGTAACATTACCATTATATCTTTCCAAAGAATTTTATTCATTACAGGTTAGACGCAGTTCCATGATTCAATATCAATCGACACATTCAACCCCATTGTTACCCCATGATAACTAATCAACATTGACTTTTGGGGTCAATAGGTTGGCCACATTGATTCCAACCAACCTCAAATTTTATACCATGACTTCTTGCATTGATAATTTTATTCAAAACTATGATGTTGTGCCTTTTTTTTCATCGAGATGTTGTGGATCCCCAAATAATTCCACATTGTCATCATCAACTATCTGTTCATCCTTAGGATTGTTATCATCATCATGTTCGGAAGATATTTTCTGAATGAGTAGTCAAACATTTAATTTGTCATGAATAATAGCAATACAATACACTCCATGCTTAAAAGTCCACAATTTCATGTGTCTTTCCTGAAAATTGGTACTATCTTAAATAGAAATTTAATACATCAATAATATGGTACAACTAACCTTCACTGCCTTTATTTAATCCATCCCTAGATGCTTGATTTCCTTCTATCTCTTGATAATGGATTTGAGGCTACTCATTCCCTCTTTCAAACTAGCATTTCTCTCATCACTGTATGAGAGGTATATAATCATTGACCTTTGGAACCACAATGATGGGAGGAAGGATAGTTTGAATGTGGGAGTCTAATCCATCATCAAGAGATAGAATACAATTAAGAGTCAACAGATTAAAGTGTCATAGGAACCTACACTGATGTAATCAATAATCAAGTATCCTCAATTGAAGAGGAATTAGAATTCCTCAACTCTAATGGTCATGAAGAAATGAATATCACCCCACCTACATTGGGCATAACTTATATCTACTCAGTGATTCCACACCTTCCAATTTGGGATATTTTTTAATCAACCATAAGATCCCTCCAATAACATACATCCCTTTAATAGGTGAAATTTTCAAATTATGCTTAGTATTGATATAGAATTTTTTTTACTCTTATAAATTAAATGAATATATTAAATGCAATCTTAAATTTATTATTATGATATATTACCATAAAATTCTATAGGAACCATATATACTTATCATCATTGAAAATTATAACACATAGCTTGAAGTATATCTAAAATTACCTATAGGACACGAGGATCAATAAAAGTTCTAGCATACATAGGATGTATATAGGCTCCTTCATAAGGAGATGTAGGGGTTACAGTGGGGACATATTATATATTAATGTGTAGATAGATTCACATAATTTTCCCCTTCCAAAAAAACAATAATCTTTCAGAAATATGCACAAAATAATCTATATTAAATGTGAACCCCCTCTCCCTCTATCTCATTCATTTCCTTTTTAATAAGTCTTTTCAAAATTTATATATAATTTTATATATGTTAAAAGCACACTTTTAAATATAAGTTTGAAAAAACTAACTAATACTCTCTATAAAGGGGGTTAAGAAATAAAATAAATAAATTAATAAGTTTTATAAAACTATTCATAACTAATAAGTAAATAAGAATTCACTATATATTTACTATTCATGTTTCTATTAATATATATTTACAATTGATTCTAAAAAAATAAAGACATATAAGAACATGGAATTTCATATATTCTTACTGATTACTACCTATGAACTCCTAAATAAGAGGCACGAGACTCAAGAAGATAGGTAAAGGAACAAAAATAGAAATACACCGATCCTTGATAAAGATAAACCACTAGTCCACAAGAACAATTCAAAAATACCAAAAATTTTGTGTGCCATTCTAAAATTATATCCAGATTCTCAACACACCCACACAATTAAATAATTTTATATCCAAACAATGAGGCTCGTCAAGGAAAAAAACCTATATAAATCAATAAAACAACCAACAACTAGATTTCGAAGTCTCAAATTACTCTACGTAAACAAAATAAATATCTTAAATGGGGTTTTTCAAAAATAAGGTTCCATGTTTCAAGCTCGATTTAGAGTTTGGGTAGAGATTGAAACAAGATTGGTATCCTCTAAATGAAGGAAGAAAAGGCTAAGAGGGTTATCCTAGGAGACAAACCCTCTAATATATTATTTGAAAATTTATGAAGAAGAATTTAAATGGGAGAATACATGAAGTCAAACAGTTAGTGTTCAACATATCATACTAAATAGTCCTTCCAAGACCAACGGAAAAATCCAAAAGCATAAAAACCAAAAAAACACAACATCAACATATTATAAAAAATATTTTTCTTGGAAATCACTAAAATTAAATAATTATTGTTTAAACACTACAATATATTAAAAATAAAACAAAATAAATTTTAGGGTTTATTAACAGGTAAAGAAATTTTTAAATAAATCTGGTTCATTTTAAATCATTTCCATAAAAATATATTTTGTTTTAGAATAGTTTTTCTCAAAACCAATAATGAAATCAACCAATTTCTTAAATTACTTTTATAATATAATAAATAATTTAAAATAAACCATAAAAAAATACTTAACAACCTAACATTTTTTTAGAAAATAAGAAAAACCCCATTTAAACAAAAAAAATTAAAATTTTCAATAAACTACACAACAATATATCAAATTCATTTCAACAACATCAAACAAAACCAACCTATATTTAATTCACCTCGCTCAAGTTAGAATTCACATTAAGAGTAATTCAACAATTAAAATTGATTTAAAGAAGTATAAAATGAAAAGAAAAACTTCTTGAGGGTTTAGTGTTGTTCTTATAACTATTCACATGGGCTTCACATGGTTGGATAGACCAATGGGGCCAGTCATGTAGCTCCATATCTTCATCTACCATCACCCAAATCTTAACAAAAACCCTAAATTACTTAAAAATAATTGGGAATTTAAATATAAATTATCATATCAAACACATAAAACTGATAAAAATCTCAATAAAATTCCAAAACTCAAGCCCAAAGTTCCCTAGAAAATAATTTCTCTAAAAGAAAGAGAGTTCCTAACACACTCCCCCACATGTACCTATCGAGTTCCAATAATCTAACTCCACACTACATGAACTATTAAAATAAAAAATAACACTTTGAAACTTAGGAACTCTAAAGAACCTATGCTTAAATACCATTTTTTACAAACTAGCCAAAGTCATGAGTCAATACTAAGGGATATAGATAACATGTTTGACAAATGGGTTAACCACTTCAGTGTATAACTAAACTCAATCTGACCATGCTATAAATTAATCATTACCTTTGCAGTAGCGTGTGGTTCAAAATCTATTTTATTTATCTATACAACCCCATACACATATGTTGACAAACCTTACCATATGAAAACATCCTTATCTTTCTTGGAAACCATTGTATATGGAGGAAAATGATGAAATAGAACAACCTGTTGTATTTTAGTAGTGAGGAGAAGAGATGTAGGGTTCTTCATGGTAAATAACTTCAGAAAAATGAAAAACATGGAATACAAAACATAAAACAACAATAGAGGTAAAGTATATTATAACTTAAATTGGATCCTAGCCTATATTAATATGAGGGAACGTAGAGGAGTCGCATCAGTAGCAGAGGAGTTCCATGAGATCTTGAGTATCGCGAGTGACTGAGTCATGGTTAGGGTTTTTTAAATAGACTGAGGATACTATTAAAAATGCTTTCAAAAAATCACTAATAAAGATCCCTTTTATCAAATCTTAATTTATAATCCCTTATAAAATGAATATTTATCAACTCTTTTTTAGTGCTGCTAAATCTCAAGCTTTATCAGTGCTTGAAAATCACTGATAAAAGACATATTTCTTAGTGTTAATGTTTCAGCACTGATAAATATCTCTTTTAACAATGGTTATTAGCACTGATAAAGATTGATCTTTATCAGCACTAAAAAGTTATAATAAAAGTTTAATAATTATAATTATTTAAATAAATTTATTATAATTTTATAATTATTTAAATATATATAACTATTTATTTATATTTATATAAATAATTATTTATTTATTTATAATAATTATAAATATAGTAAATTTACATTTATAGATATATTTATTTATAGATATTTATTTACAAATATATTTTTAACATTATTAATGGATATATTATCTTAAATATATGCATTTTAAAAATGATTGAAATTGAATAATTCAAAATGAGAACACATTAAAAATATTAAAAAAATGGATATGTTTTGTTAATTAAATATAAGTTAGTAAAAAAAATATAGATATATGTATGTATATATATAAGTGGATGAATACATATTGAAAATACTAAAACCTAGTAAGTATATATATATATATATATATACTAGAAAATGGTCAAATTCAAAAATAAAATAAAAAATAAAAAATATTAAAATGAATTCCCCAACTGTAGTATTAAAAACAATTAACTGATTAAAAACATAGTATATATTAAATTTATCGTGTTATAATTAAATTCTAAAATGTACTAATATTTGAATAAATTACATATATATTAGGGTTGTTTATTTCTATATATTGCATAAATATATTTGTGTGTGCATTTGTGTATAAAAATGCATTAACATATATATATATATATACATATTTAAAGATGATTCCTTGGCCCCAAAAGACCAAATCACATGCATTAACATATAGATATATAAATATGTGTGTGTGTGTGGGTGTGGGTGTGTGTGTGTGTGTGTGTGTGAAATAAATGCAACACATGCTGTTTGATATAGGTTAAATTGGAAAATCAAAAAATATTAAAAATGAATAAGACATTAATATGTGTTTAGTTAACATTTTATATATATTATACTTATTCATTTTAAATATCTATATTTAATATAAATTATTTATTAAAATTTATAATAAATATATATTTATATTAAATTTATTCATTTTTATCAATAAATATTTAATTAATAAAATGTTTCAGATTTTTCTTAATTTACTCAATTTATTTTTATTTGACTAATTTTTCATTTTATTCTTGACCTTTGTCAGTGCTAAAAATGCAATGTTAAAGGAAACCTTTCTTTAATGCTAAAAATAAAGCACTCATAAAGGTATTCCATTATCAACGCTTATTTTAGCGCTGATAAAGATAGACTTTATCATCGAATTTTTCTAGCAGTGATAAATGCCAATGCAGTTAAAGGTGTATTTTGTAGTAATGAATGTTATGAGTGGAACTTCTTTCATGTCTATAAGGTTATGTATGGACCTACTTTCATGTCCATAATTTCATGTACGGGCCTCATTTCATGTCCATAAGCTTATGCAAGGGCCTGGTTTCATTTCCTTAACTTAATGTGTGAACCTATCTCTATTTAATCATGTTCACATTACTGTAACATTATATGCATGCCAAAAATCTATGTCCTATGCCAATGTTATGTTCTCATAGATTGTGTTCATTGATTCAATTATGATTCATGTCTTATGAACTACCATGATTTATGCCATGTCTCATGTTTAGGATATATGATATAGAAGGTATGGTTTTCAATTGTTATTCTCATGTATAATACCCTTATACTCATGTTATATTGATATAACAATTTTTTCTTTACTGATCATTTGATCTCACATTTCTTATGTTTCATTTCCCTTGGTAATAAAGAAATGAATTTTTTATGACATTTTTAAGAAAGGTGTTGGTTATAAGGAACTCAATAAAAGATGATATTGTTTACTTACGAACTAGTTTTTATGTATCCATGTTTCGAAAGTCACTATACATAAATGATTGTGGCATGTATCATTATGTTATGTAATGAATATTCATATATTAATATGTAATAGTTATGTATGAAAAGTATATGTCACTATAGTTCATAAAACTTCTCAGGATTTTCTCATATCAAGAAGAGTGAAATATCCATCACCCTTAGTTGATTCCACCATGATTCAGTTGATTAGACACAAAAAACCAAGATAAAACCAAAGAAAATCATAGGGTAGTAAAAAACGGATCCAATTGAAAAAATATGTATAATATTATCTCAATTAATCATTGAAAAATACCCAGAGACATCCCCTATCAAAGGGGGGTTAGGGAGATTAAGGGGGAGGTAAAAACAATCAATAAACGACCATTACCAATCTCCATACTAACTAAATATTGAGATCCCTAACAAAAAAAATATAGGAATTTCCCCCATTAAAAATGCAACCAAACAAGCCCCAATGGAAAGCTTCACTCAACTCACCAGAAAACCAGTGGTTACAGTAGCCTATAAGGGTTTTGTCTGCTACCACCAGATGAAATGTGTCTACCATGGGATGTCTGATGGGCTCTACATAAAAGGTTTTATACTTACACTGGTCGTATAGTGATACCATGCCACAAAGGAAAACAAAATCCACCATGGCCCCTCCTAGGGCCCTCTGTAGCCCTTAAGGCACATCTTGATCCTTATTCCTCCTCCAATGGCCTGAAGGCCTTCATTTTTATTGATTTTTGATAATCCACCTTTCAAGGGGTTAGGTGGAACCATAACAAGGCCCGTAGGCATAAGTATTACATGGCCCATATGCCTTAGAGGAATTTATTTCCCCATAGGCTTCAAACAATACATACAACCCAGACTAACTACTTGGAATTGCTCCTCCCCCGCATCTTCATCGTGAAATTAGCTCTCCATGTTCACATGGATGTTTGGCTAGGCATTCCCATGCATGAATAGGCTTGTCCCGATGGCAGGTGCCATACCCTCTCATTCTTGGAATCCGTTTAGCTTCTGTTGTGGTGAAGGCTCCTTGCTCAAAACCTTGAGGTGGCATTTCCCTAGGCCTATTTAAACCAAGAAATGATGACTACATTACCAAAATCATCATTAATCCTACGGTTTTCCCTTACATATGGATTATACCACAAAGGTAAATTATGAAACATGATGATTACACTACCATAATTTTCTATCAAAACATGATCCCGGTACACCAAAAACACACCTTGAGTGGTTCCTAACTCACCATGGCTAATCATATATAAATAAAATCACTCAAATTTGTTAATTATGATCTGAAATGGTCGAGTCTCAATCAAATTATCTTAAGACCTATTTTTCTAGGAGTTTCATTGAAAATCCTTAGTTAACTCACAAAACACAATCAACATTTTCTAAAATGAAATTCTTAATACAGTTCCTAATCAACCACATCCAATTATAAATAGGAATAATAGTTGTTTCTCCTTTTGATGACCTGTCTAAAAACACATAGCTTCATCCACTAATATATTACCATTCACCTAATCCTAGTACTCTTTCTCCAAGAGGCACCCATGGGTCATTTGAACAAATTCACTGAAGTCCCCATCAAGTTGTCAATGTAACTCCATAATCAATACACAATTCAACTGATCTCATATTGTTCTTTCATTGATCACTGATGTAATTCTAATCTAACACCTTTGGATCATTAAAAACTAACCTGATACTAACTCCCATGATTAGAATCCAATATATTCTATATTTGAACATACTCATAGAATTCACTATGGAATCTAACAATACTTGGGTTTATTTTTCCACTAAAATCCAAACACCAAAATGACTATCCTCCTACTGGTTTTATGTTCCCATGACCCTTCTCATGCAAGGGTCACATACTCACAGTTGACTCTTGATCCCCATATTAGGAGAATCCTTATCATTACACTACCAAAATAATATCTTTATCACCATATCCCATGACATGTACCTCACCAAACATAATTATTAGTGTGGCCAAACCAGCTCATACCCAAGAACCACTTGATATGTTTCATATTTAACCATGTGTGCCACTCCTACCGAGTCACGGCCTTCTACTAATAACCATGAAGCCACATCTCCCTAACATTTTATATCAAGTTGCACATGTGGTTGAACCATCCCATGGAACTCAATAAGTTCTCATAACATCCCTCATCATTGGGGAACTTACTTTATTTAACTTGAAGCTCTAGGTCACCACACCCATAGTAATACCATTAATTTCCATCATCCCTCATCCAACCTCAACAGTGCCATGTGTAACCATCATTTGTCACGCATAGATACAAAACATAATGAAAATATGCTCATATACATAAAAATTAAATAACATTATCATCATCATGTAAATTTTTATTAAGGTAAAAGAGGAAAAAAAACGCACAAAAGAACCCCAAATCACACCCACCCCCTGCCCCCAAAGCTGAGAGCTATGGAGGCCTGAAATAGTGAAGACCAAGGTAATCCCCTCTGATCCAGTTGACCCCCTCGGGATTCAATCTATCCATTGAATAAAATAATACATCCTCTAAGCTTGAGATATCCTGTACAGCCAGGTGATCAGAGACCTTGTTTCCCTCCCTCCAATTGTGATACAATTTGGTGTTTTTTCCAGGTATACGACGACATTTCCTGATGTCATAGGTTATCGACCAGGGAGACGTACCCAGATCATGTAGGGACTTGTGCACCAGTATAGAATCTGTTTCTGCTTCAGTGATGACCAAATCCCTTTGAGCGCATAAGATGAGACCATAGAGCATCGCTAGGTCCTCAACCTGTAGAGAGGAGCCATGACCCAACCTTACTATAAAATTCATGAACACTGACCCACTAGCATTGCGACCCCCCCCCCCCACCCATCACATAATACTCAGGGCATATGATCCATCATTATTGAGTTTTAACCCTGTAGATGGAGGGTTCTAGTAGACCAAGTGTCCCTTTGTCCCACTAACTAGGGAAACCTCATGGGACCTTGCTTGGAACCCGATAAGAGACGAGGCTTCCCTCTCGTTGCGGACAGCCCTGGCCAAGTCACATAAATGGTTGTTTTCCATAAAATTATAACAAATGCCGTCATGGACACCCATTCCTACTTCACATTGTTTCTTGTTGTCCAGTGGCACCAAAGGCCTGCATGCAACATCACAGTGCATGCCATTCGTTCTAGGCCACTGCCTCCCGAAACGTGGTAACAAATATCCAGGAAAGCGAGACATTCCATGTTGGAATTGAAGACCGCAGTGAACCCCCACAAAACTGGTCCACACCTCATGCTCCCATTCACATTCAAAAAAAATTATTTGTTCTTTCCTCATTGTACCTCTTGTAACACACACATCTTGATGCCATGTTAACCCCACACCTCTTGATGCTCTCATCAATCGTGAAATATTTGTTTCGAATTCTCTAGGTGAAAAAATTAAATTTGGTCAGTATATCTTTAACCCATAGGACCTTATCCCACATGTTCTTATTTTCATGGACCTGCAACTTGGTGATTGGATGAAATTCCTTTGACATGAAAAACCCAGAGGGGGATGGGGTGAAGGCACATATATCTAGGTCTGAATTAAGTTCGATGAGGTTGAATAGAACCTATTGGTCTCTGTCCAGAACTACCCTGATAATGGTCGGGAAGAGGCTGGCCTCCTTGAATGGGTTATTGGTGACAGGGCATCCTGGAAAATCAATAATGGATCTGCACTAGTTATGGTGCCAATATGATAAATCCCCTCTTCCCACGAGCCAAAAAGATTGTGGACGGAGGATAGAAATAAGGGGACTAATCATCGAGTAGATGGACAAAGCAAGACCCTCCACTAGAGCTTGTTTTCCCCTAGAGTAGCAATCGATGGTCTTCCCCCACCGAGTATGTTGCTCAAGAACACCTCATGATAATCTAACATACATAGAGTATAAAGTATCTTTCAAGATGCGAACATTGATTCCTCCTTCACAAACCAGCCACACCATCTTGATCCAGGAGGAACAGTGCCTTTTGACTCCAGAGAGAGGGTCCCAAATGAATTTAGCGAGGATCCTATCAATGTTTTTAAGGACACATTTTGGGAGTGTAATAGATTACAGAGCATTCACTAGAGTTTCCAGAGGTACATTGTTTACCAGCGTGATCTGTCCCCTGAAAGATAGGTATTTGTTCTTCCAGTTCAGCACCCGGTTGATGATCTTGGTGAGAAGGTGTTCGAAGTCACAAATATGAAGTCTACCCAATGAAACGGGGCTTCCCAGTTATTCCATAGGGAGAGCTCCTCTATGCATGTCCATTTTTCAAATCACAGAGGAAACCAATGTGGAGGTGAGCCGTTCGAAATATAGAACTTGATCTTGTTGTTGTTGATGACCTGCCCACTCTAGTGTCTACAATCCTCCAACACCTTTCCCAGGCCGCAAAGGGATCTTCTCGAGGCATTCGTGAATATGATGGTATCATCCATGATCCTAAGGTGAGACACTAAAGGGAGGCTCCATTTTCTATGATATAGTAGAATCACACCATTATGGATACTCCAGTGGATGAGACGGCTAAGTACATCTTGGACAATAATGAACAGACTCGGAGAGATCGGATCCCCCTGCCTTAAGCTACGATCATCCTTGAAGAATCCATATGATTTCCCCATGAATGTAACTGATATCTAGGAGGAGTTAAAATAGAAGAATATGATATCAATATTCCTAGAAGAAAAACCCATATCTGCGAGCACCTTATTGATGAAGCTCCACTCAAAACGATCATATGCTTTGTTCATATCTAGTTTGATGTCTATATCAGACCCACGGGATTTGATGGGATTTGATATTAATATCATGAAACATTTCTTGAGCCAGATAAATGGATTCTTGTATTGAGGACCCTTAAAAAGTCGTGCTTCTCTAATGAAACCCATCGGGGTAGATGGATGGCCAACCTGGAGTTAATAATGCTAGCCAATATTTTATAGGGAAAGTTACACAGGATTATAGGTCTATAATGCATTATAGAAGAGGGGTTCTTGGATTTAGGGAGAAACACCATTTTAGTGGTGCAGGAAAATCGAGGCAAGCTCCCTCCCTGGAAATATTCTTGTACAACCTTCACCAAATCCTTCTTCACTATGTCCCAAGAAGATCTATAGAAATAACCTAGAAATCCCTCTGGACCCGCCGCACTCTTAGGGTTCAAATGCATCATGGCATCCTGAATTGCTTCCTCAACAGGGATTGCAACCAGGACTTCATTGTCTCTAGCTAATAATAGAGAGTTAATGACATCAAACAGATCTGTTTCCTCTATAGGGTAACTGTTTGGCATGCGGTCGTTGGGTCCAACAAGAAGATTAGTGAAAAAGGAGATGTCCAAGATGCCCAACACATCCTTATAATCTATATAGGAGCCGTCATCCATGAGAATGTTTGGCTTTATCAGATGTCTCCTTTCCATGATACAAGCTTGAAAGTAAGCATTATTTTTATCTCCCTCATTGAGCCATTTAATCCTCACCGCCTCCCTGGCCAACCTTTATTATTTCTAAAGCATGCCCGCAAGAATGTCCTTTTTTCCCAGGAGATCTTCAAAAAACCCAGTCATCCCACATGTCCTCCAGACTCCTCTCCAGGACATCTACTTCCTTTTTGATGATCTCCAATTCACCATCTAGGGGGTGGATATCTTTCGACCATGCCTGAAGACTTAATTTAAACCTCCTCAGTTTATTGTGTAATGTTGTCCATGTGTGCCCCTACATTGGCATATTCCATGAGTTATGAACTAGGTCCTCCTATCCCTGTATACTAGACCAAAGTTGGCTAAAGAAGAATCATTCATTGTAGTCTGGTAAAAGATCTAGAGATACCAGGAGAGGGGAGTGATCTGAAATTCCACGTAACAAATGTTCCACCGTTGAGCTGGAGAAGGTAGAGATGGCCTACATGTTTCCCATGCATCTATCCAGATGGATCCATGAGTGATGGTTTCCCCTTTGGTTGTAACAACAAGTGAACTGTTCAACCTTGTAACTAAGGTCCAAGAGGAACTTTCATTCCTTGAAAAGATGTAAGTTGAGGCTGGACTTTCTGGGGAACGGCCCCCTACCCTGCCGCTCCACCAGATCCGCAATAATGTCAAAATCACATCCTACTATCCATGCCTCCAACACAAGATCAAAAGCATTGTGGTATTTCCAAAGAAACTCTCTTCGAACATGGACACAGTTCACGTAAACAAAGGACACAAAAAAAGTACCGGTCACGAGACACCTTGGTAGTGATGAGCTGATCACCAGCCTGGATCAAATTTACCTGATATTTCTTATGCCAAAAAATCTAGATATGGATATTAACAGGGTCGGCATGCATGTATCAATGAATCCTAAGCTTTCTAGAGAACTCCCCAATCCTTTGAGGATGATTCTTGTGTTCAAGGATGGAAACTACTGCGACTTTGTGCTTGGAGATCTCCAATTCCAAGAAGTCAAACTTAACCTGGGCGCCTACTCCCATGATTAGAATCCAATCTATTCAGTCTTGACACACCAAGATCTCCTTGGGAAATCCTCTCTAATAATGGGAACCTCACCAATTACATAATCCATAAAATCAATACCTACTAATATGCATTTACATATCACCGTAGGTGCTCATCTTCAAACCAAAACATGTCAACCAAATCCATACGCTTCGCCTCCACCCAAAACCATTACAGTCTCAAGCATCCAACCACACTCTTAACACACTTATAAATTCACGTTCATTTGTTAAGAGGGTTAAAAAACTAAATAGTCATTCTCATTGAAGACTATATTGATATGGAATCACCCTAGGTTTCTCCTTATAAACTATAGGCATCATCATTCTTGCTTACATATGTGGTTTCACAACATGTGTACCAAGCTCATAATGAGATTACAACCACTCCCACCACCTCTAAAGACACCAAAAAATATCAGTCTTACCATCTCATGGGTTACCCTAGGTCACACTAAACATAGCCCTAATATGCTCCAAAGTCAAAACTAAAGGCCTCTAGGTATCCAATCTATCCCTACCAGTCTGGTCTCTCTTCAAGGTCACAATACATAGGGTTTCATCCACACACCTATCTCCGAAGTCTCACAGCATCAACATGCCAAGCCACCAACCTATAATCGGGCCACCCATCCTCTCCTAGAATATTTAAATAACACTGCTCTCTGGAGTATCAGACCTCATCATTCAATGATATACAAATACAACATCATCCCATATGATTCATACCAATGGAAACACACTTGTGGGTTGGTTAAGTAAAATTCCATTTCAATCTATACTATAAAACTTCATATCAGTTGTTACTAGTCACTTTAAATCACCAACCTCAAAAAACCATAACCCATAAGTGGTCCAAATATTTGGAACCATGTTCCATATAGACCCAACAGGGTTACTGTAACTCTTGTTCTTGAGGACTATTTTGGTTTCCCCATCATCGAGTGTCTCGCCATAGATCCACTTTATCTTCCATTAGAAGGAAAATCCTTATAAAATTTAGCCTAGATAATTATAATTCCACTAATTACTTATAAGGAAAAATTTCATATGAGTAGTTTTTTAGACTTTAAACAATGGATCCTTATTCATCAATGAAACCACACATAAACGGGCCTATATATCATGTGAATCCAATATTTTTTCTATGATGCAAGATTCACCTATTGCCTCCCTAGGAAAATATTCAAAATCAATTAACTGGCCTCTTTCTAATATCCAAGGTCCATAAATATATAAAAAAATATAATAAATCTCAAACATCATGTGAGTCACCAAATGTGAAAATCGTGTGAAAATATAACATCAAAAAACATAAAAGAAATTTTATGCCATGTCTTCCTAGAATTCATATTGGAATAAGTGTTCTTGATTCACCAACCTAGTATCCATAACAGGATTTGACACATTCCTAGTTTTCCAATATGCTAAATCTGAAAATTATAAGACAAAAAATAGGAATTCTTTGATACCACTTTGTAATATCCTGCCCCAACTCTCCACATGACCTCAGACTCACCTCCCCATATGCTAGAGGTTATTGACTAGCATCATGGGTTTAATATAGTATATTGGTATGTTTATACCACCATGTTAGATTGTTTAATAATAAAAAATTACTAAGAATCATTCATATCATTAAAAAATCAGAGTAAAGTGAATGAATAAACATCTAACAATAATACATGAAATGCAGTAAAGGCCCAAATGACCTTTCCATACATATGATAACCAACCTCGTTTCTAGTTAAATATACATACCATAATAAAAAAATGTGTTGGTTCCACAACATCCCGAGTTAATTCTTATCTCAAACTCCAAGGTCATCCAGACAGTCTTTATTGGCCACGTTATCTCGGTTTTCAACCCAAACATGTTCTTGCAATCAATTGAATGTATGATCTGGTACCCATGTGCAATGGTGTCAGGTGTAGGGTGTGAGTAAATAACTCAATAGGGAACTACCATTGTGGCCCCATAATAACTATCATATGTGTGATATATACAGGTGACATGCTCTGGTAAAACAAAATAAAACATCTAAAAATAAATAAAAATTAGTATTGATCCTTAGGTCCATGACTTTGATCGACCATACCAGATTTGAATAGTATAGGGGTGTCTCTAAGAACATCAGAATGTCCTTGACTCCCAAGTACCATGGGGGATCCAGATCCATGGAATCCCCAATCAAACATAAGGGCACTAGGGACCCATCCTATGAGAGTCATATCATCTGAGCTCCAAATCCATGGTAGCCCCTATCATATCCTGATGACTCTATAGATGCGGCCCATGAAAACCCTATGTTATCTCAAAAAGGTGCCTAGATACCCTAATATGGGGGTCAATCAAGGTATGGATATTATTTTCCCTAAATAATTCATGCCCAACTAGATCTTAAACTCTTTATTATAAGGGTCCCTTTTTTTGATGTTATGTTTTACTTTTGATGTTATTATTCCCTTCCTTAACTGATGATGATGCTTTGAATATAGTGTATGAAAGAAAGAAGATTGACATGAAGATTTTTACATGGTTCACCCTCACTGGGCTATGTCCAAGGAGTATACAATGGTGATGTGCCGATGTACCAAATCCACTAAAGCTCACTTCAAATTACAATGTCTGGGCTAGATATTCTCTGCCCAGGCTCACTGCCTTTAAAAAGTTTAGGGTCTTCTCACTACATTCCCAAGGGGTCACTCCCTATGTCTCTTCCTCTATATCACTGTCGGTGGGAAGGATCATTTTTTTCCTCTTCCATCGCTCACTACTATTTGAATGGATCCACTCAGAGTCTATGGACTTGTAGGTCCCTTTATTATCAATAATGAATGAATACACCACTATTTTTAGATTCTATATTAAAGTTCAACTTTTATCCACTGATAAATACCAAGTTACCTCAGAACACTGATAAATCCCTTTTAAAACCCTTTCTCAAAGCAAACTTCCTTCACGAAGCTCCTTCTTTCACAAAGCTCAAACTGGCCCCTACGAAGTTCCTGCCTTTTCACAATGCTCACTAGTTTACAAAGCTCACTAGTTTGTAGAGCTCACATTGAACTTTTCAATTTCACAAATATCAAACAAGCCTTTGTGAAGCACACTTCTTTCACAAAGCCAAACTAGCCTTCGTGGTGTGCCTTCCTTTCCCAGAGCTCTATTGGACTCTATGAATTTCATACTTTTGTGAAACTCACTATCTTTACGAACCTCCTTTTTGATTTTAGATCCTTAATTTTTTCACGGAGTCTCTCAACTCTTATCTCGGGGGTGGAGGCCTATTTATAGGTATTTCCCACTAACTCCAGAACCATCCATTCCATGTTAGCACCACATAATCCCAAACTGCAGAGCTCCAAAATTTCAGCTGAAATTCTCTCTATTTGGAAAAACACCCCTACAATTTCTGAATCATAGAGCCCATCATAATCGTGTAGTATTACTTCAAATCCTTTGTTCCACCGCCATGATGCTCTTTTTAATCACAGATCCTTTCATCAAAACCTTTGCGCCGCCACTATGCTCCCTCGCAATGTTCTTCATCACTTCCATTCTTGAAGATCATTGTAATCACAGAGATCATTGTCACCATTCTTCATGTCTTTGCAAAATACACTTCATGAAGCCCGTATTTGTGAAACTCATTCATTTTCCATATTTTTATGATATCTTTAGGGAAATACCCTTTTTTCAAGGATCATAAAACTCAAAACTTTGGACCCAATTTTTTTTTCAAACACTGGAAAATGAGGCCACCTTGTAACTGCTCTTTTTGTACTTCCTCTAGATCTTCCATTCCTTTTTCATCGCCCTTTTTAAACATGGTTTTTCAACAATATATCTAGAACTCGACCACTTACCATGAAAAACTGCTTTGTTAACAAACACAACCAACCAAAAAATGATGTAATGTTACCTTGAGGGATGTTTTCTCAACACCCTATCATCTAGGCTCTAAATCCTTGGTATCCCTTGTCATAACCTCACAACTATAAGAATAATTCCCATAGTATCCTAATCGTATGAGATCAAAATCTATGGAAACCTCTTGCATATTATCATGACTCTGAGGATGATAACTGTGGAATTCCTATCACCAAGGATCTAAATCCATGGAATCCCCTATCATATCCTCAAGAATCTAGGGATGAGGTGTGTGGTAGCTCAATAATCTAGGATCTAGATTCATGGGATACCATATCATATATTGAGATTCTGATCGAAGGCATCTCCAATCACCTAGCTGCACGTATGTGGTACCTCCCATCCATAGGTAGCTTGAAATGTGGTATCTCATCCACAATACTTCCAAATATGGAAACCCATTCATAAATACTACAATCATGTCTACCCAACCACATCATATCTTCCCCAACGGTGCATTCCATAAAAGAGGAAACACAAGGGCTGACCAAATGTTAATTCCAATCATTATTTTTCACATCCCCTCGATATAACCATACCATTAAAAATTCCATGGTGACACCCACTACCATATCATATACACCCACTTAGAATAGTTCAGTCAATAGGGGACCCACTGGTACCCTCAGTCTCAGTATAGCGTAGTTTCCCTTATGCGGGTTCTCAGTCTCATTCATGGTCTCAAGTCAACACCTGATACACTAGTACATCACTTCTATTGATGTCTCCAATAGTGTATCATGTAATTGTTATATACATGGGGTCTCACTGCATGGGAAACATTTGATAGCTGTACCACGACCAATATCAGTTCTCAAGGTCACATAGGGTTAGTTTGCTCACTCAACCAAATCCTGGTCTTCCTAAGGTCTATCCAACTAAGACTAATCATATCATATGGAATAGGTTTGACCATTCCATACTTTTCTTGATAAGTATGAATGGGTTTATTTACATGATGGTGGGGTTCATCTAAGGCCTACACAACCTAGGATAACTAGTTTATCCTCACCTCTAACTTTGAGGTGTCACAATCCCTTATGCATGGGATAGAGTATGTAAATTATTCTAGTCTCACCTATCAAGAGGTATGGAGGCCACCTGATGTTTAATAATCTTGGAATCAACCATCATCATCATAAGTGCAAATCCAGTGCAAAAGGGTTGTTCATGACCCTTGTAACTCATTCATTACAATTAGGCTTTTTTATTTAATATTTAAATTATATTAAAAATAAATAACCATTTGATTTAATTTTAAAATTAAAAATAAATTTAACAACCCATTTAATAAAAGGGGACTCACATAAATTGGTGATCCTACACATCACTTGTCATGCCAAAAAAATAATAAATCCACAAAAATAAGTGTGTGAGACCACCTACCTTTATTTAATGATTTTTAAATATTTAAAAGGTTCATAATCAGTTTTCAAGGCCCTTTCAGCCTCACCCTTGATCAATCGATCTTGTGTCCAAACCCCGATATCCTAACTCATGATAAGATACATAAATAATTAATTATAATCAATTATAATTAATTTCTTAATTAAAAAACATTGAATAAACACTGGAAAACTCATCGAGCAGCACCATCATGCCAAAACCATGACTAAATCGCTAACAGAAGGTCCATCACCCACCCAAAACACCAATCAAACATAAATATGTATCACCAGACACCAAATCCACAAAATATTTAATTTAATTAAATTTAATTTATTAATTAAATTAATGAAGAAACAAACCTTTGTCGAAAACTCTTTCAATAGTGTTCAGAAAACATCTTAGGATTCCTCTTTACAGGCCGAGTTAAATCCCCCTCATCCACAGTTGATTCCACCATTCTCTAGTGGAAATGAAAATGAAAACCAAGATAAAACTAGATTAAATCATAGGGTAGAAAATGAGAATCTAATAAAAAATTAAAACATATAATCTTACCCCGATTCATAATTTCAAAATTACCAAAGTCATCCCCTCTCAATGGGGGGTAAAGGAGAACAAGGGAGGGGGGAAAGCAGCCACAAATGGTCATTACCAAGCCCCCTACCAAGATAAATACCAATACTCCTAACAAAAAAATATGGGAGTTCCCTTATTAAAAACTCTCCCAAACAAGCCCCATTGGCTAGCTAGTGTGTTCCACTAGCTTACTGCCCTAGGAACACTGGCTAATAGGTAGTTACATAATCCTTAAAGTATATTGTCTTCTACCACCATATCTCTAATTTATTCCACCGAATAGTCCATTTCATTAATTGAAAATTATTTTTTCTACCATTGGTTGACCAGTGCTTTCCTATAACTAAGGTTTTATCCACCACGCAGCCCCTCTAGGGACCTTAACGAGCCCCCAAGACACATCAAAGCCTTATTACTCATCCAAAAACATTCTTTTGAGGGTTTCTAACCCTCGGAATTCAATTCTAAATCACAATTCAAAATTTTACCCATCTGATAATTAAAAATTAAAATTATCCTTTAATTTTTAATGCATGCATGGACATAGGATTTTACATGTGCATTTCATGGTAATAAGAGTGGATAATTAAAAATTCATATAAGAAAATATATATATATATATATATACAAGATTTTTTTAATTGGTACATTTTTATGTGTGTGGACCTATCACACTAAGAACCATTTATGGTAAGAGATACTACATCATATTAAATGATAATTATAGGAGATTGGAATGGATATTCATCATCGCCCACAAGGCTGAGGTGTTCAGTTGTATAACACAATACTGAAGAGAGGCTAAAATGATTCATGTGATGAAAATTATAAATTTATAAACTGAAATTGGTATAGTGTATAAAAATAGTTAAGTTGAATATTATCTTGAAAATAATTGGATAAGGTACCAAGTCTTAGAAGTGATAACACATTAGCCAAATAGTGTGGTTAAGAGGATAAATGGGATCATAAATCTCGTAGTGGGAATAATAATTTTTGAGAAAGTCCTAAAATATATGTTTTGTTAATAAGTTGTTCTGAAATTGGTCTACATTTATAATAGATCTTTGTCATGTTAGAGGGAAGATAAAATGTCATACAGATTATGGTATGTAAATAAGATTATGTTCAAATGCTTTTGACTCTTTATAATTAAGTGCTTCATTATCAATAAAAAGAAACATAGTAAATTTGAATCCCATGGAGATAAAGGGATATTTCTAGGATACTCAAGAAAAATAAAATTATTTAAATGTTTCAATAAGTGTCTAGGAAAATTTGTGGATAGAAATGATATTTTTGTGGAATATAATTAGTTGAATTCTAATAAAATCAATAAATATTATATGGAAGATAGTGATAAAGAGATTGTTTACTTGATGAGAGTGAAATAGCATGAGGTAGATTTAGAAGAAGATTTAGATTATGGGAAGGATGAAGTTAAACTTTTATCTATATATAAGATAAAGAGTCAAGTTTAAGATGATAGAAAAAACATAATAATTTATTAGACAGTAGGAGTGTGGATAATGGTAATGAATTCCCTATATTATACATAGTTCATATCACCAGTAGAGCCAAATAAAATTAGAATATGATATAATATATGAGAATTGGGTTCATTAAAAAAATGAATAAATTAACTAAAATAGAAATAATTATACCTGGGCTATTGTTCTACAAATGAATAAAATAATTTCATCGGTTCTGATCGCACTATGATTCACTGTTTCATTTTCACCCTTACACCATTGTGCTAAACTAGTTTTGTATAGAAAATTATAAAAATAATAAAAACATTCACTCCATGTTTAATTAAATAATTTTTTTTATTACTTTCAAAAAGGTCATTGATACTTCTTTTGATAATATCATTAAAGGTGGATGTGATTTGGAGGGCCCATGATGATTTCCAAGAAAAATGGGCCAAACTGTGTAGGATCCATGCACACTAGTTGACTCAACCACATATTTCTACTAAACCGTGAATCCAAATGGGCTGAAATTTTTTGGGCGGGTCCAAACATTATTGGGATACATTTCATATAAAGGACCAAATCCCCATTCAACTTCTATGATGATCATACAAACTGATCTGTCCAAAGAATCAAATATGTAGAAAGTCAAATGTGGTGTTCTATATTTTATCAATATCTCGAGATGTAGATGTCCACATGGTTCCAAACATTCATTGGAGATATTAAGGAGGTGGGGAAACATGTTTCCAGTTTTTTCCAAATTAATATTTGACTATCAAGTGGTCTAAAACTATGGGCCAAGTGTTTTTACACAATCTGTGTGCCCAAAACCACATTCACTTTTCCTATAAAATTGAAGCTTGGGGTCCTCATTTGTTTGTTCGAACCAGAAGTAAAACTCTACCATTTGGAAGTCCTATATAATTCTCCTCCTCATACTTGAATTTATGAAGGCCTCTATGCTCATAGAGGGATCATGAATGAAGAAGGAGTTCCACCCGAGTTTCTTTATCCTCCCAATGTCGAGCTAAACGGTGGGCGTTCGTTGTGAGGGGGTTGCGCACATGTCAAGGGAGTTCCGATTCTCATTTTAGCTAATGGTTTAGAGTAATTTGGGTTTAAAAACATTTCTTTCCATTTATCTTACATAATTCCATATTTTAATTGTTGTTTTGCTGCATGTGATTGAGATAATCTTAATTTCTAACTGATCGGTGTGGGGTTTTGAGTGTGTGACTTATGTTTTTATGATAAGGCATCACAATAATCCTTTTCACAGGCACCTTCTTGAGATTTCAATATTCTTTGGATGTTCTTCTTCCATGCATAAGTTTTGGACCATGACAATATGATTGTTACCTCAAGGTTTGGTTCTTTAAGCATTGAAATAAAATCTTAGGAAACCAAAGAATTACTCCAAACCTTAATGAATATCTATGAACAATGAACTTGAAATGTTTGTAGTGAAATAAAAATGAACCCTTTTATCTCATATTTTTCAAAATCCATTTGATTTCGCAACTTTTAAGCTTTCAATTAAGTCATTTCATCCTAAAACTATTTTCAAAACCACCCCCTATTTTAGTACTTATTATTAAAAAAGCACCCTCAAAACCCACTAATGCTCCTAGAGAGACGACATAGGGTCTTAACTAGACTGTTAATAAACCTTAAAATAATAATCAATTTGATGTATCATGAAACTATGTTCAAATATTGGCGTCGTTGTCATGGAGTGCTTTGGTTTTTGGTGCGTTTTTTTTATAAGATTTTTTTAAATTTTGTGAATATTGTATTTTATCTTATACCTTTACCTATATATTTTTTTTCTGATTTATTTATTTTTCTGGTTTTTTGTATGACGCATTCTAATACAACATATTTACCACCTTTTGAACCTAAACTAGAGAGGATCTTACGTCAGCGGCCCCGAAATGCACAAGACAACTCTTTGAAGGAGGACACACCACAACTTGAGACTTTTCTAAACCCCTCTTTTTATGGAACCTAATTAGAACATGAAATTAACAAGTATAAAATGGATGAAAACTATCAAAAAATAAAATAACTAACCTCCCCTAATGTTGATATCCAACCCACGTATATTCAAATACAAGGTGAGGAACCCAATTTTGAACTAAAATCAGGTATAATTCACTAATTGCCAAGATTCCATGGACTTCTTGGAGATGATCCAAAAAAATGCTTAAAATAATTCCATATTGTGTGTTATACATTAAAACTTTTAAATGTGTATGAAGAATAATTAATGCTCAGAGAATTCCCATTTTCATTAGAAGACACTGCAAAATACTGGATTTACTATGTTAATTCACCAATTAGAGGCTGGGTAGGCATGAAATGCCTTTTTCTTGAAAAATATTTCTCAGGCTCTCGAACTGCAACTATAAGGAAAGAAATATATAGTATATGGAAATCACAAGGGGAAACATTACCTGAATATTGGGAATGATTTAAAATGTTATGTTTAAGTTGTTCACGCCACTAAATAAGTGATAAACTTTTATTAAAGTATTTTTATGAAGGTTTAATTCCAATTGATCGTAACATGAATATTGTTGTTGCGGGTGGTGCACTAGTGGATAAAATTGCAATTTATGCAAGGACCCTAATTGATAACATGGAACAAACACTCAATAATTCGGTTCAAGGTCCAATGTACCAATTCGAGGTGTCCATGGGGTGCAAATTACTGAATTCACAAAGAAGGTGGACATGAAGTTTGAGGAGGTAAGTACACTTCTACGTCAACTTTCTCTCTCTGAAGGGAAATCTCAATATCCTTCTACCATCCATTATGGAATCTGCTCTTCTGACACCCATTATTCTGACCAATTCCCCAAATTGAATGAAAATTCTGAGAGTTGTGAGGAAATAATCCCAAGATTCCCTTATAACCAACCCTTTAGTCAAGAACCATACTATCCATACAACTCTGAGTGGAAATAAAAACAATCTTATAGGCAAGGGGGTATTCAAACCAGCCTCATCAACCATGGAACCAACAAGGTTAGAGTAGTCATCCACCACCACCACCTAGAAATCCTTAACCACCCAAAGGCCTTTCCAACTGCCCCCTCTAAAACCTGAGCCTATCCTAGAAGATATGATGAAACAAATGGATTCCAATAATCTCCAATTCCATCAAACCACATAGGAATCCATACAATGCTTCAAAACCCAATTAGGCCAACTAGCTAACTCGGTGGGGGAAATTCAAAGTCACGGGTTGGGTAAACTATCTTCTCAATCATTAGTTAACCCTATGGATAAGGGAAATGTTAGTTCCATCACCCTTAGGAGTGGAACAAAACATAAAAACCAAATTAATCCTAAATTAGAGTCATCCCCTCCTGAGGAAACCTCCATCCCAACCATTGAAAATGTTCCAAATGTTAAAAATTGATGTCTTGAGAGAAGTCCTTCCAAAAGAAAGAGTGTGTATGTTGATGAGTCTCCAATCCATTAAATTACTCTTCCATTTTCCAAAAGGTCCACCCAACCTAGGAATCAAAAGGAAACTGAACTAGATAAGAAAATATTGAAAACTTTTAAAAAAGTGAAGCTAAAAAACCCCTTGATTGATGCTGTGAAACAAATTCCAAGATATGAAAAGTTTTTGAAGAAGATGTGTACACACCGAAGGTGTCTTCTTTGAGATTAAAATGTGATCTTGGGGAGGAACATATCAGCATTGATAGAGCCATCACTTCCTACCAAGTGTAATAATCCTAATACCTTCTTGATTCTATACACCATAGGGGAGTATTCATTTTCCAATGACATGCTTGATTTAGGTGCTTCTATAAATGTGAATCCTCACTCTATTTACTCTAAAATGTAGGTTGGGGAACTAAAGCCCACCAGAATTCTTTTTCAACAGGGAAACCAGAGTTTCGCACACCCTTCTGGTGTATTAGAGGATGTTCTTGTGAGGGTGAAAATTTTAATTTTTCTTGCAGATTTTTATATGCTAAAAATAGAAGATGATTGGATGAATGGACATTCCCTAATTATATTGGGGAGACCTTTCTTGAAAACCACCAAATTCATAATTAATGTCCATAATGGTACATTATCTATATAATTTTGTGGTGATGTAGTTCATTTCAACATCCATGATTCCATGAAGCACCCCTCAGAAGAACATTCCTCTCCCTCTGTTAATTCAATTGATGTACTACCTTCCCCTGAAAAAATAAATTTTCTTTCCCCTGATCCCCTTTCAGATTATTCTTCATTGATTGAAATTCTAGAAAATGAATCATGCATTGATTGTTGTAGAAGTCTATAAAAGTGTCATGCATGTTTATTAATTGATAACTTCTTGAACACTGAGGATCCAATGACCATCGATGATACTAATAAGCTTGTAAAAGGTCATTCCTCCTTTGAGAATGATACCATTGAGCAATTAGATGTGATCAGTGACCTCTCACATTCACACAAACTCCCATCAATCCAAAATACACCTGAATTTTAACTAAAACAGCTGCCTAAAGATTTAAAATATTCATATCTTGAGAATGGAAATAATTTTCCCGTCATCATTGCTAGTTCACTCCCTCCAGAGCATGAATTGCGACTGCTTGAACTTTTGAGAGAGTGTAAGAAAGATTTGGGATGGACACTAGTTGAAATTCCTGGTATTATACCATCAATATTTACACATCATATTTTATTAAATGATGAGGCTAAACCCGTGAGGCAGGCACAACATTGACTGAACCCAAACATCCTAGAAGTTGTGAAAAAAGAGGTAACAAAATTATTGGCTACTAGAATCATTTAACCCATCTTTGACATCCAATGGGTCAATCCTGTTCAAGTAGTTCCAAAAAAACTATCCATATAGTAATAAAAAATGAAAACAATGAATTGGTTCCAACTCATGTGCAGAATAGTTGGTGTGTCTATATAGACTATCGCTGACTAAACCAACACACTAGGAAGGACCATTTCCCTTTTCCATTCATTGACCAAATTCTATAGAGGCTAGAGGGAAAGTCCCACTACTGTTTCCTTGATAGGTATTCTGGATACTTTCAGATCCATATTTCCCCTGAGGATCAAGAAAAGACAACCTTCACTTGCCCCTTTGGCACATTTTCATATAGGAGGATTCCATTTGTTTTGTGAAAGGATCCAGGTACTTTGTAACGCCCCGACCCTAGATACCCAGAGTCGGTGCATTATTACATAACATTGTCATGATCACAAAGGATCAAGTCTCGAAAGACCAATTAGTTTAGTAGTCTTGGAAACACTAGATATATTAATAAGTCTTACATTACATCATAAGGTGAAAAAACTAAAACAACATCTTGTCTTCATATCCCCTTATACTATCCTTGCAGGTCATTCATAAATTACTTCTTCTCATCCTGGGAAAAATAAAACACTGAAAGGGGTGAGCTCAGATGCTCAGTAAGGATAACAATATAGCAGAAGCTTTCATAGATAAGCATAAACACTTAAAGCAATTTATAACTAAAACAAAAGCCTTTTAAACTTGAACTTCAGAATAATATGGAAAATATAAAATGAAATAATGTCATTTACTTATTCACATGGATATTCTACTAGTCGAACAATCACATTCAATATCAATAACCACTTTCATAATGATGTAATGCATAATGCTAGACTATCATAACCACATAGCCAAGGCCTCGTGCCAATACTACAAATAAGATTTTGCCAAGACCTTATGCCAAGACACTAGTTTGTCTCATGAGACCTACCGATGCATCGAGGAGCTATAGCGGGCTCCACCCGTCACATATTAAGTCCAATGCATTCCCATATGAAAAGGATTGAACATAACATACACATTCGTATTAAAACTAGCATACGAAATGTCAATACTTTAACCACAAACCATGAATGGTATAAAAATAGCACATCCACAGTCAAACATAACTCATTTGATACAATATGGAAGATTGTATTGTATCACATTAACCTCAATCAATAATAATAAAGGATGTTTTCATAGATGAAAATAATCATCAAAACTATTTGAGAGAAATATCCCCCTTTTTCTTGAAATCATTTAAAAGTCACACTATTTGTCAAGAAGCCATTTAAAAATAGATTTTTGAATCAAAGTGTCACATACCACTTTGAAACTTTTAAAAGGAGTTTTAATTTTAAAACTTTAATGTCCATATAAATAAATCCTTAAAACCATTTTTTAAAACATGGACATTAATGAGCAAGATTTAGAAGAATAAGTCTTTAAAATATTTAAAAATTGTATTTTAGTTAGAGTTTCTAACAAGAATAGAAACAATTGAATACAAATAATTGAGGTAATAAAAACTTTGTAATATCATGAGAATAATGGGATTCATGATATATTATGTCAAAGTACATTATATACACCACATAAAATTTATTTGGTGTATAACAACAAAGAAGTCTCAATGGAATTTAAGTTGAGATGAAATCTCTCATAAAGGTCGTATCCTTAGGTTAAGGATAAATCAACGACATAGTTATGTGTGAAAAATATAAATACACTAAATATGATTGGATATTATGTGTAAAACAATCAAAGGATATTCACACATAATCTTGTAAAAACAACACCAATGAATTGGATGTTTAACTCAACAAATGGAGAATGAGTTAATTACTCTTATCAAATTCATATCGATGACTTGAGAAATTATCAATGGAGTGATTATGTGTATAAAAATTATATCCACAAAAAAGTGGAGTGGAAATTATGACATAAGCAAATGAATAGTTATTCCACACATAATCTCGGAGTAAAATAATCAATGAAGTTTGCGTAAAGCCGAATAAATGGAAATTGAAATTTCGAATTCCCTCATCGATTAGGTAACATACGAAACATACTCCCATGAAAGAAGGATCATACAATGAATATGTAAATACCCATAAATTAAATTATATTACACAATTAATACAATCATGGGCAGTACACATACACCACATGCAATAATTAAGTGGTGAACAATGGAATTCTCACGAAATTAAGAGTGAGTTAAGAAACCCCTTACCACGTTGTAATCAACTGAGTCATATGACCAAAAGTTAATAACCACCAAATGATTTTCAGAATAACATGAATATAAAGAGAATAATGATAATATATATCGAATGGCAGTACACAATATACCACTTTCAATAAATTAGTGGCGAACAATGGAAATCTCACGGAATTGAAAGTGAGATAAGAAAATCCCTTACCTTGTACTTTTCCTTGGTTGGTGGTAGTTTAACCTCATGTATAATGGTGAAATAATTGTTATTGAATTGTACAATAATCTTTTACATTAATATGATATCATATATGATCTTTTAACATTGATTTGTTAATAATATCTTAGTATTATCGTCATTTTGGGTGTTAACTTACTCATTTTCCTTTATATGTTTTGTTACATAAGCCATGTTTTTCATGGATAGGTTGTATATTATTCATATACATAATGATATCAAGTCCTTAAAAATTATTTTTAAATCATAAAATGATAATTATACTTGAGTGGATACGATAGAGAATGAATCTCATCGCGTTCGTGGAGACGGTAGTCCGTACGTACGCACGAGCGACAATATCATTCTTTTGATATTAAAATAATATATAATTGGATGGTATATCATATATACAGAATCATTATCATGTTATATTTATTATTTAAATTAGTTACACATCATTATTATACCCATCCAAATAATAATATATTGAATAACAATTACACCACGACATGGAGACGGTAAGTCGTACGTACGCACGTATGGTGACATGTTATTCAAAGGGTGGATAGAATACTGAATATGGTTGTACCATATTTATAATAACATCAAAGTATATATAAGATACTAGAGTTATTATTTTAGAATGGTAATAACAAAGAAATAATAAGTGGAAGAAGAAAGGAACTTGAAAATGGGTGGTGAAAACATTACCTCTTCTTCGGGTTCTTCCTTTTGATTTGATCAAAATGGCTCCTTAGGTTGGCTTTCTGATCAAACTATGGCCTCTAGGATGTAGTGAGAGAAGTTGAGAGAGTATTTGGTCAGGGGTTGGCCGAACCAAAAGGCTTTGAAGGTGTGAAGAAATGAGAAGGAAGAGTGCCCTTTTATAAGAGGGGTGAGGGGTACCTTTGGAAAAGCTAGAAATATTAATTTATAATAAATTCATATTCGGTTTCTAATGGATCCAAAGTTTATTATTCAAAGGTTAAGGTGTGGATAGGTCAAAAACCATTCAACCAATAGAATTTAGACAGGTTTGGGTTACTATATTAACCTTATCTTTTAGTTTTAACTCTTAGTTAATTAGTTTGACATTTACCATGTCACTTTGTATTTTTATATTATATAGTTAATAAACTTACTATATACATCCAAGAGACACCCAAGTGGTCCATTAATGATATACCTATCATGATATAAGTATCGTGGCTGAACATTAGATTTTTAGGAATTTAATATCAATTAATAATATAATATTTGTTTTAAAAACTCTTTTATGTCAATTTTGACACTATTCAATAGTTGATTTTTGTGAAACTGATAACAGAATGATTACTTCGAAAAATTTTAATTAAATCAATACTAATATGTCATATTATCCTAGAAAATTAGTGTAATTCATTAAAAGTCTTAAATTATATTTAATTGGGGAATTTATAATATCAATTATTTTAATTTTTCACTATTATGGTAATTACTGCATCATCATTGTGTCATTAATATATTAAATTATCTAATGTTTAAAAATTATAAATAAAATATCATTATGTAGGAAATCTTATTAGCTTTATAATTAATATTTACAATCGAATTTATCTTATGTATAACCCTATATTAAAAAATTTTTAGTAAATAAACTTTGATTTTAACTCTTAACTCTTCTTTGAATTAAATAATAATAAATGTCCTAATCTAATCCAAGTGGACCTAAATGATAATATTTTATTCCTAAGGTTGTTTTTGGTCGAGATACACATGTCCAATAGAATTAGGACATGTGTTAGGGTAGTATTAATATCATTTTTACCCTTAATTACCCTATTTACTTTTAACCGTAGTAAATAAAAGTAAAAAGTTACTATTCACCAAAAATTATTTTCATCTCATTGAACCACATTTTACTTCTTGATATTAACCGTGTCTCTCGGATTTTCGAAATTACATTCACAGAAGTGGTAAAATTATGTTTTATGAAAAAATCAGTTTTTTTAACTACCACTTAGTAGTTTCACTATTTATCAAAAATTGAAGTTTTTCAGAACAATGCCAAAATTTCACCCTAAGATATAAGTGATATTCCGAATTCAAAAATTATGTCAATTTTACAAAATTCTAAACATATAAGTTGCATTAATTAATTTTATAATTAATTTTATAATTAATTCCCGATGTCACAACAAATAGCGTGTTTTTAAGAAACAATATATATCAAAAGATTGAAAATTGTTTAGGTCCAATTTCAAAGTGAAATTAATTCTAATGGACACCATTGGATAAAATGGTAAAAATATATTCTAATTATACTTTAAAACCACTAAATAATATAATTTATCACTATAAATTATTTTGATTTAAAAAGTTGCTTTTAATTAAAATTTAGTAATTTTCACTATTCATCAAAATATAAGTGTTATCCGAAAAGTTCCAAAATTTCACCCTAGGATAAATTCGATATTCCAAATCCAAAAATGAAGTCCATTTTGAGATATAGAATTTATAAAATTTCAAAAAGTAGGTATTACAATTCATAATGGCTAGTTTGATTGGTTGTGGTGTGTTAGAATCTCGAAGTTGCGTACAATGCACGCCATTGCATTATTCAAAGGGAAACGTACCGTGGAAGATTGGGGTGTTATATTCTCCCATCCTTCAATAAATTGCATCCTCGTAATTTTTAAAATTGTGCTTGGGAATATAATGGAAAGTCCCACATCGAAAAAAGAGTCAATAAAACTATCACTTTAAAAGAAATAAAGAGAGGTATAAAGGTCAACCAAGATAACCCATACTCGGATTCCATGTAGGAAAACATGGATATGGATGATAAACTAAGTGTAAAGTTCTGATGTAGAGGGATAGAAATCATGATCAGGAGAAAGTTAACAATAAGAAAACCACAAACTTGTGTTAGGACAAACGACCATTAGTCTCCTAGTAGGAAAGGAAACGGACAACATTTTTTTGTTTTAAGTTAAATTACATAAGGATGAGGAATTCATTTATGATATTGACTAAGAATATAAAGATATATACTTACTTTTTATGTAGAGTTTCATTCTTTAATAAATTTCCACCACTAACTCATTTTTTTTAAACGATGAGTATTCAAGAAGACTTGGTCACACTGGAAGAGCTAGAATAAACTTCTATAGAATCACATGATCCATGCAGGATAAACTATATATTTACATTGTATTTAGAGAATAATCAAAACCAAAATGGTTAGTACAAGATCTAATGATCCCCCAAAAGGATATTCCTTGAGAGAAATAAACACTAATCTTAATTTCTAAAATTAAACCAATAATACCCCAAAGTTAAATAAATACCATTCAATAATCAATTGTCCTTAAAATCATTCAATATAATACAAACTAATATTGAAACCCAAAACATAGAAGAATTTGATTATGTAGTCTCCCATGTTAAATTGTATCTCCAAATGACATTAATTACTCTTAAAGTCACATACTTAAAAGTAATTAACCTTATCATTTCCATAAATAACCCAAATCATTATAAATCCACAATAAAAACTTATATAAAAATCCACCATTACTCTTCAAATGAAATCCCATACTACTTTATTTTCCTTTGGCATATAGTGTTCTCAACAAAGCGAACAGCTTCCAAAATAACATTTATCACTTAATCACCAAATCATTTTCCTATACTAAGGGTATTCATTTGATAAGACATAAGATCCAAAATCAAATTATTATTGATCAACAAAATAATTTAACTAAAAATAATAGACACACTAACCAGGGACTTCACGTAGTCCAGTGGTAGGTGATAAATCCCAATCACACTTTGGTTGTGGGTTCGATTCCCACAGCTTTGTCCGACGCGACGGGTTGTCACATGGTTTGCGTGTTTTCCTTTTCAAAAACTATGTTTTATAACATTACCAAAATGAGATAAATTCCTCAAAATAACCATAACATAATTTAACCACAAATCTTATCTCATACCTTGCATTTTCAACCCAAATTATAACAACTTATTATTGTCTCAAACCCAATGATCATATAAAACCAAATGGTTATTTATAACTATATCCACAAGAGAAGAGATAATTCTTCCTCAAATATCATTCTCACATGGAAAACTGTAGGGTTACAAATACAAGAGAAAATTATTCCAAAGTAAACCCATCAACAAGGAGCACTAAAACTTTTTAAACATTTCTCAAACCATTTATTTCCACATAGCTTATTCTTTGACCAAGAAAATATCCTATAGAATAGGACATTCACTTGGGTAATGTCCAGGTCCCCTACATTTACGGAAAATAACTGTAAATGGATTATTGGGACCATTTTTATCTTCTTCCATAGTACTCTTCATTTTTCTTCAGCAATTCTTCACTTTATGTCCTTCCTTCCCGCACGTAAAGCATTTCTTTGTCCCATTGAGACACTTTCCTGGGTGTCTCCTTCCACATTTCCTGCATGATGGAAATTGAGGATTTCTTTCTCCATGGTCTCCACTACTAGATCTATTATCATTCATCACCTTTCTCTTCTTTGTTGAGTCCAGTAATTGGTTAATATATATATTGTTGATCATATTTTTGGAAAACTGATTTGGCATAAAGACAATATCTTTTACGCCTATCAACATTCCATTTTGTTGCTCATTTCCACCATTGTTCCCACCTTGTACATCATTCTCAAAGTCACTATGACTTCCTTGGAATCCAGCCATTGACTAAAACTAGAAAGTATTGTGTGAGTAATAGTAGTCATACAATCATTTAGAGATTAAAATGTCACCATATTCTCAATTTGAAACACATTAGGATTAACCAAGGTCATTTACTCTCATCTTATATATATAATACTTTAAATCGGTTTGTAAAGAAAATGTAAATTATCCTAAGCATATCCCCCGGGAGTGTCGTAACCAAGAGTGCAGCAAGGCCCGTTGTCGTGCACCAGTTCCCGTTCGAGTCTAGCTCAAAGCGGTGTTTTCGGGTTTTACCCCTAGGTACATCTGTGCCAGAGCCACCTCTTCCTGCTCGTATCCAGACAGGGATGTATTGCTCTGAAAACTCACAAAATCTCTACAATACCAAAATTCTAGGATTTCTATACTAATCCTCAAAGTTCATCTTAGGTCTACGTGCTCTAATCAGAGTTTATCTAAATCTAGCTTCCAAGGTTTGTACTAAACTTACTCTGATACCAACTGTAACGCCCCAACCTTAGATACCCAGAGTCGGTGCATTATTACATAACATTGGCATGATCACAAAGGATCAAGTATTGAAAGAATGATTAGTTTAGCAGTCCTGGAAATACTAGATATATTAATAAGTCTTACATTACATCATAAGGTAAAAAAACTAAAACAACATCTTGTCTTCATATCCCCTCATACTATCCTTGTAGGTCATTCATAAATTACTTCTTCTCATCCTGGGAAAAATAAAACACTGAAATGGGTGAGCTCAGATGCTCAGTAAGGATAACAATATAGCAGAAGCTTTCATAGATAAGCATAAACACTTAAAGCAATTTATAACTAAAACAAAAGTCTTTTAAACTTGAACATCAGAATAATATGGCAAAGATAAAATGAAATAATGCCATTTACTTATTCACATGGATATTCTACTAGTCGAACAATCACATGCAAAATCAATAACCACTTTCATAATGATGGAATGCATAATGCCAGACTATCATAACCACATAGCCAAGGTCTCGTGCCAAGACTACAAATAAGATTTTGCCAAGGCCTTGAGCCAAGACACTAGTTTGTCTCATGAGACCTACCGATGCATCGAGGAGCTATAGTGGGCTCCACCCGTCACATATTAAGTCCAATGCATTCCCATATGAAAAGGATTGAACATAACATACACATTCTTATTAAAACTAGCATACGAAATGTCAATACTTTAACCACAAACCATGAATGGTATAAAAATAGCACATCCACAGTCAAACATAACTCATTTGATACAATATGGAAGATTGTATTGTATCACATTAACCTCAATCAAGAATAATGAAGGATGTTTCCATAGATGAAAATAATCATCAAAACTATTTGAGAGAAATATCCCCCTTTTTCTTGAAATCATTTAAAAGTCACACTATTTGTCAAGAAGCCATTTAAAAATAGATTTTTGAATCAAAGTGTCCCATACCACTTTGAAACTTTTAAAAGGAGTTTTAATTTTAAAACTTTAATGTCCATATAAATAAATCCTTAAAACCATTTTTTAAAACATGGACATTAATGAGCAAGATTTAGAAGAATAAGTCTTTAAAATATTTAAAAATGGTATTTTAGTTAGAGTTTATAACAAAAAGAGAGAAAATTGAATACAAATAATTGAGGTAATCAAAACTTTGTAATATCATGAGAATAATGGGATTCATGATATACTATGTCAAAGTACATTATATACACCACATAACAGTGATTTGGTGTATAACAACAAAGAAGTCTCAATGGAATTTAAGTTGAGATGAAATCTCTCATAAAGGACGTATCCTTAGGTTAAGGATAAATCAACGACATATTTATGTGTGAAAAATATAAATACACTAAATATGATTGGATATTCTATGTAAAACAATCAAAGGATATTCACACATAATCTTTTAAAAACAGCACCAATGAATTGGATGTTTAACTCAACAAATGGAGAATGAGTTAATTACTCTTATCAAATTCATATCGATGACTTGAGAAATTATCAATGGAGTGATTATGTGTATCAAAAGTATATCCACAAAAAAGGGGATTGGAAATTATGACATAAGCAAATTAATAGTTATTCCACACATAATCTCGGAGTAAAATAATCAATGAAGTTTGCGTAAAGCCGAATAAATGGAAATTGAAATTTCGAATTCCCTCATCGATTAGGTAACATACAAAACATACTCCCATGAAAGAAGGATCATACAATGAAGATGTAAATACCCATAAATTAAAGTATATTACACAATTAATACAATCATGGGCAGTACACATACACCACATGCAATAATTAAGTGGTGAACAATGGAATTCTCACGAAATTAAGAGTGAGTTAAGAAACCCCTTACCACGTTGTAATCAACTAAGTCGTATGACCAAAAGATAATAACCACCAAATTATTTTCATAATAACATTAATATAAAGAGAATAATGATAATATATATCAAATGGAAGTACACAATATACCACTTTCAATAAATTAGTGGCGAATAATGGAAATCTCACGGAATTGAAAGTGAGATAAGAAAATCCCTTACCTTGTACTTTTCCTTGGTTGTGGGTAGGTTTACCTCCTGTATAATGGTGAAATAATTGTTATTGAATTATAAAAGAATCATTTACATTAATATGATATCATATATTATCTTTTAACATTGATTTGTTAATAATATCTTAGTATTATCGTCATTTTGGGTGTTAACTTACTCATTTTCCTTTATATGTTTTGTTACGTAAGCCATGGTTTTCATGGATAGGTTGTATCTTATTCATATCCATAATGATATCAAGTCCTTAAACATTATTTTTAAATCATCAAATGATAATTATACTTGAGTGGATACGATAGATAATGAATCTCATCGCGTTCGTGGAGACGGTAGTCCGTACGTACGCACGAGCAACAATATCATTCTTTTGATATTAAAATAATATATAATTGGATGGTATATCATATATACAGAATCATTATCATGCTATATTTATTATTTAAATTAGTTACACATCTTTATTATACCCACCCAAATAATAATATATTGAATAACAATTACACCACGACATGGAGATGGTAAGCCGTACGTACGCACGTATGGTGACATGTTATTCAAAGGGTGGATAGAATACTGAATATGGTTGTACCATATTTATAATAACATCACAGTATATATAAGATATTGGAGTTATTATTTTGGAATGGTAATAACTAAGAAAGAAGAAGTGGAAGAAGAAAGGAACTTGAAAAGGGGTGGTGAAAACATTACCTCTTCTTCGGGTTCTTCCTTTTGATTTGATCAAAAGGGCTCCTTAGGTTGGCTTTATGATCAAACTATGGTCTCTAGGTTGTAGTGAGGGAATTTTAGAGAGTATTGGGGCAGGGTTTGGCCGAACCAAAAGGGTTTTAAGGTGTGAAGAAATGAGAAGGAAGAGTTCCCTTTTATAAGAGGGGTGAGGGGTACATTTGGAAAAGCTAGAAATATTAATTTATAATAAATTAATATTCAGTTTATAATAGATCCAAAGTTGATTATTCAAAGTTTAAGGTGTGTATAGGTCGAAAAACATTCAACCAATAGAATTTAGACAGGTTTGGGTTACTATATTAACCTTATCTTTTAGTTTTAACTCTTAGTTAATTAGTTTGACATTTACCATGTCACTTTGTATTTTTATATTATATAGTTAATAAACTTACTATATACATCTAAGAGACCCCCAAGTGGTCCATTAATGATATACCTATCATGATATAAGTCTCTTGGTCGAGGCTTAGATTTTTAGGAATTTAATATCAATTAATAATATAATATTTGTTTTAAAAACTCTTTTATGTCAATTTTGACACTATTCAATAGTTGATTTTTTTGAAACTCATAACAGAATGATTACTTCGAACAAAGTTAATTAAATCAATCCTAATATGTCATATTATCCTAGAAAATTAGTTTAATTCATTAAAAGTATTAAATTATATTTATTTGGGTATTTATAATATCAATTATTTTAATTTTTCACTATTATGGTAATTACTGCATCATCATTGTGTCGTAAATATATTAAATTATTTAATGTTTAAAAATTATAAATAAAATATAATTATGTAGGAAATATTATTATATTTCTAATGAATATTTACAATCGAATTTATCTTATGTATAACCCTATATTAAAAATGTTTTAGTAAATAAACTTTGATTTTAACTCTTTTAACTCTTCTTTGAATTAAATAATAATAAATGTCCTAATCTAATCAAAGTGGACCTAAATGATAATATTTTATTCCTAAGGTTGTTTTTGGTCGAAATACACTTGTCCAATAGAATTAGGACATGTGTTAGGGTAATATTAATATCATTTTTACTTTTAATTACCCTATTTACTTTTAACCGTGGTAATAAAAGTAAAAAGTTACTATTCACCAAAAATTATTTTCATCTCATTGAACCACATTTTACTTCTTGATATTAACCGTGTCTCTCGGATTTTCGAAATTCCATTCACAGAAGCGGTAAAATTAAGTTTTATGAAAAATTCAGTTTTTTTAACTACCACTTAGTAGTTTCACTATTCATCAAAAATTGATGTTTTTCAGAATAATGCCAAAATTTCACCCTAAGCTATAAGTGATATTCCAAATTCAAAAATGATGTCTATTTTAAAAAATTCTAAACATATAAGTTTCATTAATTAATTTTATAATTAATTCCCGCTGTCACAACAAATAGCGTGTTTTTAAAAAACAATATATATCAAAAGATTGACAATTGTTTAGGTCCAATTTCAAAGTGAAATTAATTCTAATGAACACCATTGGATAAAATGGTAAAAATATATTCTAATTAGACTTTAAAACCACTAAATAATATAATTTATCACTATAAATTATTTTGATTTAAAAAGTTGTTTTTAATTAAAATTTAGTAATTTTCACTATTTATCAAAATATAAGTGTTATCCGAAAAGTTCCAAAATTTCACCCTAGGATAAATTCGATTTTCCGAATCCAAAAATGAAGTCCATTTTGAGAGATAGAATTTATAAAATTTCAAAAAGTAGGTATTATTATTCATAACGGCTAGTTTGATTGGTTGTGGTGTGTTAGAATCTCGAAGTTGCGTACAATGCACGCCATTGCATTATTCGAAGGGAAACGTACCGTGGAAGCTTGGGGTGTTACATACTTTCCAGTGATGCATGGTTAGTATTTTTTCTGATTACCTATAGAATTGCATGAAAGTATTCATGGATTATTTCACTGTTTATGGCTCTTCATTTAATGAATTTTTGAGTAGCCTTTCTTTTGTCCTATGTCGCTGTATTGAAAATAATATCCTATTAAATTATAAGAAATTCCGTTTCATTATGCGACAAGTTTTAGTTTTGTGACATGTCATTTCTGGGGATGGTATCTAAGTAGATAAATCAAAATTGGATGTCATTTCTTCCCTACCATTCCCCAAAAATGTATGGGATTTGCAGTCTTTCCTAGGTTATGCTGGATTTTACCATCGTTTCATTCGTGACTTTAGTAATATTGCACTCCCCCTCTCCTGGTTACTCCAAAATAAAAAGGAATTTTTTTTTGATAATGAATGTGAGGAATATTTTAATAAGTTAAAATGGAGGCTCACGTCACCCCCAGTAATCCAACCACCTTGGTGGGATTTACCATTTTATCTCATGTGTGATGCCTCTAACTATGAAGTTGGGGTAGTTTGGTAACAAAGGGTCAATCAATATCCACATGTCATTTCCTATGCCTCATGTACTTTGGACCCTACCTAAGAAAACAACACCACAACTGAAAAAAATTTCTTTCCATTGTTTTTGACTTGGACAAATTCAGGTTATACCTTTTGGGGTCTAAATTCATTGTGTTATTAAACCATGTAGCCCTTCGGTATCTCATTAAGAAACTGAAATCCAAACCACGTCTCATTACATTGATTCTCCTCCTTTAGAAATTAAATTTAGAAATTATAGATAAAAAAGGAGCAGAGAATGTGGTGGCTGACCATATCAGTAGGATTCCCCATTCCTCGGACATTAACTCATCTCCCTATATTCCTATAAATGATATGTTTCCTGATGAGCAGTTGCACTGAGTGCAATATGTTATTCCTTGGTATGCTAAAATTGAAAATTATTTTATATTATCTTTCATTCTTGCTGATTTCGACAAAAACCAAGCCAGTCATCTAAAACATGAGTCTCATTTGTACATTTGGTATGACCCCTACCTCTGGTGCACATGTAGTGATTAGGTAATTAGGCGTTGTGTTCATTATATAAAGTTTCAGTTTGTTCTTATATTCTGCCACACTCTTGCTTGTGGGGGCCACTTTGGTCACCAATGAACTTCTCACAAATTCCTTGATTTTGGTCTCGTTTGGGAAATTTTTTATGTTTGGGGTATTGACTTTATGGGGCCATTTCCCAATTCCTTTGGCAACTTGTACATTCTTCTGGATGTTGATTATGTGTCCAAATGGGTAGAGGAATGAGCCACAAGGACTGATGATTCTATGGCAGTTATATAATTTTTGAGAACCCAAATCTTATGTAGGTTTGGCATACCTAGGTTCATCATCAGTGATCAGGGTTCTCATTTTTGCAACCGAACAATGCAATATCTTTTGCGTCAGTATGGGACCGATCATAGAGTGTCTACTGCAAATCACCCACATACCAATGGTTAAGCTGAGGTGTCAAATAGATAAGTAAAAAAAATTCTTGAAAAAACGGTTCAACCTAATAGAAAAGATTGGAGGCTTAGACTCGATGATTCATTATGGTCTTACCATTCTACTTTCAAAACACCCATTGGAATTTCACCCTATCGGCTTGTGTTTCGAAAGAGTTGTCACCTACTTGTTGAGATTGAGCACCGGGCCTACTAGGCCATCAAACAATGAAATTATAATCTTTCTGGTGCAGGTGCTCAATGGAAGTTATAGATTTATGTGATTGAGGAAATGAGAAGAGATGCATGTGAGAACTCCATGATTTAGAAGAAGCGAACCAAGGCTGCCCCCAACCATCTTATCCTTCATCGTCAGTTCTACATTGGGAAGAAGGTCCTTCTTTACAATGCAAGGATGAAGTTGCGCTCAGTTCAGCTTTGTTCCTGCTGGTTTGGACCATATACTGTTACTAACGTCTCTCTATTTAGTATTGTCTAGGTCCAAAATAAACACGCCAATCGAACCTTCACTGTGAATGGGAAGTGGCTGAAGCACTTCCATGCATCCATTCCGGAGTCCCCAATGGAGGAAATCCATGTTCAAGAAGCAATCTATGAATAACACTCACCACATTTTATCATTCCTTCCAACTTTATCTTTTATTACAGCAAGGAAACTATACACATTAGGTGTGGGGGGACGAGTATATTTCTGGGTTAGTTAGGAATAATTTTCACCATCTTTCTTTTTTTCACTTTGTAGCTTACTGAATTGTATTGTTACTTTACCCTCTTCCCTTTCACTCACCTTTGTTCTAGAATATTACTTTTCTTATGCCCACATTATCTTGGAAAATTATTCTCATTTAATCATGGAAGTTATTGAATATGCATGTGGAAAATCAATATTTCATATTGTTTTAACATTCAAAAAATATTCGGATGAAATGTGCATTTTAGTAAGAATTCAATATTGTGTTGTGACTTTGTTTTGAAATTTGGTTTGTTGTCGATGATATAAATGGTTGTATCATTTTGAAACCTTTGAGAAGAATGGTTCCCTTTTTTATGAATAGTTTAATGGAAAATTGTGTCACTTAATTTCTCCACACATTTTTTCACCCAACCATGACGTGAGAAAAACTTTTACTTAATGTAAGGTAAATATAAGTTAGTTTAAATTTTCTCTACTTTCCAGAATCATTTTTCCATGCATTTGTTCATTATCCGATCTATTTCATTACTGTATCATATTGACCTATGTGTGTGTACCAGTTATCTGATTGTTGTACACCCCAAAAAATAAAAAAGGGTTGTATATTGGGCAGGTCAAAAACCACCCTTCCTTGACCATTGATCTTGTTATAACTATTGCAATTAGTGTCGTGAGGAGATGAAAAATGGGTTGGGAGAAGAATTTGATATTTTTTCCAAGTGAAAATTTTGAAAAATTAATAAATGATGGGAGTGATGAAATATAAAATGTATGATGATATATAGTTCGGGAGATTATGGTTTGACTTTAGGGAATTCTTAAGTGAGTGGGTCATGAAATTTGATTGCAAAGGATATCGGGCATGTTCAGTGGAAATGATCTTGTAAGTAGACAATTATTAAAATAACTTATATTTACTTGATAGAAAGTGGAAAGAATAGAATAAAATGGTTTCCACACACACAGATGGAGAATTAGAGACTTGATTAACTTTTAAATTATTTTCTTTGATTGGTATCATGCATCTCTTGGAATTTCATTTGGATACAATTTTTGAGATGTCTTTTTCAACGATCATTGAGAATAACTCCTTGGTGTGTTTTTTTCTTGGATAAAATTTCTATCAGGAATTAAATTGTCATTGAATGTTAAATAATTATGAAGTTTTAAATATCTACATGAATAATTTCTGAAAATGATAATTTTCCAAGGAGTGAAATTGTTTAGGTGTGGGGGTGTGATCGCACTACAATTCACTGTTTCATTTTCACCCTTACACCACTGTGCTAAACTAGATTTCTATTGAAAATTATAAAAATAATAACAAATTTAACTTCATGTTTAATTCAATAATTTTGTATTTATTACTTTTAAAAATGGAAATGATACTTGTTTTTATAATCTCGTTGAAGGTTGAGGTGATTTGGAGGGCCCATGATTTTGTCCAAGAAAAATCGGCCAAACTGTGTTGAATCCATGCACACCGGTGGACTCAACCACATATTTCTACTAAAACGTGCATCTAAATGGGATGAAATTTTTTCATCTTGTCTGGAATTTACTGGGATACATTTCATATGAAGGAAATGAAGCCTCATTCGGCCTCTAAGATGCCCATCCGAACTTTTATGTCCAAAGAATCAAATATGCACAAAGTCAAAAGCGGTGTTCTGTATTTTATCAATATCTCAAGTTGTAGTTGTCCAAATGGTTTAAAAAATTCAGTTTATACATTCATGAGGTGATGAAACATGTTTCTAGTTTTTTTAAAATCAATATTTGACTATCTAGTGGCCAAAAAACCATGGTCCAAGTGGTTTTATACAATCTGTGTGCCCAAAACCACATTTCACTTTGCCTATAAAATAGATTCCTGGGATCCTCATTTGTAAGTTCAAACCAGAAGTGAAACTCTGTCATTTGGAAGTCCTAGAGTATTCTCCTCTTCATCCTTGAAATTATTGAGGCCCCAATACTCATAGGGGGATCAATAATGAAGAAGGAGATCCACCCGAGCTTCCTCCTCCTCCCAATGTCGAGCTAAACGGCGGGCGTTCATTGTGAGGGAGCTACACACATGTCAAGGGAGTTCCGATTATCATTTTAGCTATTGGTTTGGATTAATTTTCATGTGAAAACATTTATTTCTATATATCTTATATAATTACAAATTTTAATTCGTGTTTTGATGCATGTGATTGAGATACTCTTAATTTCTAACCGATGGGTGTGAGGTTTTGAGTGCGTGACTTGTGTTGTTCTGATTGGGCAGCACAAGAATACTTTTCATAGAAACCTTCTTGAGATTTCAATATATTTTGGAAGCTCTTATTCCATGCATAAGTTCTATACCTTTACAATAGGATTGTTACGTTAAGGTTTGGTTCTTTAAGCATTGAAATAAAAGCTTAGGAATTAATTGGGATTCCAATTAATTTCAACCAAAGAATTACTCCAAACCTAAATAAATATCTATGAACAATGAACTTTAAATTTATGTAGTGAAATCACAGTGAACCCTTTTATCTCATATTTTTTCATAATTCATTTGGTTTCTCAACTTTTAAGCTTTCAATTAAGTCATTTCATCCTAAACCTATTTTCAAAACCACCACCTATTTTAGTACTTCTTATTAAAAACACACACTCTAAACCCACCAACGCTCCTTGAGAGATGACCTAGGGTATTCCTTAGACTATAAATCAACCTTAAAATCATAATCAATTTGGCGTTCCATGACAACACGTTCAAATTTTGGCACCATTTTCCGGGATCGCTTTTATTTTTAGTGCATATTTTTTAGGGGTTGGTTTTGGGAAGTTAAAATGTATTTTTAGAGGTTTTAGAGAGTTTTTAAGGGTGCATAGTTAATGGAAACCATACATAATTCCTATGTAACCATGCATGTAGTAATGGGAGTCTCTTGGAAGGCACATAGTTGGTCCAAAATTTTGGTAAACCTTATAATAACTATATATCCATAGTAATTTTTTATAAAATTGGTTTTTCATGGTTAGCACATAGTTTAAAAAACTATACATAAAAACCATGCAACATGAGTTATGCATGCTAACACTTTCATGGTTGGTGCACATTTTCCCTTAACCATGAAACCAAACAATGGATGACTTTAAAACGACCCAAAAATTGATTTTTACCCAAACCCTTCCCCCAAAACACTCATATTTCCCTTCTTGTTAGGTCTCTCTAACCTCAATGGTTCCTTGGGTGATTTTGGTGGTTTGGTTCACTCTAGATCTCCCCCTCCTTGAATATTAGGGTATATGGCCTAGGGATCAAAGATAAGGATCACCATATCTCCTTATTGTCTCATATCTTATCTTTTTTTTATTTAGGATAAAACCCAATTTTAGGGATTTAATGCTTGGATATTGTGGTTAGAGTGTGTTTTGATGTGAATTTTATTTTAATTCATCATAGGAGGGTTGTGAGATCCTGAATATATAAGTTTAGGGTATAGTTTATTCTAAACAATATTTTTTAAGGTGGGTGTCTTCTCTCCCACTCTAATTATGTAAGTAAATTGAATGATTGTGGTTTTAAAAGTTAAATTTGTGGGTTTATTGGTGATAAATCCTTGATAAATTCCTTTTGGAGTACTCTCTTATTGTTAGTTGTTTTTTAGAATAAATTTTTTGGGTGACACTCATAATGTGTTTGGTAAAATTCATTAGTGGGGTTTTGGTTTTAAAGAACGAATTTTAGTGTGTGTAAACTTTTTTGTTTGCATGGGTTTTTGTGTGATCATGATGAATATGGATGGGGACTTGTTGGTTCAAAATTGGATTCTGATACTATTTAGGTGGGCATATAGATTATACCACTGAGTGAAAAATTGGTTTAGGGGGTATTTATTCTTATGAGTTCGGGTCATTCAAATGATATATTGAAAATGTGATTCATTGGGTTTTTTACTTGGATCTCATAGGAGAGGGTTTAATGAATTTCATGGTTGCATGAGTTCATGGTTCAAATGTGTAATTTTTATTTTCATTTTTTTACACTAGTTATATTCATCTTATTCATTGGTTTTATACTTCCCTCTTGTTTTATATAAATTATGTACTAACTTTTTTTTTTAACTAGTGTGTGTTGAAAGTTTTTGGGTGATTTTTTATTGGGTTTATATACTTGTACACTGCATATGCATGTTGGTGTGTATGGATACATTGTTTCAAATGATGAAGGTAAGGGTAAGGCCTCTTAATTCTCTATCAAAGTACATTGATATTGCGATTTTTGGTGATGGATATGGGATCTTTGAGGTTTTTTGTGTGTATCTCAGTGAATTACCATGTTTGGAACCCTATTTTACCTTTAGAGACTTTTGGGTCTTATGTTCTTATTTGGAGTTGTGATTAGAATTCAATATTTTACATTGTTATGTTTTATGTTATTAGATTTTTACCTTGTTTTTTTCAGTCATCATACTTATATACCACCCATGAAGTTATTTCATTGCTAGTTATGTCTTTTAAGGGTAAATCATACCCAAAAAATGTTATTAACCTTAGGAATTTATTACCAAAATTTGGTGTCTGGGATATGTACCTAATGCTAGTGGAATTCTGATCCCAAACATAGTATCAGGATGGTTCATGATGTCACAAATGGCATCGATTTAGTATGATATATCAATTAATATGGTAGGCATAAAGATATGACGTGTAAAGACTTGAAATATAGGGTATAATAAGGTGTATCTAACCTCTTTATAATGAACTTCAAGTTATCATGGTGGTCCGGATATGAAAAGTATTTTTAATCGCTTTTAGGTGTGTTATCACATCATCCTCATAGGTTTAGTCAATGAGATTTTGGTATCACACATTAGTAAATATAATTACTACTAGGAATTATTTAATCACGTGATATTTTATAGATCATTCTTTTGAAATTTTAATATTTTGATCTTGCTTGGTGTATTGATTTAAATTATAAAACCTATAACTAAAGTATTGTGTGGTGACTAAATGATGAATTTGATAACATTTACTATGGTTACAGAAAAATTCCATTAGCCAAGAGACCTAGAAATCATCAGGAGGGTGCCACTAAGAATGTTTCTCCACCCGAACCACAAGTAAATAAATAGATTGTATAAATCATAGTGGAAAATTTTTAGGATGTGTAAAGGGGAAACTATATCGAGAAAACATGTTTCATGGATCACTCAGTGAAATTTAAAAGGAAAAAATCCACCAATATTTTAGGGTGGGCTGAGAACTAAATACACTGAGGCATGGCTTCTCCAGATAAATAGGATTGTTGATTTCCTTGGAACTCTAACTCAGACTGAAGTAAAGTTACTAGTGCACATGCTTTAAGGACTAGTGTTAAAATAGTGGGATCTATTCATCCAATCTAAGTTCTATCACAGCCTTACTTGGGAGTGATTTTTGGGGGGTTTTAACAAACAAATATATCAACATACCTTCTCATTATCAAGGATAATATATTTATTTTATCTTAATTAAAGTGATCTATTGGTTATGGAATGTAGATATCATTTTACTTACCTTGTATGCCTTTCACCAAAATTTGTGTCTAATAAATATCTTAAAGAATATATGTTTGAGTTTATTTTATGACCTTATATTTATTATATGGTTGTTATGTTTTGTATTGATAATTACACCAATCTAGTGAAAAAGGTGGTGGTTGTGGAAAAGTACATTGTGGGAAATCTTAGTAGAGGGAACACCTTCATCTACTTGGGAACAGGTGGAAACTCTAGCAGTGGAAAAAAGCACAAAAGGGAAAATTACACCCAATGTAGAATGAAACCAAATAACCAATATATGTGGTTGGTTTATTTCCCCCCATATTATATTAACCAACCTGGTTACTTCCAATTTTTCTCTTTTGAGCACTTAAAAAGGAATCATGTGAAACCACCTCAAGAGTGTCACAACTATGGATAAATGGGACATATTAAACATTTATATACCTATACTCCAAATTAAAAAAGTGGTGATGTTTCCAATCTAACTCATACCTCTCATGACCAACCAAAGTGATCTTGTTAGATTATTTATCATCCTAATAATTGATTTATTCATGGTTATTCCATGAACACCCATACATCCCAAAAAAAATATCTTAGCATAGAGGAAAGGAATCATCTAGGAGGGGATTAATGATAACTTTTTGGTTCCAAAAAGGATTTGAAAAATGAAAAAATTGGTCCCTTGATGGTTTAAGGTACTATTATTATTGATTCAACCTTAATTAATACATTATTTGATACTTAAATTCCCCAATATTTTATTATTTCTCATGTAGTAAATAAAATATTATTACATATGTCGTGAGCATCAAGAAAACTCTTGGGAAATGAGAGCATGGGGGATTTAGGTGTTCATCATGTTCAATTACCATTGATGTAGTCCATTTTTATGGGATTTCATTATCTTAGATATGGGTATATTTGATCTAATTTTGGGGATGAACTAATTGGTAGCATTAAAAGCATGTATCTGATCTAATCTTGGGGATGAACTGATTTGTATCATTCAAATCTGTTATTGAATGTTATACCCACTGATTTAGTTTCAAATATCCTAATGGAATTATTAATATTTTCAATGGGGAATGGCATATGAGTTCCAAAAGAGTTGGACCTTTAGTAAAAATGACTATAACCATATCTTATTAATTTGAAACAGTTATCTTAAGGGCTATTGAAGAAATTAAAATTATAGATCTTCCTGACATAGTTGATCAATACCCTAATGTATTTTTGAAAAACTTATCCAACCTACCACTTAAAAATTAAGTGGAATTTTACATAGCCCTACTCTTAGGAATGATTCATATTTCTCTTACATCATATTGAATGGAACCAATAAAATTATGTGAACTCAATGTCTATTTTGAAGAGTTAGAATTCAAGAGATTTATTATACAAAGTACATTGCCTTGGGATGCTCTGTATTTATTCATAAGCAGATGGTACTCTTTGAATTTATGTTGATTATTGTAAATTGAATCAAGATATTATCAAACACTGATATCTTTATCCTAGAATTTATGATCTATTTGATAAATTAAATAGATCCAATCAATTCTATAAAATTTTTCTACAATTGGGATACCACAAAATCCAATTAAAAAAGGATGAAATTGAAAATATATCCTTTAAAATTCTTTATAAACCCTATGAGTACCTATTAATTCCCTTTGGTATTACAATTACACTAAATGTATTTATGGAATTGATGGATTGAAAGTTTCATAGGTACCTTGACTCTTTTCTATTCATTACCTTGACTCTTTTTTATTACATTGACCGCCTCCACAATGAAAAATTATTTAAGTATAACTTTTATATCCAAGAATTTTGATTCCTTATGCATGTAATTTATTAAAATATCATATTAGTTGACCCTAAAAATATCAATGCTGATATTCTTGGGAACCACTAAATATTGTCTTTGAGGTAAGAAGTTTTCTATGATTAGAAATTTATTATCATCACATCATCCATGATTTATCATGACTAGATTCTCCAAAAACTACATTAAAAAATAAGTTCATTCCATTACTTTAGATCAACAGTTAATAAAAATCCTTCAAAGATATTAAGGATTGGATTACCTTGACACTTATACTTATCTTTCCAAAATCTTATTAGGGTTACATTTGTTAATGATGAAAAAAAATATATCCAATGACATACCAAATTTTGAATAACTTGATACAAGAGCATAGTTCATTTTTCAATCTTAGATTTGACCTTTCATGGATCCCAAATAGACTTACATATCAAAAGTTATGGTAATTCTAAGTTAGACTTATGAAAACGGATAGTCGGGGTGATTCTGCAGCAAAGTATGGAATTGTGCGCAACATTCAAAAAGTGTGTGCAACTACTTCACAACCACAAAACTAACTTGTATGAGAAAGGTGATGTTAAACATAGAATTTCTGTACATGCATGAGTTGGCCTCAAAAAATAAAGGCATTTTCATTCAACCCCATAAAGTTTCATGACACGGCCAAAATTTGTGTGACGCGGGATAAGTTGCGCGATATAGTGAAATGCCTTTAAATATGGAATTAACCCCACATTTTAAGGTGAGTTTTTTATTCAATTAATAAACCTATCATTCACACAACTCGATATTGCATGCTTCATGAAACCCCCAAGTTCTGAATATGCATGAAATTGTCTCAGAAAAATCCCTCAATGCATGGGCTTCCGCTTAGAATTTTTCACACAAATTTATCCATCAGGAGCCCAAATTTGCATAAAGCCTAAAATTATGCACAACCCTATTTTTGAACAACTATAATGATGAATGACATAGTGTTTTCCAAAATTTCTCTTGTACGTCATGCCTCATGCAAACTCCTTTTTCACACAGAACTACATAGTTGTACGACACACTGAAAAGTTTCACGACCAAATGCATAGTTGGGAAGAATAATGTTTAGTTCATGGGAATTTTGGGTTACACCCTATACAACCCAAACATCCACTCCATATAATACCATGAGCCAAGATACTCCTCCACACTCCCTAAAAATACCTTGTGTCAACATACTCCTCTTGGTCCCTTTCTTGTGAAATGTGTTGAGATTCTCCTTTGAGACCCCCAGAATACCTTGACTTGAACCACTTCTTAGGACATTTCTAAAGACTCATCACCTGGATCCCACACTAGGTTCAATTATAAAGGGCTACTTTAGTGTAAGTCTTGCACTAATCATTACTAGTAATCTTCCAACTAGTAGTCCTTTTTTGGAAAAGTAAGTTTTTATTAACAAAATCCATATAGGAGGCACATCATCCCTGGATCATTATGGGAAAAAGTGATGAAGGCCCAGCGCATCACCACAAACAATAATATTACAATCATTAGGTAAAGTTACCAAGGTGGTGAATAAAGTCACTCTCTCATCTGGCCTACTTGTCTTATAATTTCCTTATCTATTTTTGACACAGATACCTTGATTAATGAAATCCTTGGATCTCATAATGAAATAGGAAAACTCCCATGGGACAATTTCCTTTTTTTGGAAGGATATCAACCAACACTAAAGAATCTGATTCCACTTCCTCAATCTGAATATTATGGCTACCACATAACATGATACCAGTGTCCAAGGATCATGCCTTCGTTCTGATAGAATTACCTAGACCATAATAAGAACTAAATCCCAAAATCAGTGATCCCCTATTATCTCTTACCAAAATTCATCCTCTCATCATTCTATCCACACAAGATCCATCTACATTCAATTTATACCCCATGTCTTGTGCCTTTAATCTTACCCACTGACCCAAATCGCTCCAGCTGGTATCACCTAGATTAAGGTAGAGTCTTGGAAGGATATTTTTAAGGAACTACGTATTCATACCACCCTTTTCAGGGCCCCCATATCAATAAATGAATTCTTCACATAAACCTATAAAAATATAAATGAATGCTTTCTTCCTTCTTTCTTCATGTTTCTTGCTTCCCACAGAATCCAACAGGCATCCATGAAAGTCATGGCATTGACTCTAACCCCCACACCTTGTTGTTTGGTTATATGAAACCAAGTTTCAAGGATCCCTTGAACCGAGTACCCACCTTCATGAAAATTCATGCCTTGCCTTAGGAGATCCCAAACCACTATCGCCCACTCACCCTGGAAGAAAACATGCCAGGTCATTTCATATTTTATTCTAGTATAACACTGAACCTAGATGCCAATTGCACCCCTTTCTTCTGAATTTTCTCATCTGTTGGTAAAGTGTTATTCCTTATTCTCCATACCAAAAAAATATCTTACTTAGAATCTCTTTGGAGAAAATTTTGGATGCCCAGACATCCATTACACCTCTTTCATGAATTATTTTTATGTACTCCTGGCCAAAGAATTTACCTGAGACTGAGCTTAAAAATACACACATGTTCATCTCCTCAACCATCATGATACTATCATAAACATTTTTTTGATCATCATTCATGATGTTTTCATGGAATTTTGGAAACATAATCACCTCCTCGAATGATATATTTGGCACTGAGAACTATGTAAAATAAATAATAACACCTTTCCATTTGTTTTTTCAAAGGTTAAGGTCACTACAACCCACAATACACTAATTTCCACCCTAAAGAACATATAAGTTATTGATCATGCTCCAAAAGAGTCTTGTAAGTCTCCTAGAATGATTAGACCAGTCTCTCTAGTCATCACCATACCTATATTTCATGAACTTTTCCCATAATTAAGTGCCCTCAGTTACTCCCAAACAAACCTTGCTTTCATGGATTTCATCATCTTAATCACACTACACAACCCAATGCATCCTTCCTCCACTGGTTTTTCAAGGTGCTTCCATGATTCCCAATGACATCAACCTGTCAAGTTAGCATCTATAAGAAGTAATCTAAAACATTTTCCATCTTTTTAGTTGTACCCTTCAATGTCCTGATTATGGACATAACATACATTGGTATGGATATCAAGACACTATAGATCAGTGTGATCCTCCCTCTAAAGGATAGGAACCTATTCTTACAGTTTCATATGCAACCCACAATATGATTAATAATATCATCAAACAACACCTTTTTATCCTTCCATTTGAAATAGGAGCACCTAGATAGACCATTGAAAGTTTCCACCTTTGGATTCCTAGATTCTCTTATATGGAATTATTATACCTTACTGATCATTCATTGGAAATATAAACATTTATTTTCCTTGTGTTGATGATTTTTCTTCTTAGCTTGCCATATTTCATCATAATTTCCATGAACTCTCTGATTGAACTTTTCCCTCTATTCATGAAAAATAACATGTTGTCGATAAACATGAGATGAAACACCAAACTGTTCCTTGACCTGTTCTTGTATGGAAATATTTTAATTTCCTCCATGATATGCTTTACATATTTTTTGATCACCTCTTGTATCATGATAAAAAGGCTGAGAGATAAAGGATCCCCTTTCCTGACTCCTCTCACCGATTTGAAAAGGTCAAAAACCTTCCCCATGAATGAGATGGTGATCCATAGTGATACTTAAAACCTAAAGCATAGATCACAAAACCAATCATGAAAGAAAACTTCCCCGTCATCCTAATAATGAAATTCCATTCTAGTCTATCATAAGCCTTTTCCAAGTCCACCTTGACCATAACATTAGAACCAATGGTCTTGTTTTTTTAAAGGTTGGGGCCAAAGCCTCAATTTATTATTAAATCAAAGACCTCTTTTGACTGGGTAGGGGGTGACCCATTACATAGCCTGAAGGTCCAAGGCCAAGTGGCCTGCATACAGGGCTAGAAAGCCCATTTTTTGGCCCAAAGGACCCCTCTGTGAACAGTACTGCTATAGTACTCACGCTGCTACAGTACCGTCGCCGCTACAATACCTGCAACAGTCCCTCCGCCGCTACAGTGCTACCGCTACTACAGTACTGCTACAGTGACCTACTACAGTGCCCTGCTACAGTACTCAGGAATTCTCCCCTTCTCGGATTTTAAGATGCCATTTTCCACTTGTATGGTTCTCCCCTTAACAAAACCATGATACTTCATCAATATAACTCTAGGTAAAACATTAATAAGTATACTTTTAATAATTATAGCAAGAATATTATATAAAAAATTACACAAACATATTAGTCTATATTGATTTAGGGATATGATTTCCTTTACCTTGGTAATCAGGACTACCTTGGAAGCACAAGCAACCATGATTAGTTCCCCAATTCTAAAGTAGTCTTGCACCTTCTCCTTCACATTTTATTTAACAACATCCCATACACCAAGAGAAAAGCTTCCAAGAAACCCATCAGAACCAAGGGTACTTTCCATCTTCATGTTAAAGACATTTTCTTTGATCTCATAATCCCCCATAATTTTTGTAAAAACATTGTTGTCCATGTCATAAATCATGCTGGGAATACAATCCATGAAGGTCTCCTCTCCTAAGTTGTGCCCCCCTTTCATTGAACCTGGTCAATTCTGCAAAGATACCCTCAAAATAATTCAATTCCAACTACCCAGCCACCTCCACATCTGAGATAAAAGTACCATTATCTAGATTTAGATTGATCCTCTTGCTAAATCATTTATCTTTTAAGAAATCTTGGAAAAAAAGTATTCTTATCCCCCTATTTCAATCACATAGCTCATGACTTTTTTATGTAAAACCTCTCCACCTCTAAGAGTTTATCTATGAGTAAATTTTTCTTATCATCCAGCATTACGAAGGTATCATCGTCCCATCCTTCTTCAAGAGTTTCTTTAAGGTGTTAAATGCTCTCCCTTATTCCTTCCAAGATGAGATCATCTTCTATTTTATTGGATTCCCATTCCTAAAGATCTATTTTCAGTAACTAAAGCTGCTTTATCATACTGATCAACGTGCTCCCCCTTCTGTTTGGTTCCATGACTTCTTCACCTCCTACAAAAAATAACCCCTTCGATGCCATCTACTAGAATAAAAGAACTATTTGTTCCTCCAATTCCCTATCTTGAGCTAGACCAGGAGTGGGGAATGGTCTAATAGGGACCAGTAGAGGCGGGTGATCATATCCTATGAGAAGGTATCCAATCCTTGAAGATTTTAGAGATGCCTATCGAGCCAGATCCAGATTCTTCTGGATCCTTTTTTATTTTTTCACCATGTAAACCTGCTTCCCATGAACCCCATATACATTAAGCCCATTTCTGCCATAAAATCCTTGAATTATTATGTTGAACTCTGATTTAAACCATCACCTCCTCTTTTATCATATGCTTCCACTACTTTGTTAAAGTTCCCCCTATAAACCATGACAAAAAACCAAACTGGAAGGATCCCAGTTGTTTCAAAAGATTCATTCTCTCTATCACCTCTAAACTGGAATACACAAATGAGAGTAGGGATTTTATATCCCCTATACTTATTTTTGTTTTAATGTACTATGCATAAACCTCCATATATTTCACTAAAATACCCCATTTCTAAAACATCCAGATATTTATATTGGATTCACTTGCATGCATGCATTCGTCGAATCTCGAAATTTTAGTGAGGGATAAAATTTTATACACACTCTATTTGGGTTCTAGAATCACTAAAATGGAATCATTATAATTCCTCAAATCATTAGAAACATAATCACTCTTTAGTCGTGACCCCAACCTGTGATCATTCCATATAATGATAGTAACCATTAAAAAATAGGAGAAGAGGCTTTGTAGCTTGGCATGTAGGTCTTAAAAGTTGAACCTAATAAATATGCCTCTCTTGACTTCTCCCTCTTAATATTCCCACTATCCACCTTGTGTGATGATCATAAGACTATGACCAAACAAACACCATGGGTATCTTCCTAAAGTGTAACTCCCAATCATATTCCTCCACCCATCAGTGGGATGATATGCCCTTATGACTCAACATGATGAAGAATAATGGGTGAACCTAGAATAAAATCCCCCAATATATCCATACTACTTCCTAATAGCCTCCATGGGCCTCCTCCTGAGGTATAATCCACAATAATATTCATTGAACCATCAGCGGGTCAAGATTCTCTCTTGATCCAACATGGGGAAGAAAGGATGGGTGGCTCAATGTGTAAGCCTCGCACACAACATCCTTGCACATGAAATTAAACTATGTCCTTCCCATATGAAAAAAACATGGTATTAACTATATAATAATTGAAGGATGACTCATGTGATGGTAATGATATGCCTCATGTGATATACATGAGACGATGCCCCCATCCTCTGGGAAGCTTCCAAGCATAATCCCCAATCGCATCATCACTGCTCTTAAAAACATATGGGTAGCTCCTACATGTAAGTATCATTCACTAGGAAACTTCCATGCATGATTCTAATTCATACCATCATTTCTCCTAGAAACACCTAGGAATCTCCCATGTGAAAGCCCCATCCACACCATCTCTACTCCTAGCAACACCTGGGAAACTCCCAACAACGTAAGACCCATCCACACCATCGCTACTCCTAACAACACCCAGGAATCTCCCAATTATGTAATCCCTATTCATACCATCATTGCTCTTAACAATACTTGGGCATCCCATTTGAATAATCCCCACTCATACCCATCATCCTAGTAATACGACATTAAACTATATTAAACATCCTCATTGTATGACATAAAACTATATCTTTACTCTATGTGATGCACACAAGATTCCCTATGTATGATAGGAATAAGATGAACCCACACCTCTTACCCTATTTGATGAACATAGTATTCCCCATGTATAACCATCATGAGATGAAACCTCCTTCCCCACCATGGGATGATCATCCTCCTTTGGGAAGCTTTTACATGTAATCCTCACACCATCTCTCATTGATGCTCATTTCACAACACAAGCATCCTTACCACATTAAGTTAAACTGTGTAGACCGATACTATCATGTGACCTTAAACTGAGGCATTTAACTGCATGGTTTTTTATCCCTATTTCTTAATATTGTGCGTAGGAAACCTCCCTGAGGTGAAATCCCAACACATCGACACATCTGGGGTACCTTCCTAAGGTTCAATCTTGATTCCCCAATACTTTTCAAAACCCTTCAAGTGTGATCATCTTCCCCTTGGGGACACACCTAACCACCCATCTATCACTGTAAGAAGTTATACCTTTAACCTATTTATCCCCACAAAATGTTAAACATGTGACCCACTTATCCCCATAGTATGTTAAACCTATGAACCACCTATCCCCATAAGACATTAAACATGTGAACCATCTATCCTCACAAGACATTAAACTCGTGACCCATCTATCCCTAAAAGGCATTAAACCTATGACCCATATATTCCCACAAGATATTTAACCTATGACCAACATGTCCCTGCAATACATTAAACCTACAACCCCTATGTCCCTGCAAGATGTTGAACTTGTGACTCATCTATCCTCACAAGATGTTAAACATGTGACCCACCTATCCCCACAAGATGTTAACCCAATGTCCCACCTATCCATGTAAAACATTAAACTTGTAACCCATATTTCCCCACAAGATGTTAAACCTATGACCCATCTATCCCCACAAGACATTAAACATGTGACCCATCTATATCGGAAAGATGTTAAACCTGTGACCAACCAATCCCTACAAGATGTTAAACCAGAAACCCATCTATCCCCACAAGACCCTAAAATTGTGACCCTGCTAAATCCAAAATATTTACCAAATATAATAAACATGGGATGTGTGTCATAAAAATTCTTAGATTCTTTATTCCCATGGAATCAACTACTTTGTGTCCTACATGGAATTCCTTAGGTTCCATGCCTAAGATTCCTCACACATTATATTCCCACAAAAAGAGGAAGACTTTACAAATTTCCAACACACTCAACGTCCAAAAATGATTAGACATGTCCAATGTTACTATCTACTCTGACCAAAGTTTCCTATCATGTTGAGATAAAAGCAATGTAATTAATCATCACCCATCTTGAGATAGAACTAGGAACGAGTTTCACAAACATGACTCAAATCTATGAGGGAGACCCTGGCTAGGAAACGAGCTCCAAGGAGGAATCCATGGAAGTAGGATCCAACATCCCATAATCCTATTTTGATCAAGGATCTGACATAGATGATTAAAGTGATGAATGTTACCTGCATTTGGAAAGTGGGAATGTAGGGAAACAAGAAGTGTGTCTCCACTAGACGAAGAGATGACACGTGTCCCCAACAAAAATCCTTGGAAATAAAATTATTTATTGTGATGTGTATAGATCTAGATTGGGTTGTATTTTCTTAAATGGATACCATGTTGTAGATTATGTATCAATATAATTGTTTAAACATGAAAATAACTATCCAACGCATGAATTTGAATTTTATATGGTGGTTAATGCATTGAAAACATAGTGTCACTATCTATTTGGTAAGAAGTTCATTGTGTTCACTGATCACAAAAACTTGAAGCATATCTTCAAACAAATAAAATCGAAATTTTGGTAATGATTTTTCATGAAGTGCCTTAAAATGTTCAACTTTGAATTTATTTACACACCTGAAAAGGGGAATTCGGTGGTTGATGACTTAAATTGCAAGTCTTATGACCAAGTGGTTAAAGAATCCTAATAATAATTTAAACTAATGGGGGTAATCCATGATAGGAATTTGGATAAAACTTAGCATAATGAATTCATTTTTTGCACTATAAAATATTTTCTATTAACTTTTTATGGAATCCATGATGTGGTCCTCACTTAGATGATATAAGTTGGGTTTGAAGGAAAATATCTTTATTCTTGAAGAATAAGTAAATGGTATCTCCATATATCGCATCATCGCTCACACATATAGTGATTTATATTACTCAAAAACGTTACCCGGCATAGTGATGTGGTGGTGAGAACCTCCCACTTGGATTAAGTTATGGGTTTTAGCCACTACTGATAAAAATGTTATCTGGACCAAAAAACCCATTTTTAGGCTTCTTCTGGATACGTTTTGTCCTATAAAACCTTTTATAGAGTAAACCCAATATCTAGGGGTGTAGTTCATTTTGAAGGCTTCTATTTGACTACTTATGAAACTAAAATGTACTTACATATCAAAATATATAGTTTTTTTAAGTTGGACTTCATTTCATAAAAATGACAAATGGGAGTTTACCATGAAATAATTTGATCCTTCGCAAAGAACATGAATCGTTTACAAAACAACCTTCTAAACACCCTTCATGACCATGTACCAAATTCGTGGACTAAAATTCATTCAATAATTTACATCATTTGTAATAATGTAGTAGCATTGTGGTCAGGAGTCATTTGTGACACTATGATTATTCTCTTTTTTGTTCATATAGCATGTTCGTAGCCAGATCACTTGTGATCATGTATCATGTTCACAAAAAAACATTACTTTTCCTGAGTAGTAACTTCATGGTTGACTATTATTTATGAAGTGACAATGAGAATCATTCATGGTCATATAAATCCTTCATGTTCTTTCACATCCTATGTGGTCAAGTATCTCGAGAAATGTGGTTACAGGCTATTGCCTCTAAATACTTGGCATAAAAATTAATAAAATAGGAATTTTACATTGGGATAAACCTTTACATTTTGAGAAATAACATAGGCAATTACTGTAAGAAAACTTTATAAGAATAAAATGGAAAAGTACCCTAAAATTTTCTTTTAGAGGGCCAATCATGAATTTGTCCCATGAACTCCATTCACAGAGGGCCACCCATAGAGCCACATCATAAACTGGTAACCTTAAATTCCATGTTTTTTCATGGACTATCCTCACTCATGTAACACACCAACTTTATTTGAAAATTGATGACTCTGATACATGGTTCACCTTATTTAAAATTATCTTAGATCAAAAAGGATTTGATCCATCACCAACTATTTTATAAATAAACCTGGAATTGGGAAATTGGGCTCATTTTTTCCCTTCACTTCACATAGACCATATACCTTTGTTGAATCAACCCAAATGAACTTATCAGATCCCTTTCTATAAGGTAAAAACCCTAAAAATACCATTTTATGAAAAATTACCTTCATCTGATCCACCAACTATGTCAAACACACTTGGTAAACACCAATGCGTAAGCCCCACTCCATCATCTATTATTTCTCCTTTCATAGCATGGAAATACTGGTCACACTATGTAAAACTAAATGATAATTTCGTTAGCATGTGATGTTAAACTTCATGGATTATTCTTGTCACATGTCCTTGAACTATGTGGGTTTTGGTTCCTAGTCCTTCAAGATACATAGGATGCCTCTCTGAGGCCCAATCCCAACACTCAAACATAATTTTCTCCTATGTGATGAGAATAGTATGAATTCCACCTTTACCTTATGTAAAAATCATAAGATAACCCATTTTACTAATATACCTTAAGTTGAGAAACTCCTCTTAGTCTCTAAAATATCTTGAGTTGAGATATTCCTCTTGGTTACCATATATGGTCCTCCTTCTAGGTGTAATCCCCAACCATTTTTATTATTCCTTCTTCATTACCAATAAACAGGAGGTTAGGCAACCATATATGGGACTCTTACTTGTTGTAATCCCCAATCATAGCTTCTCTTATCTAGTTACTAATAGAAGAGATTAAATATAAAGGTATAATCATATGTAAGTCCCACAATGACCAATTCTAGGAACCTTTCACCAAGTAGTCCATTCTACATGATGTTAAACTACTTATAATAGTTCATGGAAACATGACTTTAAGAGGGTCTCCAATTTTTCATAGTTTCATTATTTTAAAAACACTACATTAGTCATTTTCACATGACCTTAAAAGGTATGACATTCCTCGTTAATTATAACCAAACTATATGGGTCATGATACCCTTAATAGGAATACATAGAAATCCCCTATCATGGGATTGATGTTAAATCTATAACACCTATCTCCACCTTTTACAGGAGCCTAATATCTCCTTGGATGGAAATAAACTTCAAAGTGACTTCCTATATGGAACGAAATTCTTGAGTTACCAAATAATTGGGTTAAATAAGAGAAGATATAATTCCCACATGAATTTTCCTTTCAAATACATGTTGTTTGTAAATAAATTTTGTAAGGATAACTGGTAGTGTTACTAATGAAACTAGGAAGTATTAACAACTATATCTTAAACCTATAATATAGTCCTAGATTATGAAATAATCACCCTATAAAGTTTATGGTGAGCCTGACCTTCCATCCTCTTAACCAATGCACAATTAAAAGTGTCACTAGTAAATTTCTGACGACTGCCTTCATTTGGATAACAAGTTTGACTCATCTTAAAATGAGTATAGGTTTTTTATGCATAAAAAACATTCATGGTTTTCTTTCTAATCACCCTTATTCATGACTGGGTAAACAAGTCAAGGAGCCTCAATGGTCAGGCCCTGATTAACTTACCATTAGGTTAAAACTCGATGGTGGGGATACCATTGATAGATGTACATATGATGAAAATTATATATTTAATTGTTAGGATTATATTGTAGTTCCTCCTTCCTACCAAGAAAAGATCCTTTGTGTTTATCATCACTCAAATTAGGCTATATATCCTGGAGTTTAGAAAATTTACAAGGAAATTAATAACCATTTTTGTGGTCAATTATAAATAGAAGTATGGTAAAATATAATATCAAATTCGTAACCTATAATGGGTGAAAAATAAACATCAATGACAAACTAGAATGTTACAATCATTAACCATACCTATTTGGATATGAGAGAAAAAATCCATGGATTTTTTCATTATCTTGCTTGGGATGCTTCGAAATCACAACTCTCCATGGGTCATTATTGACTGACTCACCAATTAGACACACTTAATTCCAATTTGGGAGACTAAATCAATAGAAGAGTTAGTAAATTTATATATCTAGTAAGTGGTGAAGTTTCATAGAGTACTAGTTTATATTTTCCCTGAATAAAATCTAATATTTAATGTATGGTTTTATTGGTCCTTATAGTAATATTTTAAAATCCAGTTAACCATAATCATGACATACCATCCTTAAATAGATGGGAAATCACAGTATAAAATCTAAACACTAAAATACTTGCTCAGTTCATGTGTGATGGACTTTGGTGGTTCATGGGAATACCATTTTCCTTTAGTGAAGTTTTCATATAATAATAGTTATCAAGACATGATATATATGGCTCTATTTGAATCATTATATATCCATCTATATAACTCTCCACTTTTTTGGGTAAAGGATAGAGAAACTTCACTAATTGTAAAGTCTTATGTATAAGACAATTGAGAAAATACAATTGATCATGGAATGAGTAAAAATGGAAAAATCCATTAAAAATATTATGAAAATCATTATTGTCATTGTTTATCTTTTGAAGTGGTGGATCATGTATGCTTGTAAGCATATCCAAGATTGGGGAACCTGTATTTGGGTAAGAAAGTGAAAATATATCCTCGCTATGTTGGACCATTTTAGATTCTCCAGTGTATTATTAAAGTTTCTTATCGACTAGATATACCACCAATATTCAACTTAGTTTATGATTCTTTCCATATATCTCAACTAAATATTTACTAGAGTAGCCTTTCTCATGTAATTATTTGGGATCATGTTACTCTCAAGTCAAATTATACATTTATCCACACCTCAATCCACATTATATATAGACAAGACAAGATCTTGGGAGACAGACACATCTCATTGGTGAGGGTACTATGGAAAAATGGACTATGTGATGAGGTATTAGAGTAAGCGACATTTATAATAGAGTAATGACCAGATATGTTTCTAGACACTATTGATCTCCAACTTTCCAGGGATGGAATACCTAATAGTGGGGAGAATGTAATGCCCCTAGTTTAAGGTACTTAATTGTTTTATTATATATATTTAATATATGAAGAGGTTGAGTTTGGTTTAAAAAAGTTTTTAGAGGGGTTTTTTATGGTTTGGGGGTTTATTAAATGTCACATAGTTATCACATGGTTAGGGTAAACCATGCACAATTACTAGGTCACTATGTATTAAGATAAAAGGTTTTCTAGGAAGGCACATGGTTAGCACATAGTTTGGGTAAACCATACAACCTAGATAAATTTTCATATAGTGATTTTTTCATGGTTAACACGTGATTTGACAAATTTTGTAGCCAAACTGTGCAGCCTAGGTTACGTATGGTAACACCTACATGGTTGGAACATTATTTACCCAAACCACATATCCATACTATGTGAGACTTTAAAATAACATGAAAATTAATTTTTACCTAACCCCCCCCCCCCCAACAATCATATTTCCCCCCTTGGTGAGGTTCTTGAACCTTGGGGGTAACTTTGGTGATTTTGGTGGTTTCTTTCACTAAGAAGATTCTACTCACTGAATCTTAAATAGTGTATTTTATAGATCAATTATAACAACCTTTCTCTTTATTGCACACATAAACATCGAATATTACATAATCTTGCACTTAAGACAACTCTGAGGATCGAGAGGTCTAGTTTCTTGGGAAATTAGGAACATTACATAACAACTTAGAACATAAAACACAACAACTTTATTGAAAATGTAAGGACCCAGCCCCAGAGTGCCCAGATCTGGTGCCCATGAGACATGATGTACCACAACCATAATTATTACATCACATTCATTTACAAAAAAAAAATCACATCATGTCCCATGCTACAGAGGATCGTGAGGTTTAGGTTCTAAGAAACTAACTACATTCTGAAACTTCATTGAATAAATGATTGATACCTGAAAATTTTTCATTTAAAATGTTGGGTGAGCATACGAATGCCCAGTAAGAGGTTTAAAAATAACATATTATACCCTAAATAACTTTTGAAATCATTCTTTAAACCATTCATAAAACAATCTTCTTGAAGAAAAGTTGTAACACATGTGACATGTCATAAAAAAAGTGATTAATTAGAAACATGCTAGCATAATTACCAGGACACACAATTCGGACATAGGCATGCTGAATACAATAAATTCTAAATGTGTGGGTAATGAGAATATGAAATCACAAATTAAATAGTTAAGGACAATGGATAATCAGAGTTGCGCGTAAAATAAAAACTTCAATTCCATATATTGAATACTAAATCACTGAGTTCTAAACTTATGTCATGCCATAAATACACAGGACATTCTGAAACATTTTATCAAGGCATTGTACAAGACGTCTATTGATTGAAGGCCTCGGCCAAAAATCCATAAGCTCTTTTAACCAAATATTCTACTAGTTGAAAAATTTTCTAGTTAATTAAATTACATAGTCATAATGAGGGAAGTGCATATGTCGGACCATGTCAAGGCCTTGTTCCAAGACCTAGGGGTTAACTATAACCAGACCCCAACCTGGAGAGCCTCTGTAACCAGACTCTAACCCGGAGGGTCTGCTGTAACCAAACCCCAACCCGGAGGGCTTACTTTTACCGGTCCCCACCCCATAACATACTAGGTCCAATGCATTCCTCATACCTCTAAATCGAAGTGCACAATCCACATTGATTTATTAAATTACATATCACATATCAAACCAAGTATACAATTTACTTGGTTACTTAATTCCTCTTCCATTTTATCCAAGGTGTCCCACACCACCTTGAACAATTAAATCTATAAATTCAGAATAAGTTTAATATTACAATCATCCACTTTTTAAGCATATGTAGTGAGTCTGGCACAAAAAAATTGAATTATCTGGTTAAGACATTAATTGGTACTTAGGCTAAAGATAATTGTGATGGAAAACATAAAAGAAGTACTAACTTGGTCGCATAAAATGACAAGTCTAGAATTATATTATTCAATAACACACATGATTAAGTGATGAGGTGAACTTTAACATAATAATTAAAGGAAAAACCTAACCCTTCATACGGGGTAACAAACTCACATTAACCCCAAACATTAAACATTAAATCTTATAAGTACAACATGCTGCCTTAAACATTATCATTTAACATCAAGAGTAAAGGGTAATTAGAACACCTGCTTGTGAAGTTACAAGCTTTAAATATCTATACTCATGAACTAAGCATATTAAAAGGAAAAATTTGGAAAACCATGATGAGGGTTTCATGTGCTGTAAAACATTCATTCAACGGGGCGTTCATAATAGTAGTGATTATTCAAGCCGAAAGCATTTATACTCAGTAATTTCTTTTAAAAAGAAACATAGGGTTTTTTTATAAATAAAATGAGAATCCAAGTTGGCATACATATATCCTTATGTATGGATATATTAATTATGCACATGTCACACCCTTACTTTATTTAAAGATTATATATCATCTTTAATATCATAAAATAGAATTAGGTTGAATTATGGATGTATGTTCAGTTATACCCTAAGTGTACAACGGAAACAATAATTATAAATTAAATAACCCTCATCTCATGTACACAAAATAAGACATATTTGTATATATATATATGAATATATACACACATATATAACAACCATAATGTGGACAAATTAACTCTTATGTATACATGTGCTTAAAAATTAGGGTTATACAATATATACATATTTAAGAACATTCATAATCATGTATTAAATGACTCCATGCATTTCGGATTTTCATTAACTCAACCTTAGAAAATCTTTATCCTGGGTATATGATGTTTATTCAAAACCTAGGGTTGTGTATATTACGTTTATATATTTTCATATATATAAACGTATGTGTATATAACCATATATTCATTTAAGGAAAAATAAACAAAATAATTCCATTTGCATGGGATTTTCATGCTTAGGGTTTATTAATACATTGTATTCAAGATCCTGTAACTTTTAATGAATATAAACTCAAACTGTATGATGATGTTTACTAGTTTTACAAGTATATATAAATATATATATATATATAAATGTTCATACAACTTAAACCAAGCAAGACAGAGACTAAACCCTTACCTTATCTTGTCGAGGAGGAGGAGGAGCTCAGGATGGCACTGGAAACCTAGGAGGAAGAGTCGAGGTCCACTGAAATCTTGGGGCAAGGAGTTGGGAGGTCTATTGAATGCCTCGGATGAGGTTTTATAAGTTATACCTATAATGCATGAAGAAAGGATCTGAGGCCACTTGCCTTAAAAAATGTCGGGGAAAGAAACTTCTATGGAAACCGGGAGTGTGGAGGGTCCGGCGATGGTAGGAGTGAAGAAAACGATGATAAAATGGGGTGTATAGCTATTGTTTTAGGGCACACCGCGGTGAAGAAGACAGCGACGCTGGAGAAAATTGGGAGGAGAAAGGACGGTCCAGATCACGTCTGACTTGATCCGAGGGCTGGGGTACGACCGTGTTTTATAAAGGTAAGGATGGCTCAGATTTAATCTGATCCTGATCGAACAGATCCCATAAATGTAGTGATATGCCGCAATTTTTGAAATCCGGGCGTGGGATCGATATCAGCGGCTCAGATAGCGTGTGACGCGATCCAACGGCCATGATCTCATCTCACCTAAAAATTTGGTTCCCACATCGAAACGGGAATCTGATTCCACCTCCCTTATAAGCTTTGGCCTCCTGCAATGCTGGTAATAACAAAGAACACACTCAGGAGGCCTTATACACGGGCCTCCGCCTCCCCCACAGGCCTCAGCCTATCCCTTCCCATGCAGCCTTGCGCCCACGCTGCGCGCACACATGCACTCCCGAGTGACCTATGCATGCTTGCTCCTGCGTGCTCCTCGAGTGACCTATGCCTGATCTCGGGCTGGCCTAGCCTTGGGCTGAGGGCCAGGCTTGGCCACCTTGAGTGAGCTGCCTCCCTTGGCCTGGCCAATAATGGGCTGGCCCTTATGGGCCCAAAATTTTTTTTTATAAAAACTTAACCTAGAAGCATGAAGTTTAAGGGAAGTAATACTATATAGAAATTTCCCTTTTTAAAACATGTCTTTTATTAAACATTAGAAGGTTAAAGTGCACCGGTTAGATTTTTTATTAAAATTATTTTCTACAGTAGCTTATAAATATTAAACCTTTAGAATAAAAGGTCATAAAAGGTCATAAATTCATTGATAATTCATATTCTAGTGTCATTGTGATCAAAACTTAGTTTCATTAAAATAAATTAAACATAACTTAAAAACACTGAATGAAAATTGTTACAATTTAATTGCAACATGTTTTATTTCCTTATTCCTTTTTCAAAAACATCAAAATATTATTCAAAACATTTCATTATACCCTTCTAAAGTTCATGGTTGGAGTAGTTTTATAATTTTTTTCCCAATTTATAACTTAATTACATGACGGACTAGAATATTATTATAAGTTTTCACTTAATTGACCAATGAGGCCAGTGACTACATTTATAGTCATTAGAGTTCCATGGTTTACAAGGAAACGGTCAAATTAGTTCCCTATAAATCCAAAACTTTGGGTTTCCTAAAACTCAAGTTGATTGAAGGAAATGGTTCGCGTTATACCTTTGGTGCTTAGTGTGGTTATGATGGCTTCGTCCATTCTTACGTTCGTTGGGATGGATACTAAGGACCCCTATCGTCTTCTAGGGGTTCTCATTGTTTTGAGTGGCCTTCCTGTAATCTTGATAGGGTTGTTAATAGGTATATTTTGTTAGGTTGATTTCCCTTTTAATCCCGGTTTATTGTAACCACTATTGCATTCTTAATTGAATAAAACTCCTTGCGTCCATTTCGTGTGCTTATTCCATTGCATCATATTATTATTTTTCTATAAGTGATAAGTTTTTCTTGGGAAAAAGATAACCATAAAACATAGAAATCACCATTATATGAAACACAAGTTATTGGGGTGTTACAACATTCCCCCTACAAAGAATTGTGACCTCATAATTCTATTCACAAACTGTAAAAGAAATTCCGAGATGATTATCGTCACCAAAATGGGAGATTCAGCTCGGTCAATGGAATACCCAGATTGGTATTTAGTTCCTCTGCTTCACTGGCCTAGATACGCCTCGAGCAGTACTTTTTGAACTCTGACGTATGCATTCTACACTCAGGCTTCCATAGGGAGGCTCAAGAGGTACAAAGTTCAGAGATGTCTGAATAGATGTATTCTCTGATGCCTCACCGGACTACATTATTCTCAAGATATTCGATTGGAATGATACGGTTAAACAGACTGATGTTTAGGATCTAGAACATAAAGGTTGCTTTGAGGATCCCATCTTGGGAAGCCACTAGGAAACATGCTCTGGTAGAAAAATTTTGTGCCAGGGTGAAACACTAAAAAAGACCCTCGAAGTATCTCCCCCTTTTCCTATAACAGGGAAGTTGGGTAATGGCGATGTAGTGGAAGACATGGTCATTCTCTTGACAGGAACGAAGAATATCAGGGCTGTTAGACAAGCCAAACATGCATTGACACGATCCTCACAGGTAGAGGAAAGAAGGATAGTCCAAAGTTTAAGTTCTTATTAAGATATCCTCCAATATCTCATTGGGTAGGGATGAGATATCTGTTCGTTTAGCCATCTGAAAACATGTTCGTGAGAATTTAATTTGAAAGTTCAGATAAAGTAAAGATAGGAATGGGAAAGATAATATTTCAATAAAACATAAGTTTATTACTAAACATCAGTGCCTGAGTTCCCCTAATGATCTACTACACGAACTCCACACAAAGAAGCAAAACTCGTTATCTCCTCAAACCAAACACAGGCTGAGCATTCTGGGTTAAACTCATAGAGACACATGTGACGTCTCCTTAGTGTGGAATGAGGGGTATGAAGTTGGGAGACATCAAAATACACTTGTTGCCTACAAGATAGTCATGTGGACTCATCTTTTAACATTCTGAAGTCCAACAACTGGCCTCAGACTCTATAGTTCAAGATTTCACAAAGATAGGCCACTCGGAGGTCTTCGGCAGCAGCAACTTCTTGAAAAGTGTTGAGGGCCATAAATCCAACACCATCACCTGTTGCGAACACTCAGAAAAGTCCATCATAGTACCTTCCCTGACGTACATAGGAGGAGAATTGGGTCATCATCATAAGAAGGTAATCAAATCCTAACCCCCGGTGTAGCTGAAGCACCCGAGGTGAGTTTGACACATCATACAGGTGTTTGCATGTCATGTGGATATGAGCATAGTTAAGAAAATTCTCTCGGCCAGATAAAGACACATTGGTCTCTAGGGCCTCAGTGGGGAGTGATTGTAGACTGGTAGGTACATTTTAGTCTGCCATATGAAAGTCATAATAAAATCACTTAGTAAGGTTCAGTCATAGATATATATTTTTTATTACCTGGTTTTCTAGAATTGTCTAAACCTATCCTCTGATACCAACTGTAAGGACTCAACCCCCAAGTTCCCGGAGCCGGTGCCCATGAGTCATGATGTACCATAACCATAATTATTACATCACATTCATTTACAAAAAAATCACATCATGTCCCATGCTACAGAGGATCGTGAGGTGCAGGTTCTGGGAAACCAGCTGCATTCTGAAACTTCATTGAAGACATGACTAATACCTGAAAATTTTTCATTTAAAACATAGGGTGATCATACGAATTCTCAGTAAGAGGTTTAAAAATAACATATTATACACTAAATAACTTTTTAAATCATTCTTTAAACCATTCATAAAACAATATTCTTGAAGAAGAGATGTAACACATGTGACATGTCATAATAAAAGTGCTTATAGAAGAATTACCAGGACACACAATTCAGAAATAGGCATGTTGAATACAAGAAATTATAAACATGTGGTTCATGAGAATATGAGATCACAAATTAAACAGTTAAGGACAATGGATGATCAGAGTTGCGCATAAAATAAAAATTTCAATTCCATATGCTGAATACTATCTCACTAAGTTCTAAACTTATGTCATGCCATAAATACACAGGGCATTCTGAAATATTTTATCAAGGCATTGTCCAAGACGTCTATTGATTTAAGGCCTCAGCTGAAAATCCATAATCTCTTTTAACCAAATATTCTACTAGTCGAAAATTTTTATGGTTAATTAAATTACATAGTTATAATGAGGGAAGTGCATATGTTAGACCGTGTCAAGGCCTCGTGCCAAGACCTAGGGGTTAACTGTAACCGGACCCCAACCCGGAGAGCCTCTGTAACCGAACTCTAACCCGAAGGGTCTGCTGTAACTGGACACCAACCCGGAGGTCTTACTTTTACCAGTCCCCACCCCGGAACATACTAGGTCCAATGCATTCCTCGTACCTCTAAATCGAAGTGCACAATCCACTTTGATTTTTTAAATTACATATCACATATCAAACCAAGTATACAATTTACTTAGTTACTTAATTCCTCTTTAATTTTATCCAATGTGTCCCACACCACCTTGAACAATTAAATTTATATATTCAGAATAAGTTTAATATTACAATCATCCACTTTTTAAGCATATATAGTGAGTCTGGCACGAAAAAATTGAATTGTCTGGTTAAGACATTAATTGTTACTTAGGCTAAAGGCACTTCTGACAGAAAACATAAAATAAGTACTAACTTGGTCAGATAAAATGACAAGTCTAGAATTATATTATTCAATAACAAACATAATTAAGTGATGGGGTGAAATTTAACATAATAATTAAAGGAAAAACCCTAACCCTTCATACGGGGTAGAAAACTCACATTAACCCCAAACATTACACATTAAATCTTATAAGTAAAACATGAAGCCTTAAACATTATCATTTAACATCAAGAGTAAAGGGTAATTCGAACACGTGCTTGTGAAGTTACAATCTTTCAATATCTATACTCATGAACTAAGCATATTAAAAGGAAACATTTGGAAAACCATGATGAGGGTTTCATGTGGTATAAAACATTCATTCAACGGGGCGTGCATAATAGTAGTGATTAGTCAAGCCGAAAGCATTTATACTCAGTAATTTCTTTTAAAAATAAACATAGGGTTTTTTATAAATAAAATGAGAATCCAAGTTGGCATACATATATCCTTATGTATAGATATATTAAGTAAGCACATGTCGAACCCTTACTTTATTTAAAGATTATATATCATCTTTAATATCATAAAATAGAATTAGGTTGAATTATGGATGTATGTCCGGTTATACCCTAAGTGTACAACGGAAACAATAATTATAAATTAAATAATCCTCATCTCATGTACACATAATAAGACATATTTGTATATATATATATGAATATATAGACACATATATAACAACCGTAAAGTAGCCAAATTAACTCTTATGTATACATATACTGAAAAATTAAGGTTATACAATATATACATATTTAAGAACATTCATAATCATGTATTAAATTACTCCATGCATTTTGGTTTTTCATTAACTCAACCTTGTAAAATCTTTATCTCGGGCATATGATGTTTATTCAAAACTGAGGGTTTTTTATAATATGTTTATATATTTTCATATATATAAACGTATGTGTATATAACTGTATATTAATTTAAGGAAAAAGAATCAAAATAATTCCATTTTCATGGGATGTTCATGCTTAGGGTTTATTAATACATTGTATTCAAGATCCTACAACTTTTAAGGAATATAAACTCAAACTGTATGATGATGTTTACTAGTTTTACAAGTATATATATATATATATACATGTTCATACAACTTAAACCAAGAAAGACAAAGACTAAACCCTTACCCTAGCTTGGGGAAGAGGAGGAGGAGCTCAGGATGGCACTAGAAACCTAGGAGGAAGATTCAAGGTCTGCTGAAAGATTGGTGTAAGGAGCCATGAGGTCCATTTAATGCCTCGGATGAGGTTTTATAAGTTATACCTATAATGCATGAAGAAAGGATCTGAGGCCACTTTCCTTAAAATTTACCAGGGAAAGAGACTTCTGTGGAAACCGGGAGTGTGGAGGGTCTAGCGATGGTAGGAGTGAAGAAAATGGTGATAAAATAGGGTGTATGGCTACTGTTTTAGGGCACGCCACGGGGAAGAAGACAGCGACGCTAGAGAAAATAGGGAGGAGAAAGGATGGTCCAGATTGCGTCTGACTTGATCGGAGGGCAGGGGTACGACCGTGTTTTATAAAGGTAAGGATGGCTCAGATTTAATCTGAGCATGATCAAACGGCTCCCATAAACGCAGTGATATTCCAGGATTTCTGAAAGCCGGACGTGGGATCGAGATCAATGACTCAGATCGTGCGTGATGCGATCCGATGGCCAGGATCTCATCTCGCCCGAAAATTTGGTTCCCACATCAAAACAGGAAGCAGATTTCACCTCCCTTATAAGATTTGACCTCCCGCAATGCTGGTAATAACACAGTACACACTCAGGAGGCCTTATACATGGGCCTCTGCCTCCCCCGCAGGCCTCGGCCTACCCCTGCCCACGCGACCTTGCGCCCGCACTGCGTGCACACATGCGCTCCCGAGTGACCTATGCATGCTTGCTCCTATGCGCTCCTCGAGTGACCTATACCCGATCTCGGGCTGTCCCAAGCTTGGGCTGAGGGCCAGGCTTGGTCACCTTGAGTGAGCTACCTCCCTTGGCCTGGTCAATAAAGGGATGGCCCTTATGGGCCCAAATTTTTTTTATAAAAACTTAACCTAGAAGCATGAAGTTTAAGTGAAGTAATACTATATAGAAATTTACCTTTTTAAAACATGGATTTTATTAAACATTAGAATGTTAAAGTGCACTAGTTAGATTTTGTATTAAAAGTATTTTCTACAGTTGCTTATAAATATTATACCTTTATCATAAAAGTTTATAAAAGGTCATAAATTCATTGATAATTCATATTCTAGTGTCATTGTGATCAAAACTTAGTTTCATTAAAGGAAATTAAACATAACTTAAAAACACTGAATGAAAATCGTTACAATTTAATTGCAAAATGATTTATTTCCCTATTACTTTTTCAAAAACATCAAAAAATTATTCAAAAAAATCATTATACCCTTCTAAAGTTCATGGTTGGAGTAGTTTTATAATTTTTTTACCAATTTATAACTTAATTAAATGATGGACTAGAATATTCTTATTAGTTTTCACTTAATTGACCAATGAGGCCAACGGCTATATTTATAGCCGTTAGAGTTCCATGGTTTCCAAGGAAATAGTCACATTATTTCCCTATAAATCCAAAACTTTGGGTGTCCTAAAACTCAAGTTGATTGAAGGAAATGGTTTGCGTTATAACTTTGGTGCTTAGTGTGGCTGCGGTGACTTTGGACATTCTTATGTTCGTTAGGATGGATACTAAGGACCCCTATCATCTTCTTGGGGTTATCTTTGTTTTGAGAGGCATTCCTGTAATCTTGATAGGGTTGTTAATAGGTATCTTTGGTTAGGTTTATTTCCCTTTTAATACCGGTTTATTGTAACCACTAATGCGTTCTTAATTGAATAAAACTCCTTGGGTCCATTTCATGTGCTTATTCCATTGCATCATATTATTATTTTTCTATAAGTGATAAGTTTTTCTCGGGTAAAAGATAACCATAAAACATAGAAATCACAATTATATGAAACACAAGTTATTAGGGTGTTACAACATTCCCCCTACAAATAATTGTGTCCTCATAATTCTATTCACAAACTGTAAAAGAAATTCCCAGATGATTATCGTCACCAAAACGGGAGATTCAGCTCGGTCAACGGAATACCCAGATTGGTATTTAGTTCCTTCGCTTTACTGGCCCAAATACACCTCGAGCAATACTTTTTGAACTCCGACGTATGAATTCTACACTTAGGCTTCCATAGGGAGGCTCAAGCAGTTCAAAGTTCAGATATGTCTGAATAGACATATTCTCTGATGCCTCACTGGACTACATTCCGCTCAAGATATTCAATTAGAATGATGCGGTTAAACAGACTGAGGTTTAGGATCTAGAACATAAAGGTTGCTTTGAGGTTCCCATCTTGGGAAGCCACTAGGAAACATTCTCTAGTAGAAAAATTTTGTGCCAGGGTGAAACACTGAAAAAGACCCTCGAAGTATCTCCCCCTTTACCTATAACAGGGAAGTTGGGTAATGGTGATGTAGTGGAAGATATGGTCATTCTCTTGACAGGAACGAAGGATCTCAGGGCTGTTAGACAAGACAAACATGCATTGACATGATCCTCACAGGTCAAGGAAAGAAGGATAGTCCAAAGTTTAAGTTCTGGTTAAGATATCCTCCAATATCTCATCGGGTAGGGATGAGATATCTATTCGTCTAGCCATCTGAAAACATGTTCGTGAGAATTTACTTTGAAAGTTCAGATAAAGTAAAGACAGGAATGGGAAAGATAATATTTCAATAAAACATAAGTTTACTACTAAACACCAGTGCCTGAATTACCCTAATGATCTACTACACGAACTCCACATAAAGAAGAAAAACTCGCTATCTCCTCAAACCAAACACAGGCTGAGCATTCTGGGTTAAACTCATGGGGACACATGTGACATCTCCTGAGCGTGGCATGAGGGGTATGAAGTTGGGAGACATCAAAATACACTTTTTTACTGTAAGATAGTCGGGTGGACTCATCTTTTAGCATTTTAAAGTCCAACAACTGGCCCCAGATGTCGTAGTTCAAGATTTGACAAAGATAGGCCACTCGGAGGTCTCCGACAACAGTAGCTTCTTGAAAAGTGTCGAGGTCCATAAATCCAACACCCTCACCTGTCGTGAACACTTGGAAAAATACCTCATAGTACCTTCCCTAACGTACATAAGAGGTTAATTGGGTCATCATAATAAGAAGGTAATCAAATCCTAACCCCCGGTGTAGCTTAAGCACCCGAGGTGAGTTTGACACATCATACAGGTGTTTGCACGTCATGCGGATATAAGCATAGTTAAGAAAATTCTTTCAGCTAGATAAAGACACATTGGTATCTAGGGCCTCAGCAGGGAGTGATTGTATATTGGTAGGTACATTTTCTTCTTCCATCTGAAAGTCATAATAAAATCACTTAGTAAGGTTCAGTCATAGCTATATATTTTTTATTACCTAGTTTTCTAGAATTGTCTGAACCTATCCTCTGATACCAACTGTAAGGACCCAGCCCCCGAGTTCCTGGAGCCGGAGCCCATGAGGCATGATGTACCACAACCATAATTATTACATCACATTCATTTAGAAAAAAAAATCACATCATGCCCCATGCTACAGAGGATCGTGAGGTTCAGGTTCTGGGAAACCAGCTGCATTCTGAAACCTCATTGAAGACATGACTGATACCTGAAAAGTTTTCATTTAAAACATAGGGTGAGAATACGAATTCCTAGTAAGAGGTTTAAAAAACATATTATACCCTAAATAACTTTTGCAATCATTCTTTAAACCATTCATAAAACAATCTTCTTGAAGAAGAGATGTTACACATGTGACATGTCATAATAAAAGTGCTTAATTAGAAACATGCTAGCAGAATTACCAGGACAAAAAATTCAGACATAGGCATGCTGAATACAAGAAATTCTAAAAATGTAGGTCATGAGAATATGAAATCACAAATTCAACAGTTAAGTACAATGGATAATCAGAGTTGTGCATAAAATAAAAACTTCAATTCCATATGCTGAATACTAACTCACTGAGTTCTAAACTTATGCCATGCCATAAATACACAGGGCATTCTGAAATATTTTATCAAGGCATTGGCCAAGACGTCTATTGATTTAAGTCCTCAGCCGAAAATCCATAAGCTCTTTTAACCAAATATTCTACTAGTCAAAATTTTTTCTGGTTAATTAAATTGCATAGTCATAATGAGGTAAGTGCATATGTCAGACCGTGTCAAGGCCTCGTGCCAAGACCTAGGGGTTAACTGTAACCGGACCCCAACCTAGAGAGCCTCTGTAACCGGAATCTAACCCGAAGGGTCTGCTGTAACCAGACCCCGACCCGGAGGGATACTTTTACTGGTCCCCACCCCAGAACATACTAGGTCCAATGCATTCCTCATACCTCTAAATCGAAGTGCACAATCCACTTTGATTTATTAAATTACATATCACATATCAAACCAAGTATACAATTTACTTAGTTACTTAATTCCTCTTTAATTTTATCCAATGTGTCCCACACCACCTTGAACAATTAAATTTATAAATTCAGAATAAGTTTAATATTATAATCATCCACTTTTTAAGCATATGTAGTGATTTTGGCACAAAAAAATTGAATTGTCTGGTTAATCCATTAATTGGTACTTAGGCTAAAGGCACTTGTGATGGCAAACATAAAAGAAGTAATAACTTGGTCAGATAAAATGACAAGTCTAGAATTATATTATTCAATAACACACATAATTAAGTGATGGGGTGAAATTTAACATAATAATTAAAGGAAAAAACCTAACCCTTCATACGGGGTAGAAAACTCACATTAACCCCAAACATTACACATTAAAGCTTATAAGTAAAACACGCAGCCTTAAACATTATCATTTAACATCAAGAGTAAAGGGTAATTAGAACACGTGCTTGTGAAGTTACAAGCTTTCAAAATATATACTCATGAACTAAGCATATTAAAAGGAAACATTTGGAAAACCATGATGAGGGTTTCATGTGGTGTAAAACATTCATTCAACGGGGCGTGCATAATAGTAGTGATTAGTCAAGCCGAAAGCATTTATACTCAATAATTTTTAAAAAAAAGAAACATAGGGTTTTTTATAAATAAAATGAGAATCCAAGTTGGAATACATATATCCTTATGTAGGGATATATTAAGTATGCACATGTCAAATCCTTACTTTATTTAAAGATTATATATCATCTTTAATATCATAAAATAGAATTAGGTTGAATTATGGATGTATGTCCGGTTATACCCTAAGTGTACAACAGAAACAATAATTATAAATTAAATAACCCTCATCTCATGTACACATAATAAGACATATTTGTATATATATATATGAATATATAGACACATATATAATAACCGTAATGCAGCCAAATTAACTCTTATGTATACATGTACTGAAAAATTAAGGTTATACTATATATACATATTTAAGAACATTCATAATCATTTATTAAATGACTCCATACATTTCATCTTTTCATTAACTAAACCTTGGAAAATCTTTATCTCGGGCATATGATGTTTATTCAAAACTGAGGGTTGTGTATATTACGTTTATATATTTTCATATATATAAATGTATGTGTATATAACTGTATATTAATTTAAGGAAAAAGAAACAAAATAATTCCATTTGCATGGGATGTTCATGCTTAGGGTTTATTAATACATTGTATTCAAGATCCTGCAACTTTTAAGGAATATAAACTCAAACCGTATGATGATGTTTACTAGTTTTACAAGTATATATATATATACATGTTCATACAACTTAAACCAAGAAAGAAAAAGACTAAACCCTTACCTTAGCTTGAGGAAGAGGAGGAGGAGCTCAGTATGGCACTAGAAACCTAGGAGGAAGAGTCAAGGTCTGCTGAAAGCTTGGTGTAAGGAGTTGGGAGGTCCATTGAATGCCTCGGATGAGGTTTTATAAGTTATACCTATAATGCATGAAGAAAGGATCTAAGGCCACTTTCCTTAAAAAAATACTAGGGAAAGAGACTTCTGTGGAAACTGGGAGTGTGGAGGGTCTGGCGATGGTAGGATTGAAGAAAATGGTGATAAAATAGGGTGTATGGATACTATTTCAGGGCACACCGCGGGGAAGAAGATAGAGATGTTGGAGAAAATTGAGAGGAGAAAGGATGGTACAAATCGCGCCTAACTTGATCATAGGGCAGGGGTACGACTGTGTTTTATAAAGGTAACGATGGCTCGGATTTAATCCAAGACTGATCGAACGGCTCCCATAAACGCAGTGATATTCCACGATTTCTGAAAGCTGGACGTGGGATCGAGATCAACGGCTCAGATCACGCGCAACGCGATCCGACGGCCAGGATCTCATCTCGCCCGAAACTTTGGTTCCCACATCAAAACAGGAAGCCGATTTCACCTCCCTTATAAGATTCGGCCTCCCACAATGCTGGTAATAACACAGTACACACTCTGGAGGCCTTATACATGGGCCTTTGCCTCCCCCGCAGGCCTCGGCCTACCCCTGCTCAAGCGGCCTTGCGCCCGTGCTGCGTGCACACATGCGCTTTCGAGTGACCTATGCATGCTTGCTCATGTGCGCTCCTCAAGTGACCTATGCCTGATCTCAGGCTGGCCCAAGCTTGGGCTGAGGGCTAGGCTTGGCCACCTTGAGTGAGCTACCTCCCTTGGCCTGGTCAATAAAGGTCTGGCCCTTATGGGCCCAAAAAAAATTTATAAAAACTTAACCTAGAAGCATGAAGTTTAAGGGAATTAATACTATATAGAAATTTCCCTTTTTAAAAACATGGCTTTTATTCAACATTATAAGGTTAAAGTGCACTAGTTAGATTTTATATTAAAATTATTTTCTACAATTGCTTATAAATATTAGACCTTTATCATAAAAGGTCATAAAAGGTCATAAATTCATTGATAATTCACATTCTAGTGTCATTGTGATCAAAACTTAGCTTCATTAAAATAAATTAAACATAACTTAAAAAACTGAATGAAATTTTTTACAATTTAATTGCAACATGTTTTATTTCCTTATTACTTTTTTGAAAACATCAAAATATTATTCAAAACATTTCATTATACCCTTCTAAAGTTCATGGTTGGAGTAGTTTTATAATTTTTTTCCCAATTTATAACTTAATTAAATGATGGACTAGAATATTCTTTTTAGTTTTCACTTAATTGACCAATGAGGCCAACAGCTATATTTATAGCCGTTTAGTTCCATGGTTTCCAAGGAAATGGTCACATTATTTCCCTATAAATCCAAAACTTGGGGTGTCCTAAAACTCAAGTTGATTGAAGGAAATGGTCCGCATTATACCTTTGGTGCTTAGTGTGGCTGTAGTGGCTTCGGCCATTCTTATGTTCATTAGGATGGATACTAAGTACCCCTATCATCTTCTTGGGGTTATCTTTGTTTTGAGTGGAATTCCTGTAATCTTGATAGGGTTGTTAATAGGTATCTTTGGTTAGGTTTATTTCCCTTTTAATCTCGGTTTATTGTAACCACTACTGCGTTCTTAATTGAATAAAAATCCTTGCGTCCATTTCGTGTGCTTATTCCATTGCATCATATTATTATTTTTCTATAAGTGATAAGTTTTTCTCGGGTAAAAGATAACCATAAAACATATAAATCACCATTATATGAAACACAAGTTATTGGGGTGTTACAGAAAACTTCTTTTACATGACCACAACATTCCTTCGTACTTAGCATTGCATGGGGCAACCTGAGGACATGCACAAGAAAATGGTGAGCTATAAATCCCAGTAAGGGAGTAAACAAGGTATAACATGAATAATATATTACATGTTAGTAAATAGTCATATCAATGGAGCACAATAGAAACATGAACATAAAGTCGTGATATAGCATAACATGGAAATGTGGCAACAACATTTAACATGATATTAGCATGAGCCGAGGATAATTACACATGGAGCATGAGTATACCATCATTCCACTTTAATTATCATGAGTAAACCCTCATTTCACTTGATGTATCATGATACTAATATTTACCCAATGCATTGGAGCACTCTCAGGGCACACCCTTCTTAATCATTTCATTTCATGCATAAGTGTGCCACATGGATCATACAACATGGAATCATTCAACATCATCATTTATTCCGCAATAAAATAATTTGTAATACATAAATAAAACTATATAATCAATATGTAAATGTTCATAAATTTGAATACCATTTATAGAGAAATGGGCATGGTATTCACTACACAATTACTTTAGCTTGGAAAATGCGGTGTAATTTCGGCAGCATAACGACGTGACATAAGAATTTATAAAAATGTTTGATGAGAGATAAAGGGGTATATAATCATATGTAAATGAAATTTAAAGTAAGGGGGTCATATATATACATGTCCCAACATATTTAATGGAATTTATATTCATAATATAAAAGAATTTCTTGAATGTAAATGAGGAGAGAGAAATCTCTTACGGAATTTTGGCATAGTAACGGGTGTACATGGGAGGAATTAATGAGAGAGAAATGGGTATATAATCATCAAAACATAAGTAGGGAAGTATAAGGGAGTTTCTAAATCATACCCCAACATTTTTAATTGAAAATAAAAGGGCATAGCAATATAAGGAAACTTGGACATAAATAAGGAAGGAATAAATCCCTTACTTGGAAGTGTGATCCCAAAGTCTTGGGAGAGGCTTGAGAGAAACTTATAGGGATATTGGGGTGCCTTGGGAGGATTATAGATATATTAGGGTATAGTTTTTTCAATCTCCAAATGGTTTTAGTGAAGAGGAATGGGATATTGAGTGGGTTTATATAGGAAAGGAGTGGGGAATTCTTTATTATTTAGGTTTTGGAAACTACACATTAAACTAATCAAAACCACAAATCATACCATGGTTTTTTGCCCATGGTTTTATCCAAAGGGGAGTGGAAAATATATATTGGACGAACATCCCATTTATAGTATTTTATTACATCACTATTGGTTCACTATGATGTTTTGAAACACATTATATATTTAAACGGTATTTAATTTTTACCCAAAAATTTGACTGTCTTGGAAAATTATGAAAAATTCACCATTAGATAATTTTGACGTACTAAATCCAAAAATAATATTCATTTTATCTAAATAATTTTCTAAATATTTTAATTTTTACTTGTAAAATAAAAACTGACATTTATCAAAAATTCATGGGTTTTGACAAAAACAGTTTTCAAACCTTAATAAAAATTACAATTGTATTCATAAAAATTATACAATAATTTATATTTAATGAAAATTAATTTAGTAATAATATTTTATTAAAATTTTATTTAATTTAAAAATACATTAATTCATCAAAATATATTTCTCAATTTAATATTAACTAAAAAATATTGTTTATGCTTTAAAAACTATTTACAAAGTAACAATAATAAAATGAATGTATATTATTTATTCTATACAAAAATATTGAACATAATCATGGTGCTAGGGTCTTATTATATAACCCCTTATAACACCCTCATAAGACTGAAGGGTAAGGTGTGCGATGGTGACAGACTCTTGGGGTGGCTCAGATAACATCACTCGGGTGGTAATCTCTATTAACTTCCACTTCCCCCGTAGGCGGTTCCATTCAAGATTAACATATTGAATCTCAGATTGGGCTTGTTCAAGATCGAAGACCAGTGATGCTACCTCTTTTCTGAGCTCTGAAAAATGGGATTCATATAGAGAAATTCTACTGGATGAGACCATCACTTCCTTTTTCTGAGTAAATTGGATTTGTTAAAGCCCTATATTTATACTAATCATGTGATCACTATTCAACGACAATATTAGAAACGGTAATAATTCTTAGTGGAATTTTAAAATCTAAAAATATAAAACTAAGGAATTTTATATGTTATATAACCATTTTACATAATAATACATTTAATTAGATCAATAGCAATTTTCATTAATAAAATTTTGGGTCGTTATATCAATGGTAAGGCCTTCCTCTCCCCTTATCCTCTCATATCTTCTCGTTTTTATTTGGAATAAAATAGTATTTTAGGGATGACATTCATGGATCTTGTGGTTAGGGTGTGTTTTGATGTGTATTTTGTTGTAATTCATCATATGGGGGTTTTGAGAGCCCAAATATATAGGTTTGTGGTGTGGTTTATTTTGTATGAGATTTTTTACTTAAGTAACTTCTCTCTCACTCTACTTATGTCAATAACTTAAAGGAATAAAAACAAAATTCCACTCTCTTTGTTTTAATATATCTAATATTTATAAATAGGGATAAAAAGATGTTATCTTTATTTATAATATTTATTTAAAATATTGGTGTATTTTTTTATCATCGTAATTTATTTTTAATTTTTAATGAGAGAATAATTACCTTAAATTCTTATGCAACACAAATACATTACTTGTTCAAGTAATATAAAAATATAGTAAATTGTTTTTAAAAATATTAAAAGTAATAAAATTTATATGAATTATTGTGTTACATAATTTTTTTAGATAAATATAACATATTAGTGATGATTTGAAAGTTTATATCTGAATTCCATTATTATCCTGATGTCTTTAAAGTAAAACTATGTGAACAGTTTTGAAAATGACTTTAATGGTATATTATTTTAAATAATGTTTTATTTAATGATTTAAAATTCATAAAATTGTTATATTCATCCAATTAAATAGTATATGATCAATAATATCAACCATTATCTACTTATGGGTCACTTTTCATTTTATATTAAATTTCCTGACCCCTATATAGAAAAAAACTTTAATATCACGGTAATCATCAAAAGTGCAAACAGGGGGTTAAAACTAAGAGATAGGGGTTAAAACATCACCTAAAATTGTCCAAATTTTATTGTATGAGATTATTTATACTCATAATCATCCTAGATTATATATATTTCAATTTTTTTCAATTTTTATATGAAAATTAATTTATATTAATTTAATAATTTAATAATTTCCAAGGGTGCCCCTCCCTTCACTTATAAAAGGGAACCACCTCTCCTCCCTTACTCACACCTTTTTATTATTATATTTTGTTAAATAACTATAATAATCTCTCCAAAACATACCTACCCATTTCCTAGATGTTCTAGGCTCACCAAAATACCAAACCTAGAGGCTTAATGTGTAAGCCAAAGAGGTTATCTGAAGAGAAGTTATGAGTCATAACCGACCTATCTCAAGTTTATTTCTTCTTATATCTCCTTCAAATATTATTTAACCATGATAAAATATTAACATAAATAACTTAAATGTACTTAAATTTTATTATTATTATGTTAAAACCATTTTTCATCTCCTCTGTCCTATGTTAAATGAAATCATCATTTGTGTATATGTGTGCATTACCACCTCCACGAAGCGATGTGTTTTGTTTTTCATCACCACCTCAAAAATCTGGTTATTGTGATTAATTTAATTAATATATATGATATTAATTACATAATTATTATTTTATAAATATAATATATCATATATTATCTTACATTTCTATCCATTTAAAAATGATAACATCGTTCATACGTATGTGTGAACCACCACCTCCATGAAGCGATGTGATTTGTTTTTCATATACGCCTTTCATGGACAGTTATAAAATTATATTTAATGTATAAAAAATATAATATTAACATGATTAATATTATTTAAATGATGGAATAATGATCCCATTGACCATATTCAATCTACCCAATCCATTGATGACTTATAAGTAGAATGTTCTCAAAATGTATGGTGTGAACTTAATCAACTAAGTAATTAAGAATCACATAGATATAAGTGAAATAAAAGGAATAATAAACTTGAAAAGTTTATTAACTAAGTAAATAATTAGCATAAGTTTATGATTCAATAATATAAAGAATATACATAGAAATCCAGACTCAAGGTAAGGGCCACGTTGCATTAAAACCTCATTTTAAATGTTTTAAATATTTAATTTATAAATCTTTTTCCTCCATATACATATTCTTAAAATCCTTTTATGGATGTATTTATATTGAAATAAATAAATTTTAAAGTACATTTTATGTTTCTTTTTACTTTATTTAAAAGTTTTTCAAAATGAATCTTTTTACGTATTATATACGGGATGTTTTAACTTTATTTACAAAAGGCAAAAGGAATATTCTATTTTGATGTATACGATGTTGATGGATTTTCCCATATCCAAAACTGTTATTTGATTTTTTTTTGTTCCTTTATAAGATTCCATTTTTTATTCAAATAAAAACCCTCTTTCCCTTTGTTCTAGGTATTTTAGTGTTGAAAATTGGGTTTAAAAGGAAAGAGATATATCATTATCCAAAAAAAATTTACTTATGGGTTCAAAAGTATATTTTTATAAGTTTGATGATGTAAATGGTAGTTTTTATGTATTTAATGTATTTTAAGTCCTTGTAAATTTTTCATGATGATGGATGAGTCTGATATAGCTCTCTAATGCATTAGGTAATGATTATGTTTTCCATAGAATTACGTTGGAATTAACTGAGTAGGTTATTCCATTTGTAAGAGTTATTATAAGGGTTCTTGTATGGGTTATATTAAAATGATGTCCCAAGACACCTACATGAATTTTCTATTCTTGATAATGATTTTTCATGGAAATATTTTTATTTCATAAGGTAAGATAATGATCTTTTGTTAAAGGAATGATTATTCCCTTTAAGGGTCAAAAGGTATGTTTTTAAGAAAATATTTTCATGGGATTTAATATTTTTTTAAGAAATCCAAAAGATTATGATTTTGAATTTATTTTTTCTTATATAAAATTTATACTAAAAAACTATGGGTCGTAAATTTTATTTCATGTTTAAGTAAATGATTATTTGAGATCAAAGTTTATTATGTTAAAAGTAAACTCTCTTATATGATGTCATGGTTTTGAAATTGACTAATGAGTTTAGTTTCCCCTTTTTATATGGACCTCACTAAGATTTTTATTCTCATACCAAATTTTCAAATGTTTTTCATAGGATTTAAGGATGATAAGGAACAATGATCAAGTAAAGTTGAAAATATTAAATATTTTTCATCAAAAAGAAAACATATTTCATTTTAAAAGTATTATTTTGTGAAAAAATGGATACTTAGTGGAAGTTTCCACATTGTAATGTATGTGTTTATTATGTAATATCTATGACCTAATTATATAAATCTAAAACCATTATGATCCTAAAAATGTAATAAAATTAATTCTTGACTTAAAACTGAAGATTATGTAATATTTTAAGTTTGGGTCCTTATAGTTGGTATCAGAGGAAAGGTTAAGATAATTTTAGAGGTTAGGATAATGTAAGTACCATTAAGAGATTTTAATTTATGATTATCATGATATAGAAATTGAATATTACCATGTTGCTTCATCTAAACTATGTCTATTTAGAATGGATTTATATAGAGGAAATGGGGAAACTAAAGTAGGAAGGAAGCAAGAGGAAAATATCCTTCCAAATTAGAAACCTAGAATTATTGGAATCGAAATTGAGAAGTTTTCTACCATGATGGCTCAGTTTATGCAGGATATAAATGGTGGTGGTATCTATGTGAGATAGAAACCAAATTTTCCACTAAGGAACATGTCCATTGTAGATCATTTCATGAAACAACACCCTACATTGTTAAGTAGATCATCTGACCTTATGATAATTGAAGTATGGGTTAAAGTCTTAGAAAATATATTTGAAGTAATGGGTTGTTCAGAACATCAAAAGGTAACTCTTGGTACTTACCATTTTTAAGGTGAAGTAAATTGGTAGTTTTCAATGGTTAAGAATATCATATAAAGATAAGGTATTGATACCTTGGAATGAGATTAATTTAAGAATATTTTACTTGAGAATTATTTTCCTACAGTTTTTTTACTTATAATAGAGAATAAATTCTTGGTATTGAGGTATAAGGAGGAAGATACAGTAGATTCAAATGAATCCAACTTCACTCATTTGGTAAGGTATGCCCAAAATTGTATTCGGGATCTTGATATTAAAATTAATCATTTTTTTAGGATTAAATCCTAGATATCTAAGATAATTGGATATTCAGGAATTCAAAAGTTATGATAAACTTGTTTAATTTTCTGAGAAGGTGGAAATATAGTTTTCTTATGATCATGTATTCTATGACAATAAACAAAAAAATAGCTTATATGGCGGGTAATGGGGAAGTATCCTTTGAATAAATCCAAAGTTAATAAAATTAAGTTTTCATTATATTAAAAGTATGGTAAAAACCACCCTAGTGGATGTATTATAAAATATGGGAAGTATTTCTAATATAGAAATTTTAGACATGTCGATCATAACTGTAAAGAGAATGAGAGAAAAAATAATGAAAATACAATAGTGAAATGATTTAATTATAATGAAATGGTCATTATGTAAGTACTTGTCCAAAGATAGGAATAAAGGATGAAAGTCTTAAATATCACGAGCAAAAATGTGTTGATAAATCCTTCACGACTACTTTGATGGATGTTTAACCATTCAAAGATGTGGTGTCAGGTACAGTACTTTTTTATTCAAATTGTTCCAATGACTTGTTTGATTTTGGGTTTACACATTCTTTCATTTTTTGAGAAATTTACTGATAAATTATAAATTCCACCTCAAGAGATGAAGATTTAAATTTTGGTAAAAACCCCTGGGGTATTGTTAAAGAAAAAAGAAATTATAAGAATCTTTTTGTTATCATATATGGAAGGGATTTACCTGAAAACATTGTGGAGTTTCCCCTTGTAGAGTCTGATATTATTATGGGTATGGATTGGATTTATTTTTATTATGATAGGTTATATTACAGAGTTAAAGAAGTTTTTTTAATAATGAGTTTCAGTTTGTATACAAGAATTAATTCAAACCTTTGATAGCATATAAAGAATTTTGGAAATTGATTAAATATTGAAATGAAATTTTTCTTTCACATATTATTAACAAAAGTGAAACTGTTCAAATTGGTGATATTCCATTAGAAAATGAATATTTTTATGTATTTACTGATGAATTTCTTAGTATTATATTAGATTGAGAGATTGAATTTACTTTTGAATTAGTGTCTGATGTTAAGACAATTTTAAAACCTCTATATCAAATAGATCAAGTATAGATTTTGGAATTGAAAAAATAGTTATAAGAGTTTCTTGATAAAGGTTTCATTTATCTAATCACTTAACTATGGGTAGTACTATTTTATTTATTATAAAAATATGTTTTCATGATAATTTTCACTGATTATAGAGCATTTAATAACATCACTGTTAAGAATAATTATTCATTCCCTCATATTAATGAATTTTTATATCAACTCCAGGGAGGTCGGTATTTTTCAAAGGTTGGTCTATGGTCTAGGTACCATCAGCTGAAGGTGGAGTAGAATGAAATTCTGAAGATGATGTTTCGTACTAGTTATGGTCATTTTGAGTTTTTGGTTATTCCATTTAGGTTGTAAAATGCTCTAGTTATATTTATATAACTCATGAATAGAGTTTTCCATGATTTTTTTGATAAATTTATAGACATATTTATTAATAGAATTTTGATATATTCTAAAATTTATGATTTCCATGATAAACGTCTTAGGTTTGTTCTACAAACCTTAAAAGAAAATAATTTATATATAAAATTTGGTAAATGTAAATTCTAGTTGAAATAGATTTCTTTCCTTGGAAATATTGTAAATAAATTTATAATAACTATTGATCCAGATAAGACTAAAGTTATTAAAGAGTATCCAAGACCAAAAAATGTCACAAATATTCCTAGTTTTCTTAGATTAGTGGGTTACTATTGACATTTTTTTAAAACTTTGCTTAGTTATATATCCCATTGACCAAGTTAACTTGAAAAGGAGTTAGATTCATTTAGACAAAATAATGTGATGAATGTTTCTTGTAATTAAAAATAAGGTTAGTGAATTCTCTGGTTTTGGATCTTACATTCATAAATGGTGATTTTTTTTATCTACAATGATACTTCTTTGAAGGGAATTGGTTATGTTCTAATACACAATGGTTAGGTAATTGCTTATTCTTCACGTCAGTTGAAACCTCATGAGATAAATTATCCTACACATGAACTTGAACTAGTTGTTATGTTTTTTTATTTAAAAATATGGATACATCATTTATATGGAGTATAGCTTGAAATATATACAGATCATAAAATTTTGAGGTATATATTCACTTAGAAAGAGTTGAACATGAGGTAAAGAAGATGGATGTAACTAATTAAGGATTATAACTGAAAAAATTATTATCATATAGGAAAATCAAATAGGGTGTCCAATGATTGAAGTTGAAAAGATAAAGTGTTGTTAACTTTTCTATGTTTGTAACATGGTCCTTTGGTAAATGATTTAATGGATATTAGTCTAAAAATTATGCATGCAAAATCTTCCTCTGTTTTGTTTTAAGTGTCAATGTAGTTGTCTTTATTAGACAAAATTAAGTAAGCTTGGAAGTAGGATCGTGTTTTATAGGAAAAGGTATAATTATATAGGAATAATAAGTTTCCTGAATTTAACATTGATAGACAAGGTGTTTTGAGATTCAAAAAAATATTATGTGTGCCTTATTATTCCTAGTTGAAGAAATAATTGTTGAGTAAATCTCATAATTCTATGTTTTTGTTCATCCTAATAGCACTAAATTTTATAGTGACCTTCAGGAAAATATCTAGTGGGATGGACTGAAAAGATATATTGTTGACTTTACCATGAAATGGTTAACTTTTCAACAGGTTAAAGTGAAACAATAATTTCTGAAGGGGATGCTTCAGCCTTTTCCAATGTCAAAATAGTAATGAGAGAATATATCCATGGATTTCATGGTTGGATTACCAAAGACATCGCAAGTTAATAATGTGATATGGGTTTTTATTGATCATTTAAATAAATTTGAACATTTTCTTCCTATTTGAGATAATATGTATCCGAATAATATTTCTAGAATTTATGTGAAAGAGATAATTAGATTACATGGGGTTCCTCTTTCTATTGTATCTAACCATGATCCCAAATTTACCTCTAATTTTTGGAAAAATATTCAGAATGCATTGGGTACTAAATTAAATTTTAGAAAAACTTTCCAGCCTCAATTTGATGGACAGTAAGAGAGAATGACTCATACATTGGAAATCATGTTTCAAGCTTATTCTATGAATTAATAGGGAAGTTTGGATCAAAGTCTATTATTAGTTTAATTTATTATAATAGAATTTTTCATTCTAGTTAATAGATGACACCATTTGGGTTATTATATGGAAAGCGGTTTTGAATTTTCCTTTCACTACTACAAAATAAGCCTTTAGCAGTGCTGGCTTTTATGAGCATCATACAAAAGTGCTGAAAATGTAACCTTTATCAATGCTTTATTTTTAGCGCTGATAAAGGGTACCCTTTATTAGTGCTTTATTTTTAGTTCTCATAAAAGGATCCTTTATCATTACTAATAAAGTGATGATAAAGGTTTGAATAAAATGAAATAAATAAATAAATAAATAATAAAAAATGAATATTAAAAAAATTATTATAAGTTTTATTAATTAAATAATTATTAATAAAAATGAATGAATTTATTATACTGTATATAAATTATAAATACTAATAAATAGTATATATTAAATATATAGATATATGTAGAAAAAAATTAAACAAATAAAAATTTAAAAAAGGTAAATTGAGAAAAATATTAAACGTGTTATTAATTAGATAATTATTGATAATTTTAATAAATAGTATATATTAAATATGTAGATATATATGAATGTATATAAATATGATTTATATAATAAAAAATATTATTTTACACATAGTATAATGGACATAATTGAATTTCGTTTGATTTTTCAATTTAACATAAATTAGACGTGTGTTATATTGATTTCACATATACATAATTAATGTATTTTTATATACAACGCACACACACAAAAAATATCCATTTTTTCAAATTGTACTTATTTTGAATTTATTCAATTTCACTCATTTTTAACATGCATGCGCTTAAGATTAAATATTCATTAATAATGTTAAGAAAATATTTGTAAAAAATTAAATTTGTAAATGCACATTTACTATATTTATACATTTATATATTTATAAATATAAATAAATAAATATTATTTTTTTAAAAAAATATTTATATAATTATAAATAATTAATTATTGAATTTATAATAAATTTATTTAAATAATGAATATATTAACTATATTTATATTTATATTTATTTATTAAATATATATATATATATATAATTATATATATATATAATTATAATTATATATATATATATAATGATATAAATATTATTTTTTAAAATTATTTATATACTTGTAAATAAATAATTGCATATTTAAATAATTATAAAATTATAATAAATATATTTAAATAAATAATATATTTAAATGAAGAATATATTTACTATATTTATATTTATATATTTATATATATTTATTAAATATACATATATAATTATATATATATATATACAATTTTTTTAAGTTATAATTATAATTATAAATCTTTTATGAGTGCTTAAGTAATAAGTGTTAATAAAGGGAATATTTATCAGTGCTAAAAAAGCACTGATAAAGATATATTTTATCAATGCTTAAGTAATAAGCACTGATAAAGGGTATATTTATCAGTGCCTTTTTGGAAGCACCAATAAAAGTGTTCCGATCTATTTAAAAAAACCCTAACTAATCACAAACATATCACGATATCTAAATATTTCCATGGAAGACACCATCTGTTGGCACTCCTCCTTTGTGAATCGAAGCTCGAATCAATCCTCGAACAAATCCAAGGCTTGAACTATTCAAGGGTTAAACGAATCCAAGGCTCGAACATAAGTCTTTCTATACTTTATCTTGAATGTAAGTCTTTCTCTACATTCTCTTGGGGAACTTGGGGTGTAAAACATCAATGGTTATGGTTGTGGTGGAGGTTGTTTTGTAACTTTGAGTGTGGTGAGTTGGCCATTTTGGAGATTTTTTTTGTGGAGATCATCCATTTTGATGCTTGTCATTTTTATAGTGCGAAACACCCATACTGTGAGCCTTCCCATCTTTGCTCCCAAGCCATATGAATATCTCCTTCCTTATTAATTACAACTATGAATTAATTTAGAAAATTTTTGAGATACTCTATTATTTATCTGAAAGTTTGGATGAATCATACTTTATTTTCATTGGATAAGTAGTGGAATTAACCATATGGTAGAAGTCCCATACCATTTTACATCATCTATATAATTTTTCATTTATCAATTTCCATGATGGTGGTTGGGTAGCCTATGAGACTGCTTCATGGTGTATTAAACTGACTAGTTATTTTTGTATTTTTGTAGTAGAGACTTCAGATGGGGAGTGATTTTTTATAGATTTGTTAATTTTTTTTATTCCACTTAGATCTTTGAGTGAATTAAGGGTATTACGCTTAGAAAATGTGACCTCACAGGAGTCGTTCTGTCTTGGTATAGGTTAGTGTGTAAGGGATAGATTTTGTAAGGTTTGGTGTGTTTTTCTCCCTTATTTATGATATATCTTATTGATGTGTATTATTTCTTTATTCCAACTTCTTTATGGACCTCCCTAGAATCTCAAGGATGGATCAATGTGTATTATATGGCCTCCCTAGAATCCTTCATATGGGTAGATCTAATGTGATGAACTCCCTAGAATCCTTGGGATGGGTCGGTGTGGTGATATGACATCCCAAGAGTCTTTAGATGTTTTCAAATATTTGATATACCATTAATATTAAATGTAATAATTCCTTAGGTTGTTACACCACTTTTTCCAAAGAATAGAACGAAGGTTATCAAATTTTATATATTAGAAATTATTTTTAGGTATTCATCATTTTAGGTCTACATGTATTGGTTCCACCCCTAGGAATATATGATTACCATCCATGTTTATGAAATAACTCTTTATTTATAAAAAAAATTATCAATGCATTTTTATATCTTCTAGTTGATTGAATGAGAGTTTATTATTCTTGATTATCATATTTGGGTTTCTTATTAATCCTTATTTTCCTATATTATATTTTCATTTTTTAGGGTATTTAATAATGCATTTATGTGTGTTAAACAATAGTTATTATTGGAATTTGTTTCTTGAGACTCATCCCCCGTCTATTTTATAGACAACTGTCATTCTCATTAGTTTCATCTCCCGAATAGTTATTACATTTTTTCCCCAGTCTATTTTATGTTTCTTATACTAATCCAATTAGTAGTCATCCCATGTATGACTACTGATTATATTATTTCAAGAAACATGGGTTCATGTCCAAAAGAGATGGAGGATGTGTGTCAAACAATAAAATGAAATGATAAATGTTCAGGAGATAAGCTGATGAGAATGACAGTTGTCTATAACTTTCACCTTTGAATGAATTCAGAGGATCACACCTTCCATAGTGGATTAATTATTTTCTTAAATTCAATTACCCATTTTCTTCAAAGAATACTAAAATTATTTGAAACAATAAAATTTTGGGTTTCCCTTATTAGAATTGTCTATAATTTTCACCTTTTATAATGAATATCTTATGTGTATTTATTTATTTATTGTAAAAAATTAATATTTTATGAATCCAATAGGATGGATATGAATCAAAAATGTATCCACTCTAATCATTTGACAAAAGAGTATGAATATGGAGTTAAATATTTCATCAAGATTGCAAGAGATCATGCATATGACCCTTCTCAAATCCTTTATTCATGTTTAAGTTATTGTTTTTATTCAATACAAATAAGTCCAAAAGAGTTGGAATAAAATTTTATTTGTCACGAAATAGATCAAAACTATAAATTTTGGACTAAACATGGGGAAAACTGAACGTGCACACCAATTGGGATGATACTATGGTTTATAAATCATTTAATATGAATAGAAATGTAAATTATGATAGATATCGTGTGGAATAAATGAAAATGGAAATTTAATATGACCTTCATGATTAACCAAAGCTGTTTGAGAAGTTAAATAGTTGTTCCAAGAGACCATTGTATACAGGTTTTACTAAATACAAAATATTTTTAGCTATATTGAAGTTATATAATTTGAAAGCTGGTAGCGGATGGAGTGAAACTAGATTTACATAACTACTTGGTCTCCTGAATGATACGCTATTATAATAAAATGAACTACCATGTCGAACATATAATGCTAAACGAATTCTATGTTCAATGGAAATGATCTTAAAAAAATACATGCTTGTCCAAATGATTGCATATTGTTTCATAAGGACCATGAGTCACTCATAAAATTCCCTAAGTGTGGCGTAGATCGATACAAAAAAATGAATCAAGTCCTTATAAATATGTATGGTACTTTCCTATAATTACATGGTTTATAAGACTATATGTATGTTAGGAAACCATGAGACGATTGACATGGAATGAAGATATAAGAATTAAAGATGGGAACCTACATCATCCAACAGATTCTCCTCAGTGGAAGAAAATTGATTGCGAGTATCCTGAATTTGGAAATGATCTAAGAAACTTTTTTATTTCATTATATATATATGGAATATATCCTTTTTTTTACAAAATAATACTAATAATACATATCTTGTCATGTTGGTAAATTATAACTTGTTTTCAGGGTTATGCATGAAGTGAAAATACATTATGTTGTCTCTTTTTATATCTGGAAAAAATAAACCTAGTAATGACATTGATGTCTATTTGGATCCATTGATCAAAGTTCTAAAATTTATGTGGGATATATGTGTTACAATGTATGATTCTTATAGAAGTGAATAATTCACATTGAGGTCCATGTTATATGAGGCGATAAATGACTTCCCTGCTTATGGAAATTTATCAGGATATAACATTAAAGGAATGTTGGGGTGTCCCATTTTTGAAAAATTAACATACTTATTTTGGTTGAAACATTCCTTGAAAACTATGTTTTTAGGACATCGAAATTTTTTACCTCGAAGACATAAATACCAATCATGGACAATAGAATTAAATGGGAATATCGAACAAGGTACAACACTATCTCCAATAATGGGTGATCAACTATTCGATAAAGTAAAATATATTGACACTATTTTCAGTACACCATTTTCAAAAAACCTTATGAAATCATGTTGGGATAAGAGATTAATTTTTTTTGAATTACAGTGTTATAATTGTTTGTATGTCAGACATTTTCTTAATATCATGTATGTAGAAAAAAAAATTATTTGATAGTTTTATTGGAACATTACTAAATGTTCCTGGAAAAACAAGATATGAAATCAATGCTAGGTTATACTTGATTGAAATGGGGATAATGGAATATTTAGCACCAGTGAAGGGTAAAAGGCAAACGTTTCTTCCTCAAATAGCTTACACTCTATCCATAAAGGAAAAATATCAATTTTTCATGTTCCTTAATAGTGTAAAAGTTCTACATGGGTATTCATAAAATATCAAGAATGTCATGTCAATGAATAATTTTAAGTTACAAGGGCTAAAATCACATGACTGTCATGTTTTGATGCAAGATTTGATGCTTGTTTATTTCCATTACAGTCTGCCTCAAAATGTATGGCATACATTAACTAGAATCTTCTTCTTTTTCAAATCCATGTGTAGTAAATTTGTAGACCTGGTGAAGTTTCCAATCATGAATAAGGAGGTTGTAGTCATATTATATGAATTAGATATGTTATTCCCATCATCATTATTTGATATAATGGTCCAGCTAATGGTTCACTTGGTTAAAGAGGTTTAATTATGTGGAATTTTCCATTATATATGGATGTACCCCATTGAATGGTATATGAATATTTTGAAAGGGTATGTCAAGAATCAAATTCATCTAGAAATCTGTATTTTAGAATGATATATTGTTAAAGAATCTATTGAATTCTGTGCCAATTACCTATTATATGTAGATAGAATCGGTCTCTAAAAGTCTCATCATAAAAAATGCCCTATGGGTGAAGATATTTTTAGAAGAGATGTTGTTACAATTACCATGACAAAGTAGGAACAAGCACACCTTTACGTTTTACATAATAGTGAATATTTTGATCCATGCATTGAAGCCCACAAAAAAAATCTTAGAGATTTGAATCCATCAAGGGCTGAAGTATGGATATCAAATACACATAATCAATAGTTCATAGGATGGTTTTGAGATCAAATTTATAAGGAGTTATCTAAAAATTTGAATTCAATTGTCGAATGAATTTAATGGATAGCTAGGGGACCGAATGAAAATGTTATATCTTACACTGGTTTTGTAATCAATGGTTATATGTTCAATATAAAAGAACATGATGACTATAGTATGATGTAAAATAGTGGTGTTACACTTGTGTTTGAAGCAATGCACATATCTAGTTCCAAGGATAGAAATCCAATTTATGAAAATATGTCATATTTTTGGAATTATCGAATAGATATATGAGTTAGATTATACAACATTTCAAGTGATGATTTTCCATTGAAAATGGGTTGACAATATTAGTGTAGTGAAAGTTGATGAAATGGGCTTCGTGAAGGTGAATTTTAGTGTGGAAGGGGAAAAATACAAGTCATTCATAATGGAATCACAAGTATTGCAAGTATTTTATGTCTCAAATCCAGAAAATAAGAATTGGTTGATTTTCCTTATGGCGACTAAAACAAGTGTCAGTTTAGATGAAAATTCAATCAAGGATGACCCTTTCATTAGTATATCACAATTAGTTCATGTCAGTCCCAATATAGAAAATATCATGTACATTAGCACTACTACAAAAACGGGCAAGGGAAGCGCGCCCTTATAACAGCGCTAAGCAAAAACGCTGATAAAGGATACCCTATATCAGCGCTAATATTACAGCGCTGAAAAAGCTAATTTTTATCAGCGCTTTCTTAGCGCTGATAATATAAATATTTATCAGCGCTAGAAAAGCGCTGATAAATATGATCTGTATCAGCGCTAAAATATTAGCGCTGATACAGTTGGTCTTTATCAGCGCTTTTTGAGCGCTGATAAAGGTTTCCTATATAAGCGCTAAAAAAGCGCTGATACAGAACACCTCTATCAGCGCTCAAAAAGCGCTGATAAAAATTATCTTTATCAGCGCTAAAAAAGCGCTGATAAAGAGACCCGTTATCAGCGCTATAATTGTAGCGCTGATACGGGGAATCTTTATCAGCGCTTTTCTAGCGCTGATAAATCATAATATTATCAGCGCTAGAAAAGCGCTGATAAAGCTAGATTTTATCAGCGCTATAATTTTAGCGCTGATAAAGGTAGCCTTTATCAGCGCTTTTTTAGCGCTGATAAAACCTTAGTCGACTTTTTTATAAAGTCGGTCGCACAGTGCCCTCGTTTTATCGCAGCTAAAGCTCTCGCGGAACCGTAACCCTGCTACTCTTCTCCCGAATACCGCTGCTGTGTTCGCTTCGCCGGAGCTTGCCGCCCTCGGTACAGTCGCCGTCCTCCGCCGCCCGCAACACCCTCGGCCGACCTCCACCGCCTGCCGCCCTCGGCTGCCCGCAACGCCCTCGGCCGCCGTTCTCTGCCGCCCTCGGCCGCCCTCCGCCGCCCTCGGCCGCTCTCCACCGCCTCCGTCGCCCTCCGCCTCACTCGGCCGCCCTCGGTCGCCCTCCGCGGCCGCCTTCCGCAACCCGCAACGCCCTCGACCAACTAAGGGTATGAATTCTATTCTAGTTTTATTTATTTGTTTCAAACATTCATGGAATCCCTTCAAGTTGTTATGGAATGTATAAAACCTACTAGAATTTGTCTTATGTAATGGAGAGTTGAGGCATGGTGTAGTTTAATGTCCTAAAACCAGGACCTTTGTGCAGGTTTCCATTTTGTTCTGATAAGGAGGGGAAATGATTCACCCTTTTCACTATAGTATAACCAAGAATGTTCTACCATAATCATGCATGAGGGGGGGGGGGTGGTAGATGTAAATTTTAACCCAGGGGTTCATGAATCCAAGGATTGATATGGTACTTAAATGTCATAGGGTGTTTGATGGTAGTAAAATCCATTATTGAGGACGAAATTGTCTTTGGTTGACATGCCTTTTTAGTGGGAAACATATGCAGATCCACCAGTGCATATTGTGATTAGTCAAATAAAGGTGACCTTAGGACGATGACCGCTCATTTCCGATGGCCATGGAAGGATATGAGGATTAAGACCTTTTTGTGCATAGTGTATGGTTTTTGAAAGGAAGAGACCTTTTTGGCTCCGACATAGTGACAATGGGGAAATTTATGTCTCATGAATAGACCCTAAATATGATGTTTATGTATCACCATGTTTCTTGTGATGGAAAGAATCAAGCTGTACATAGATATTTTAAGTTAAAACTACATGCATGGGTCTAACCCACACAAAGGGAGGGGGAATGTTTAGTTTTTGGGGTGTCTGGACTAGAACATAATGACTTAGGCATTACTATAGAATCAAACCAACTATAGTACTTGAAATCATGCATTTTAGAATCATGCAATTAGAACTATGGTAGAACTTTTTAGTGTCATATTGTGGGGACTGATTCCTTGAAAATCCTGAGTAACTTAATGGAAAATCAGTCTAAGATAATTTGACATGCGCTGGACATGAAGGTGGAGAAAGGTGTAGACTATGACACCATGGATTCTCGAATCGATAAGAATAAGTCCATGCACGCAACTTTTTACCATGCACGCAACTCTCTTTACAAACTCCTATTGAATGCAATTCTACGCGATTCAAAGCCTCATATTTTCTATAAAAGTTGAGATACTAAATTAAGGGGGTATCCTATTATTTATAATCGTTTCTGAACATGAACACATGTTTATCCCAAAGTGTGTAAAACCATGTTTGATGTCACATTAGGTGCATACGTATCTTTTTCTCCTAATAAAGTGATAGATAATCATCTTTTTAGTGAATCTAATATTCTTTTTTATGAATCTTGATTATAGGTTAGACTACTTGATCTCCTTCCAAGGAAGTGGTTCCCTTCTACTGTATTTGGAAGTCTTCTTTTGTGTACTTGAACCATAAATACTAATATTTGAGATTCAAATAGGATGAAGATGAATAAAGATTGGATGGATTCTAATCGTTTAACAATAGAGTACGAGAACGGAGTGAAAGAGTTCATCAAGTTTGCAAAGGATCACACAAAGGATCCTTCTCAAATCCTTTGTCCGTGTTTACGTTGTTGTTATTCTAGACTACTTACTCCAGAGGAGTTGGAAGAACATTTGATATGTCACGGAATAGATCGGAGTTATAAATGTTGGAATAAACACGGAGAAAAAGCGAATGTAGCTACTGGCTGGGATAAAACTGCGTTTTATGGATCGTCAGATATGAATACAAATATAGATAATGAAGAAGACCGTATGGAGGATGTGATTACAGATGTCAATGATGATGAAGATCGTATTGAGGAAATGACAAAGACAATTCAAGATGAACCCCGTGATTGCCCAAAATTGTTTGAGAAGTTAAAGAGTTGTGCAAAGACGCCATTGTATGCTGCTTGCACTAAGTATACAACATTGTCAGCTGTACTGAAGTTGTATAAATTGAAAGCAGGCAATGGATGGAGTGATGTCAGTTTTACGGAACTACTTGCTCTCTTGAATGACATGCTTCCGGAAGATAATGAGCTCCCAAGCCGGACGTATGAAGCTAGACGAATGCTACGCTCGATGGGAATGATTTCTGAAAGAATACATGCCTGCCCGAAAGACTGTATATTGTTTCGAAAGGAGAACAAATCACTTACAGAATGCCCAAAGTGTGGTGCTTCTCGATACAAGAAAGATAAATCCAATCCTACGAAAGTTGTATGGTACTTTCCAATCATTCCAAGGTTTAGGCGTTTATATGGAAGTAAAGAAACTGCAAGACAATTGTCGTGGCATGCAGATAAAAGAAATAAAGATGGGTTATTACGTCATCCGGCCGACTCTCCTCAATGGAAGAAAATTGATCATGAGTATCCTGAATTTGGAAAAGAGCCGAGAAACCTTCGTCTTGCGTTATCTACAGATGGAGTGAATCCTTTTGGTTTTCAAAGCAGCACTCATAGTACATGGCCTGTTATGTTGCTAAATTATAACTTGCCACCCTGGTTATGCATGAAGCGAAAATTCATCATGTTATCTATGCTTATATCAGGACCAAAACAACCAGGTAACGATATTGATGTTTATCTGACTCCTTTGATCGAGGATTTGAAGTTATTGTGGGACTCAGGTGTAATGTTGTATGATGCTTATAAAAGTGAATACTTCACGTTGAGAGCGATGTTGTATGGGACAATAAATGATTTCCCTGCTTATGGAAATTTGTCAGGCTATAGCATTAAAGGAACTCAAGGGTGTCCCGTGTGCGAAGAAGATACAGAATCAATTAGGTTGAAACATTCATCGAAATCTGTGTTTCTAGGACATCGTAGATTTCTACCTCGTCGGCATAAGTACCGATCTTGGACGACATCATTCAATGGAAGTTCAGAAAAACGCACAACACCGTCTCCACTAACAGGTGATCAGCTGTTTGAGAAAGTAAAAGATATGAACACTGTTTTTGGTAAACCATTTTCGAAAAACCTTACGAAAATCGGTTGGAAAAAGAGATCAGTTTTTTTTGAATTACCATACTGGAATTGTTTGTACGTCAGACATTTTCTTGATGTGATGCATGTGGAAAAAAATGTATGTGATAGTGTTATTGGAACGTTGCTAAATGCCCCTGGCAAAACAAAAGATGGAATTAAGGCAAGGTTGGACATGGTTGACATGGGAATACGAGAAGAGTTGGCTCCCGTGAAAGGTGAAAATCGAATGTTTCTTCCTCCTGCTGCTTATACTCTTTCTAGGGCAGAGAGATATCAGTTTTGCAACTTCTTTAATGATGTAAAGGTTCCAGAGGGGTACTCATCAAATATCAAGAACATTGTGTCAATGAATGATTTGAAGTTAAAAGGTTTGAAATCACATGATTGCCATGTTTTGATGCAAGATCTAATTCCTATAGCTTTACGTTGCATTTTACCCAAGAATGTTCGTCATACGTTAACCAAACTTTGTTTCTTTTTCAAAGCTATATGTAGCAAAGTTTTAGACCCGGGGAAATTGCCAGCTATGGAAAAAGAAATTGTCATCATATTATGTGAATTAGAAATGTTCTTCCCGCCAACATTCTTTGATATGATGGTTCATTTGATGATTCACTTGGTGAGAGAGATTCGACTTTGTGGTCCTGTGCACTATAGATGGATGTATCCTGTTGAACGGTATATGAAGATTTTGAAAGGATATGTCAAAAATCGAAGTCGGCCAGAGGGTTGTATAGTGGAGCGATATATTGTTGAGGAAGCCATTGAATTTTGTATTGAATACCTATCTGATGTGGAAAGCATTGGTCTCCCGAAATCTCGTCACACTGGACGCATTGAGGGTGAGGGAATTTCTGGAAGAGAAGTTGTAACAATCAGTATTACAGATCGGGAGCAGGCTCATCTTTATGTTTTGCATAACAGTTGGGAGGTTGCTCCATATATTGAAACTCACAAAGAAATTCTTAGGCAGTTGAATCCATCGAGGGCTGAAAAATGGTTAGCAGATACACATAATCACCAGTTTATAGGATGGTTTCAGGACCATATTTTTAAGCAGTTGGATGAAAATCCGAATTCAATTTCAGAACGACTTCGATGGCTAGCCGCTGGACCAAGTGTGTATGTATTATCTTACAGTGGGTATGTAATTAATGGTTATACATTCTATACGGATGAACATGATGAAGAGAGTACCATGCAAAATAGTGGAGTTACACTAGTGGCTGAAGCGATGCATGTTTCTGGTAGTAAGGATATAAATCCAATTTATGCAAATATGTCATACTTTGGCATTATCAAACTAATATGGGAGTTGGATTATACGACATTTCAATTGCCGATTTTTCAATGCAAATGGATTGATAACAATAGTGGTGTTAAAATAGATGAATGGGGATTTGTGAAAGTTGATTTTAGTAAAGAAGGGTACAAAGACGAACAGTTTATAATGGCATCACAAGCGGTACAAGTTTTTTATGTTCCAGATCCCGCAAACCGAAAGTGGTCGATTGTTCTGTTATCGTCCAAAACTATTGAGGGTTCCGATGAAAATTCAGTTGAGGACGATCCTTTTAGTGGTACGTCACAATCAATTCAGAGCGGTCCCAATGCAGATGATGTTTTGTATGTTAGAGGAGACCACAATGAAGGGATTTGGATTGTCGATAGAGGTGTCAAATCTCTTCAACCTTTGAAAAAAAGAAAGAGAGTTCAGTAAACAGGTTATATTTTGTTTGTAATATAGATCTTGTTATCTCATGTTATTATCTTATCATTACAGAATTTATGTAATTTGAATGAACTGTTCAACCACTTTTGCAGATAATGACTTCTGCACATTCTGGTGCTCCTAACCTTGAGACTGAACAAGTCTCTCAAGCAGCTGCTGCTGCGGCTGCTGCTGCTCCTGCTGCTCCTGCAGCTCATTCTGCTGATACTGTTGCTCCTGATGCGGCTCCTGCTGCTCCTACTGCTGTGACTCATACTCCTCCTCCTGCTGTGGCTCCTGGTGCTCCTGATGCGGCTCCTGCTGCTGCTCCTGCTGCTCCTACTGCTGCTCCTGCTGCTGCTCTTGCTGTTGCGGCTCCTTCTCTTAGTGTTGAGGTCCAACAACCATCAGCACATGCCGTTGATATCATAGTAGATGAACATATAGATGATGTTGATATCGATGAAATGGTCGGGAATGAAGGACCGAAGTCGCAGAAATCACAGGTGCGTCGTAGTTTGACAGTGTTAGCCAAAATTCTTAAGGCGAAAAGCAAAGGCATCAAATTTGAAGTCGGATGGAATGCACGAGGCCAACATGTGAATCCCAACAAGGCTATGTTTAGCAGTTACATTGGAGTTGTCACTCGGCAACGCGTGCCGATTGACGTAGATTCATGGCACCATGTTGTGTCCGGGTTGAAGGCTGTGATCTGGGAAGAAATTACGGTAACATTATGAATTTATTTTTTTAATTAACTAGCAAATAAAATGATGAAACAGTGTCTTACTCTTCTCAATCTCTTGCAGAGTACATTTATAGTAGACGACTCACACAAGGATTATGTACTAAGGCTTGCAGGAAAGATTCATCGAGGTTTTCGTACTATTTTAACAAGATGTCACCTGAAAGATTCTAAAGGTAAAATAAACCCGCACCCACCCATTGTCTATGCGCACCTGATATCCCAAGAAGCATGGGATGCATTTATTGGCCGTCGTGGGGATGAGAAGTTTCAGGTACATTGTGAGTGATAATACGCTGTTTGAGGATACCTGTATTCATCACTTTGATTGTCAATATTTCATTTATGAAACAGAAACTCTGTACTGAAAATAAGGAACGTGCATCAAATCCAACATACCCCTATCGTAAAGCAAGGATGGGGTACGCTTCATTAGAAAAGAAAATGGTACGTATTGTAAATTTACAGTAATATTGTTAGGTGCCAATAAACAACATCATAATTATCTTTCTATGTTTATATGTAGATTGATGAATCTAAAACCAAATGCACTTCTATCCCACGTCATGTGCTATGGAAGGAGGCACGTGTGAACAAAGAAGGGAAGTTAATAGATGAGAACACACAAAAAGTGTGGGAAATATGTGTAAGTATGACACGATGATAAAAAGATTTGTTTAAAATTGCTATTACATAAAAATAATTAGTTTTTTTCCTATATCTGACAGTCACAGGAATCAGCTACTCCTGTAGCTGATACAGACCTATTATCGACGGCTTTGAAGCAGCCGGAAAAATACGGTCGTGTCAGAGGTGCAGGGTTTGGGGTGACACCCCGAGTATATTTTGAGAAGAAGAAAAAAATAGATGATACAGAGAAAAAATTGGAACAAATGAGCGAAAAAATAGCAACCCTTGAAGAAAAATTGCAATGGCAGGGAGAGTTGCTAGCAACTTTTATGGGTGGGAAGCAAAGGGAGGACACAACTCAGGAAGAACCACCGCATGAACATCCTGCCCCACCCCCCACCAGCTTTGAGGCGAGCCATTCACCTAAAAAAAATGTCTTAGCCGTGGTAATCAATATTCTAATAACGGTTCCCATTAAATATGAATCAGACAAACACTGATAATTTATCTGTACTGATCTTCTACAGGGTGATAATGATTGTGATTTATATCTGTCAACACCCACCTATCACCTTGTAGCGAGGGCTACAGTGTTCAATATCCCAGATGCCACACTGCATAATAGACCACTTTCAAAAGATCATCTGAAAGTGACGATTACTGTAGCTCATGAGCCAAATGCAATGCTACCTATTCCACTTGATGACGATGATATTCATACGGTTGAAAAGGCTATTGGGACATTCATTGCATGGCCGGCAGAACTTGTAAGAGTACATGCAGACAAAGAGGTATTTATTTCCTTTTATTTTCAAGCTAAACCCTTAACAATTAATGAAAAGAGTGTCTGAATCAATGATTGTTGTTATAGACGGAGAAAGGAAAGGGGGTGACTAACATCGGCTCGAAACCATCTAAAGGATCGACCAATCGATCCCAAGGAGCTACTGAAAGCACAATAACACCACCTGTTCTCTTTCCACATTTACTAGCATTGAAGACTCATGTGGATACGAAGCTAAAAGATGGTAATAGTCATATAGTGATTTTCGAAGATAATATATACGGAGAGGAAAGTCAAGATTTCGTTGCTGCTGAAAATGTAAATGAAATCCTTGAAAACGGTTGGTTAGGCGTCACTGTTGTAAATGTATATATGAGGTATGTTTCCATGAATTGATTTTCTAAAAGCTGATCTAATGTGCAAATTATGACTAAATGCATTTTATATTGTTGACAGACGCATTTATGAAAAACAGTTGAAGGGATTTTCCCATGAGCCAAGATTTGGACTGGTTAGTCCTCATATCACATCAACACACCAAACAAAAATAGAGTCATCAAAAAGGGATGCAATAGTGAAGGACTTGCTGAAAACATTTGAACGCAAGATTACAGATGACAGACTTTTCCTAATACCAACCATGCAGGGGTAATACTCTACGATTAAAGCATATCAATTATATTTTCACTTTTTTTATTACTTATTCCTTTTTGTGTTTTTAGGCAACATTGGTTGCTAATTGCGGTGAACTTGGATACTCCGAAGATTTACTTTCTGGATTCAAAGTTAGGATATCCATCAAACCGACCATACATGATGGAGTTTGTGAATCTGTAAGACACTACATCTTACGTTTTAGGTCTAAACATCAATTTATATAATATATATTATCTTTTACTGAGGATTCTGTTATGATAGGGCGGTGTACCAATATCGTCTAAATCATGGTATGAGGACAGGGGCTAAGCATAAGGAGCCGAGCAAGTACTACGTCTGGACAAATATCAGGGTATATATAATAAAATTTCACTATCCAAACACACCTCAACACAAGTTATTTATTCTCCTAATGATCAATTTTTTTGCAGTGTCCAAAACAAACAAACGATAATGATTGCGGTTATTATGTTTGTAAATTTATGAAAGAGATCGTTTTTCATCAGCAAACTAGCATCCCTAAAGAGGTATTTTCAAAAACAATTACTAGTTCGTTTAAGTTATTTATTAATTCTTTATTTTTTTATTTTGCAGTACTACTATGACTGCCGAAAAGCCTCATACTCACAAGACGATATAGATGTGTTCAGAAACGAGTGGGCCGCATACCTGATGACAGATTGTACACAAATACAATGATGATCTGACTTGGGGACATGTACAATTGGTGGTCATTTTTGAGAGGGGTTAAGGGGATCAAAAGATAAAATATTGTTGTATGTAAATGTTCGTAGCAAAATTGTAATTGTTATTAAATAAAACATTCTTTCTCCAATGAGTCATTTTTCCATTTTAACAGATGATATGCACCAGCAACATGCAAGAATGTTGAACCACTAAAATGGTCGCTCTCTTGTTTAAAATGGACACCACTTTAATTGAAAACAACAACTGACCTACGGAAATCTGACCAGACGCATCTGGATTGCCTTCATCCTTTAGGAGAAGGATCCACGGGTCCTTGGTGACGTGTACGAGTCAACCCCGCCTCAATCCGAGGCACGGTGTGACCGCTACCACCCAAAGGGTCGCTCTCTTGTTTAAAATGGACACCACTTTAATTGGAAACAACAACTGACCTACGTAAATCTGACCAGACGCATCCGGATTGCCTTCATCCTTTAGGAGAAGGATCCACGGGTCCTTGGTGACGTGTACGAGTAACATGCAAGAATGATGGACCACATTTCTTTGGCCTTTGGACAAAAAAACCAGTAAAATCTCCAAAATACCTTCATATCATGCATGAACCAGTAAAATCTCCAAAATACCTTCATATCACGCAGTTCTGAAAAGAGTCACTATTTAAAAGAAAGTCACAAATTTAGATACATCTCGAGATGGTCAGTTGTTGATTTCACTTAAAATTAAGTCCATTTTTAACAAAACAGTGACACTGTGAGTGGTGTCGGCCACACCGGGCCTCGGATTGATGCGGTGTTGAATCGTACACGTCACACATGAGTCATTGATCATTGTGAAAAAGTATCAACGCAATCAGAAGCCGTTAGATCGATTTGGCATATGTACGTAAAATATTGTCCATTTTAAACTAAATACATACACTTGGAGTGATACCGGTCACACCGCGCCTCGGATTGAGACCCCACCCTTTCCCCTCGGCTGTCAAAAATCATAACCAGATAGTCGAAGGGTGATTTTGACAGCCGAGGGGAAAGGGTGGGGTCTGAAGACATTGTAGGATATGTCGAAGGGTGATTTTGTGTGTGACTGGTATCACTCCAAGTGTATGTATTTAGTTTAAAATGGACAATATTTTACGTACATACGCCAAACTGATATAACGGCTTCTGATTGCATTGATACTTTTTCACAATGATCAATGACTCCTGTGTGACGTGTACGATTCAACACCGCATCAATCCGAGGCCCGGTGTGGCCGACACCACTCACAGTGTCACTGTTTTGTTAAAAATGGACTTAATTTTAAGTGAAATCAACAACTGACATACGGCAAACCGACCAAACACATTGGGATTCTATTGAAACTTAAGGACAACTATCCATGGGTCAAATGTGACGTGTAAGATTCAACCCCGCCTCAATCAGAGGCGCGGTGTGACCGGTATCACTCCAAGTGTATGTATTTAGTTTAAAATGGACAATATTTTACGTACATACGCCAAACCGATCTAACGGCTTCTGATTGCATTGATACTTTTTCACAACAATCAATGACTCATGATACATAGAGAAATTCACTGGCCACCTTCGAGAATGATCTGAAGCACAAACCATGACAGCATTATGTTTTTAACTTCAGCACCTCAATTGAGAATGTGACACCTTTCAGGACTTGGCGCCATTGTATGTCGTTTCGTCCACTGAATGGGTCTATCCTTTTATTTAATTTTTTTAACTTCAGTCAAATATTCTAGAAAGATGTCGCGGCAGATCCTTCACCATTTTGTTTTGCTGAACATCTCATTACATTGTTAAAAAAAAGCAGGGTGTCTTGCATGGGCAATACGTTCTTGTATTGAAGATGATGCACTCCCATTTATTCGAACCCACATGGTTAATTATTTTGTTTAAGCCTAATGATTGATTTAATTATTGTGGAACACATAATCATGAAAATCGTATGATGGTTGTACCCAGATAGGACTCCAATTCATTGGTTAAATCTATTTTCTCATGAGATGTTATGTATGAGATTAGGGAGTAAACCTAGTCCATTAAAATGGGAGTGCATCATCTTCAATACACGAACGTATTGCCCATGCAAGACACCCTGCTTTTTTTTAACAATGTAATGAGATGTTCAGCAAAACAAAATGGTGAAGGATCTGCCGCGACATCTTTCTAGAATATTTGACTGAAGTTAAAAAAATTAAATAAAAGGATAGACCCATTCAGTGGACGAAACGACATACAATGGCGCCAAGTCCTGAAAGGTGTCACATTCTCAATTGAGGTGCTGAAGTTAAAAACATAATGCTGTCATGGTTTGTGCTTCAGATCATTCTCGAAGGTGGCCAGTGAATTTCTCTATGTATCATGAGCGTTCTAATGCATATCTTGTTTGGAAGATCATTGTAGTAGACAACGATCTAAAAGTGGGGGATGAGTGCATATCTGAGCATGTCTTTAGTAGTGTCCCTCAAAATGTCTTTAAACTGACCATCTTGAGATGTATCTAAACTTGTGACTTTCTTTCAAATAGTGACTCTTTTCAGAACTGCGGGAGTTAACATTTCTCCAACATATTCACACACAAAATCACCCTTCGACATATCCTACAATGTCTTCAGACCCCACCCTTTCCCCTCGGCTGTCAAAAAAACCTAAAAGACCATGGCTAGCAATGATCATTCCAAAATGCATTTAAACTGAAACCTTCCAGAAAAAAATAGAGTAGAATACTTGCAAGTTGTAACTTAGGTCGCTTTGCACAAGCCGATTTCCACATTGTTTGTAGCAACCACATTTGCTCCAACACTCTAATGATCTTCATTGCTTCATGTCTTTTATACTCTTCCATAAACCCTTCTCTAAGAAGGTCAACTATCGTGTATGCATACTCACCTTCAAATGTGACGTGTACGAGTCAACCCCGCCTCAATCTGAGGCCTGTTGTGGCTGACACAACTCCAAGTGCCTCTGTTTTGTTCAAAATGGACTTATTTTTAAGTGAGAAATCAACAACTGACATACGGGAAACCGACCAAACGCCTTCGGATTGTGTTGACACTTTAGGACAACGATTCATGGGTTATATGTGACGTGTACGACTCAACCCCGCCTCAATCCGAGACGCGGTGTGACCGGTATCACTCCAAGTGTATGTATTTAGTTTAAAATGGACAATATTTTATGTACATACGCCAAACTGATCTAACGGCTTCTGATTGCATTGATACTTTTTCACAATGATCAATGACTCATGTGTGACGTGTACGATTCAACACCGCATCAATCCGAGGCCCGGTGTGGCCGACACCACTCACAGTGTCACTGTTTTGTTAAAAATGGACTTAATTTTAAGTGAAATCAACAACTGACATACGGCAAACCGACCAAACACATTGGGATTCTATTGAAACTTAAGGACAACTATCCATGGGTCAAATGTGACGTGTAAGATTCAACCCCGCCTCAATCAGAGGCGCGGTGTGACCGGTATCACTCCAAGTGTATGTATTTAGTTTAAAATGGACAATATTTTACGTACATACGCCAAACCGATCTAACGGCTTCTGATTGCGTTGATACTTTTTCACAACAATCAATGACTCATGTGTGACGTGTACGATTCAACACCGCATCAATCTGAGGCACGGTGTGGCCGACACCACTCACAGTGCCTCTCTTTTGTTCAAAATGGACTTATTTTTAAGTGAAATCAACAACTGACATGCGGCAAACCGACCAAACGCATTTGGATTCTGTTGAAACTTAAGGACAATGATCCATGGGTCAAATTTGACGTGTAAGAGTCAACCCCGACTCAATCCGAGGCCCGGTGTGGCCGACACCACTCAAAGTGCCTCTATTTTGTTCAAAATGGATTTATTTTTAAGTGAAATCAACAACTGACATACGGGAAACCGACCAAACGCCTTAGGATTGTGTTAACACTTTAGTACAATGATCCATGGGTCATATGTGACGTGTACGAGTCAAACCTGGGGTGGATTACATGGCTTTCCTACATGGAATATATCCCACTACACGTCTTTAATGAGCCAGCTACGCAGTTTATCCCTTGTACAGATACACAGGAAGAATCACACGAGATCGACGTCATGTACTAACATAGGGCAAGGGTGCATAAGAGGACACAAGATCAAAGGGTAACACGTATATGTTTTTTAACATGCCATGTAATTTCCTATTGATATGACATGTATATTCACACAGGCAGCTGAACATTGGAGTTACCCAGGGTAAAGCGACAAGGCATGTGACCCTTTAAATGACACATAATTTTATGTACCATGATTGATCTCTTTGAACACTATATCAAGGACATATTTCATTAGGGTTGGCTCCCATGATCCTTCCTAGGATGGTTTTGGTATCTTTTCCGACTTACGGTAGTACGATCGCTTCAGCAGGACGTCCTAGACATAGTTGGAGTCTCTCTGAAAGTCCTGGAGTGAGATCATATATCTATTTTTGAGGTCCAGGTAGAGTCATGTATCAACGCAACCAATCCTACCAGACATTGATCCTATATATAGAATGTTAATCTTGATGTCTCATTACAGTACCCCAATTTATGATATGTTACCTTTTTTGTATTAATATACATAATTACTAAGGGTGATGGTTGGGAGAGTTAGGATATCCTTTTTATGTATTGCAGAATGATTCAAGGAGCACGGGCTCTGCACGATTTGTCAAAACCAAGTGGCAATCCAAGGAGAAACAATGCATAGTGGAATGTTCTAGTATTTATCTTCTGAGTTGTGTAGGAATATTTTGTGATACTATGTAATGAGGTAGTTTTGCTTTCTGGGTAGATGGTATCTAACTCATGGTAAGAACACTGTTTGGTTGGGTTGTGATCGGTTGATGACATGCTTGTGGTTGATATACTGGTTTTTGTGCAGGTCTGTGGTTGATATACTGGTTTTTGTGCAGGTCTGCTCGGCTGGCTGTAATAGTGCAGGTTTTTTATTAGCAGCAGGCAGGGATTTAACAGCGCTTTTTTAGCGCTGTTAAATGTCGCCTTTAACAGCGCTAAAAAAGCGCTGTTAAAGGAGATATTTAACAGCGCTAAAAAAGCGCTGTTAAAGGAAACATATAACAGCGCTTTTTTAGCGCCATTAAAGGTATCCTTTAACAGCGCTTTTTTAGCGCCATTAAAGGTGACATTTAACAGCGCTTTTTTAGCGCTGTTAAATGTGACATTTAACAGCGCTAAAAAAAGCGCTGTTAAAGGACCCCTCCTTTATCAGCGCTGAGCTTTACAGCGCTTTTCTAGCGCTGTTAAAGCCCGATTTTAGCGCTGTTATTTCCCGTTTTTGTAGTAGTGTAGATGGGACCACAATGAGGGGATTCAGATTCTTGATAGAGGAACCAAATCCCTAAAACCTTTAAAAAAAGCAAGCTTAATGAGAAGGTTTTTTTTTAATATACTATGTTTTTCCTCATAATATTATATATTCTCTACTGCATTAACAAAATCTAAATTAAATTTTTGACTACTATGTAGATAATTTCTTTTGAACATGATGATGTTACCAATTACTTGGAAGAAAAAACTATAATGAAGGAAAACCTTTGGGAAGATGTAGAGGTAATTTTACAATGTACTTTCTCTATTTTACCGAAAAAATATATAATGGAACGTTGATTTAATTTTTATTATTCCATGCAGAGTTCATTTATTTTAGAATATTTTTGTCTATATTTCATGCATTATCATGAATGGAAATAATGATATCTCTACTCAATCACAGAGGTAATCTTGATATTTTCACAGTAAAATAATTGTTCATATAATTGATGTATTGTTTCATATTTATGTTTAATTTATTTCTTTTTAGTATTACTCACGTAATAATTGTTTTCTTATACATGTGAATTATTTTTTTTTTGATTTGGGGTGGTCTATCTATCTTTCATGTATTTCTACACCAAAATGTCCACAAAATTCTTCTCCCTCAAAACCTTTTCACCCCAACAGTTTTGGAATTTATCACTTTCCTTCAAGTTCTCTCCACTGCTCAATCAAAAAGGTAATCTTGATGTTTGAATAGTAAAATCATTGTCCATATAATTAATATATTCTTCCATATTTATGTTTTATTTATTTATTTTTATTATTACTCAAATAATAATTGTTTTCATATATAAGTGGATTCTTTTGTTCAATTTGGGGTGGTATGTCCATCTTTCGTGCCTTTCTGCACCAAAACTTCCACAGACATCTTCTCTCTCAAAACCTTTTCATCCTTGAAGCATTGAAATTTATCACTTTCCTTTAAGTTCCCTCTACTGCTCAATCACATAGGTAATATTGATGTTTTTATAATAAAATCATTGTCCATATAATTAATGTATTGTTTCATATTTATATTTTATTTATTTCTTTTTAGTATTACTCATATAATAATTATTTTCTTATACAGTTGAATTCTTTTGTTCAAGTTGAGGTAGTTTGTTCGAAGAAACTCATGCTCATGAGAGATTGGACTTCGAGCCTGCAACTGAGATAATGACAACATGGAACAACATCAAGAATTCATAAAAACAGCATGAAAAGGTGAATCCCTACTACTTATTTAATTAATTTTGTCATCATTTTATCAACTATTTTTAAGTTAATTTCCTTATCATTTTTATCTAATACTTATTTAGTTTTTTTCACATATCTTTTGGGAAGTAATATTGATTCAATGCTCTTTGCTAAAAAACCTTTCTCATTAAAATCGATAAGATTATAGGAAGATCATGTGGTCATTGTGGTGACTTCTCATGTAATAATGGGCACATGAGCTTCCTTTACTCTTCTGGATTTCAACAATGAGAAAGGTTTTTTGACTAAGAACATCGAGTCAATATATATCGTTGGAAAGTTTGATAAATAAATGAAATGGAAATCATTATAAAATTTAAATTTATTATTTTTTGAGACTTTGGGATTTTTAGTAATCATCCACACCTCAATACGACACATGGTGTGATCATTATAACTCTAAATGTTTCTTTTTATTAAAAATTGACATTAATTTTAGTAAAAAATACAATTAACATACTCAAAAATAAGAAAAAATATTCTAATTGTTTCAATAATTTGGTAAATGATCCATAAGTTATTTTTGATGTGTAGTAATTATTCTAACCTTAATATGATACATGATATGCCCGATATTACTCAAAGTGTCCGTTATTAGTTTAAAATTAATATTTTAGTTCAAAAAGTGTCACTCACTGAGAACCAATCAAACGTGCTCAGATTTTCATGATAATTTAGTACAACGATTCATAATTCATTTGTGTCATGTAGGAATTGATTTCATATCAAACAGATGCACGATGTGATTAAGATGAGTCAAAGTGCATGTTTCCAGTTTAAAATGACATTTTAGTAAAAAATAAAAGTGATGTACTAAAAATTGATAAAACACATTTGGATTGTTTTGATAATTTATTAAAATAATCCATAAGTAATTTTAGACATTTGAGAATCATCCACACCTCAATCTGATCCACGGTGTGACCGGTATGACACCAAGTGCATCTTTTTATTTAAAATTGACATCAATTTTAGTAAAATGGACAACTGGCCAACTCAAAACTGAGAAAAAATATTTTTATTATTTTAATACTTTACAAAAATAATCTATAAGTCATTTTTGATGTGTTGGAATTAATGTGGCCTTATTTTTACATAGTTTTTTCACATCTTTTTATTTAATTTTTAATGATTTAATTATTTATTTTTTCTCTTTTTACAAAATATATATATACTTTTGTATTTTTATAACTAAATTTATTAATTAATCATTTTTATAATTAATTGTGTAATTTTAGTCCTTAAAATTATTAATTATTTCTTACTAATTTTTCTAGACTTTTAATTCATCAAGTTGTAGTGTTGTTCTAAATCTTCTTTCATTTTAATAAATTGATATTTTAATTAAATTATCAAATAATTATTTTATTTGAATCTTTTTAACTTAGTTTTTAATTTAATACTTTATTGATTAATTTAGATTCATTAAAATAAATAAACTTTATTAATTTCTAGTTTAATAATTCTGTTAGTTTTTAAAATAAGTTAAGTTATTAAGTTTTAATTTGATAAATAAAATGTTTTTTTTAAATTTTAAGTCTTAATTAAGTTAATTAATTAAAGTGTTAATTTAGATGTTTTCTATTAAGTTTTACTTATATAAGTTTAAGTTTATTTTAGTTTTATGTTTTCAATTTATAATATTAATTAAATGTTTATCTAAATTAAGTTCTAGTTTTAGTGTTATTAATTTTATTTAAGTTTTTGTTGCGCAGATAAAAAATGAGTCACCGATACCATTTTACATTGTTGGTGTCTCACGCACTCACTGGTCACTTTTTATTCTATCGGTGACTTCACCATCACACCGATAGTTCACCTTGTTCTCTTTCTCATTGATAATTATCGGTGAGACGTCCAACCTACCGATCTCCATTGTCGGTCTCACAACTCCCATGTTCAGCTACCGATCAACATCGGTTTCTTCTCTCCATCCTCCCTCATACCGACACACCATCTCTAATGTCTTCCCAATATCCTATCCTCCCCATCTCGCCAACTAATAGATCAACTCACAGAACCAGAAGCTGCAGATCTAAAGAACTTGAATCTGCTGAGCCGAACTGCCTGTGACCGCTATAGGGAGAAGTAGTTGCACTGTGGAGGAACCATCATGTACTGTTGTTGTGATCCGAACCCTGAGACATGCCACTGTTGATTCTCCATGGGAGAGGGATAGTGCCAAGCCGTCGTCAGTCCTACTTTGAAGGAGTCTGCAGCAGTGGTTGTTTGTAGAAGACATGTCACTACTGGTGTTTGTCTGGAGGAGGGTCGGTTGATCGTGGACTCACATCTCCATGTCGTGCTGAAGTACCTTGCTTGTGTTTATGGACTGAGGGGTGGAGGCCAAACCAGAGGAGTCACCGCTAATGGAAAAAATCAGAAGCCACCGTGGAGAGGGTTCAAGTTGCTTGGAGGTGGTGAATTTGTGCACCGTTGATGATGAAACCTGAAATTGTCATGTAGAGGAGTCGCTTGCGTCGTCTTCTAGGTTGTTGCATTGAAGAACCCCCCCCCCCCAAGGGGTAATTTAGGTGGGTGTTTTTTTTAGTTTTATGGGGTAGGGTTTGTTTATATTGGGGGAATGGGTTTGTTCAGCGCCACTTGAATTGGCGCTTTGACCTCACACCACCCTCAAACCCGATATATATATATATATATATAATTTATTTATTATAATAAATATAAAAAAATACAATAAATACATAATTATATTTTTTATAATAAATACAAAAATTATAATAAATTTATTTATTTATAATAAATATTTATATTAAATGTCTAATAAATATTATAATAAATATTATTATATTATTATAATAAATATACATTTGTTATACATTTATTATACATTTATTACTAATATTATAATGTTATAATATTATAATATTTATTATAATAAATATCTAATAAATGTATTAATAAATACTATTATAATAAATGCATGATAAATGTATAATAAATGTATAATAAATATTTATAATACATTTATATTTATAATAAATACTTATTATAATTAAATATTATAATATTTATAATAATAAATATCAAATAAATGTATAATAAATATTATTATAATAAATATACATTTATAATATCTATTATAATAAATATTATTATAATATTTATTATAATAAATGTATAATAAACATTATAATAAATGTATAGTAAATATTATTATAATAAATATTATAATAAATGTATAATAAATTTATATCAAATGTATAATAAATATTTATAATACATTAATTATAAATGTATATTTATTATAATAAATAGTATAATATTTAATTATAATAAATGTATATTTATATTTATATTAATAATAAATATACATTTATTTATTATAATAAATCTACATTTATTTTATACATTTATTATAATAAATATGTACAATAAATGTATAATAAATATTATAATACATTTATTTTTTAATTATAATATAATAAATGTAATATGTAATTATTTATCTTTATTATATAATTATCATATCTATATTTATTATATTTATAATTATATAATTATATTATAAATAAATGTAATATGTAATGTAATATAAAAAATGTAATATGTTACATTTATTTTTTAATTTTAATAAATGTATATTTATAATTATATAAATTTATAATAAATATAATAAATATAAATATACAATTACAAATTACATTTATTATAATAAATAAATAGTTACATATTACATTTATTATAATAAATAAATGTATATTTATAATTACATTTATAAATGTATATTTACTATAATAAATATATAATTATTGTAGTTATATAATTATTATAATTATATATTATTATAAATATATAATCATCGTAAATATATACTTATTATATATATATATATAATTAATAAGGTTTATTTATATAAAGATATGATTATAATAATTATATCATTATAATAATTATATAATTATAAATATAATAAATATATAATTAAAAATATAATAAATATATAATTATAAATATAATAAATATATCATTATAGTAATTACATAATTATAATAAATATGTAATTATAATAATTATATAATATTTAATAAAGTTTATTTATATAAAGATAAATTATTTTAATAATGTTTATTTAAATATAAATTTATAAATTTTAAATATAAGGTTTATTTATATACAATTATTTATGAATTTATAAATTTATATATAATTATTTAAATACATAAATAAACCATATCAAATTTATTTATAAATTTATATATATATAAATAAACATTATTAAAATTATTTATATTTATTATATTTATTATAATATATTATAATTATGCTTTTATTAAATTGATAATTATGTATTTATTATAATTTTATATTATGTATTAAATTTATAATTGTGTATTTATATTTAACAAGGTTTATTTATAATAAATATATAATTATAAATATATAATATTATAATTATTATAATAAACCTTATTAAATATAAATAATTTTATATATATTATTATAATTATTTATATTTAAATACATAATTATAAATTTAATATTTTAATAAATACATAATTATAAATTTAATAAATACATAATTGTAATATATTATAATAAATAAGTAATTATAAACACATAATTATAATAAAATATAATATATTATAATATATTATAATATAAATACGTAATTATAATATGTAACGCCCCGACCCCAGTTACCCAGAGTCGGTGCATTATTTTAATACATTGGCATGATTACAAGGAATCAAGTCCCAAAGGACCGATCAGTTTAGCAGTCTTGGAAGAATAGATCACATACATGAATGTTACATTTGCACTTTAAGACGTACAAAACAACATAAATAATCTTTATGAACGCCATTATTCCCTTGGCTTAACCCTGCATATCAATCACAATACACTTCTTGGAATCCTGGGAAAAATAAAATATAGAAAGGGGTGAGCTCAAATGCTCAGTAAGGGTAAGTAATACAGCGGAAACTTTCAAAAATAAGCATAAACATTTTAGGCAATGTATAAAACTAAAACAAAAGCCTTTTAAACTTGAACTTCTCCATAATATGGTAGAAATAAAATGAAATAATGCCATTTACTTATTCACATGGATATTCTACTAATCGAATAATCACATACAGTATCACTAACCACTTTCAAAATGATGGAATGCATAATGCCAGACTATCATAACCACATAGCCAAGGCCTCGTGCCAAGACTACAAATAAGATTTTGTCAAGGCCTTGTGCCAAGACACTAGTTTGTTTCATGAGACCTACCTATGCATCGAGGAGCTATATCGGGCTCCACCTGTCACTTACTAAGTCCAATGCATTCCTCATATGAAAAGTTTTAAACATAAAATAAACATTCATATTAAAACTAGCATATGAAATGTCAATACTTTATCCACAAACCATGAATGGTATAAAAATAGCACATCCACAGTCAAACATAACTCATTCGATACAATATGGAAGATTGTATTGTATCATATTAACCTCAATCGAGAATGATGAAGGATATTTGACATAGATGAAAATAATCATCAAAACAATTAGAGTGAAATATCACCCTTTTTCTTGAAATCATTTAAAAGTAACACTATTTTTCAAGAATCCATTTAAAGTAGATTTTAGAATCGAAGTGTCACATACCACTTTGAAACTTTTAAAAGGAGTTTTAATTTTAAAACTTTAATGTTTATATAAATAAATCCTTAAAACCATTTTTAAAACATGGACATTAATGAGAAAGATTTAGAAGAATAAGTCTCTAAAACATTTAAAAATGGTATTTTAGTTAGAGTTTCTAACCAAAAGAGAGACACTTGAATACAAATAATTGAGATAATAAAAACTTTGTAATATCATGAGAATAAATGGATTCATGATATACTATGTCAAAGTACATTATGTACACCACATAAAAGTGATTTGGTGTATAACAACAAAGAAGTCTCAATGGAATGTAAATTGAGATGAAATCTCTCATAATGGTCATATCCTTAGGTTAAGGATAAATCAACGAAATAATTATGAGTGACAAATATAAATACACTCAATATGATTGGATATTCAGTGTAAAACAATCAAAGGACATTCACACATATTCTTGTAAAAACAACACCAATGAATTGGATGTTTAACTCAACAAATCGAGATTGAGTAAAAATTGCTCTTATCAAGTTCATACTGATGACCTGATAATTTATCAATGGAGTGATTATGTGTATAAAAAGTATATCCACATAAAGGGCAGTGGAATTTATGACATAATAAAATGAATAGTCAATCTACACATAATCTTGGAGTAAAATAATCAATGAAGTATGCGTAAAGCCGAATGAGTGGAAATTAAAATTTCAAATTCCCTTATTGATTTGGTAACATACAAAACATACACCCAAGAAAGAAGGATCATACAATTATGATGTAAATATACATGAATTAAAGTATATTACACAATTAATACAAACATGGGCAGTACACACACCACATGTAATAAATAAGTGGTGAACAATGGAATTCTCACGGAATTAAAAGTGAGATAAGAAACTCCTTACTTTGTACTTTTTCCTTGGTTGAGGATAGGTTAACCTCCTGTATAATGGTGAAATAATTTTTATTGAATTATAAAAGAATAATATGTATTAATATGATATCATATATGATCTTTTAACATTGATTTGTTAATAATATCTTAGAATTATCGTCGTTTCGGGTGTTAACGGGTTCATTTTCCTTTATATTATTTGTTATTTGAGCCATATTTGTTACTAATGGGATATATATTATTCATATCTAGAATGATGTCAAATATTTAAACATTATTTTTAATCATTAAATGAGAATTATTCTTGAATGGATACGATGGAGAATGAATCTCATCACGTTCGTGGAGACGGTAGTCCGTACGTACGCACGATCGACAATATCATTATTTTGATATTAAAATAAAATTTAATTTGATTTTATATCATATATAGAGAATCATTATCATGTTATATTTATTATTTACATGAATTACACATCATTATTATACCCATCCAAATAATAATGTTTTGAATAATAATTACACCACGACGTGGAGACGGTGATCCGTACGTACGCACGTATGGTGACATATCATTCAATGGATGGATAGAATACTAAAATATGGTTGTACCATGTTTATAATAACATAAAATTATATATAATATACTGGATTTATTATTTTATAATGGTAATAACAATGAAAGAAGAAGTGGAAGAAGAAAGGAACTTGAAAAAGGGTGGTGAAATCATTACCTCTTCTTCGGGTTCTTCCTTTTGATTTGATCACAAAGGCTCCTTAGGTTGGCTTTCTGACTAAATGAAGGCCTCTAGTATTAATTGATGGAAGTTGATAGAGTATTTGGGTAGGGGTTTTCTGAACCAAAAGGATTTGAAGGTGTGAATTAATGAGAAGGGAGAGTGCCCTTTTATAAGAGGGGTGAGGGGCACCTTTGGAAAAGCTAGAAATATTAATTTATAATAAATTAATATTCGGTTTCTAAAGGATCCAAAGTGGATTATTTAAAGTTTAAGGTGGCTATGGGTCTAAAAACACTCAACCAATAGAATTTAGACAGGTTTGGGTTACTATATTAACCTTATATTTTAGTTTTAACTCTTAGTTAATTAGTTTGACACTTACCATGTCACTTTGTATTTTTATATTATATAGTTAATAAACTTAGTATATACCTCCAAGAGACCCCCAGGTGGTCCATTAATGATACAACTATCATGATATAAGCCTCGTTGCCGAACCTTAGACTTTTATGAATTTAATATCAATTAATAATATAATATTTGTTTTAAAAACTCTTTTATGTCAATTTTGACACTATTCAATAATTGATTTTTGTAAAAATCATAACAGAATTGTTACTTAAAAAAAGTTAATTAAATCAATACTAACATGTCATATTAACCTATAAAATTATTCTTATTTATAAAAAGTCTCAGATTACATTTATTTGGGTATTTATAATATCAATTATTCTAATTTTTCATTAATTAGATAATTATTGCATCACCATTGTGTCATAAATAAATTAAATTATTTAATTTCTAAAAATTATAAATAAAATATAATTATGTAGTAAATATATTTATCTTTCTAATTAATATTTATAGTCTAAAATCCAACATATATAACCCTATTAAAAAATTGTTTTGCTAAAAGATATATGGTTATGTCATTTTTGTATTTATTTTAACTTAATTAAAATAAAGTGTCATTATCACTTACAAGTGTCTCCATGGGGTCCCAAAATCTACCCAAATATGCCCATGGTTTGACATGTATCCACCAATAAGGTTAGGACATGTTTTAGGGTAATTTGGTATTATTATAATATTATTTGTTAACCCTTATTTACTAGATTTACCCTTTAACTATGGTAAATAAAATATTTTCTGAAGTAATTATTCAAAATGTATAAAAATAAAAGTTACCTATTTACACAATTTTTATATCTTGATTCCAAATATGGAATCCATTTTTTCAAATTCAAAACACAGAAGTGGCAGAAATTAATTTAAAATTAATTCACGTTGTTAAAACAAAAAGCTTGTTTTTAAGAGATAATAACTATCAAAAGATTGACACTTGTTTATGTCTGGTTTAATTGTGAAATTACGTCCAATAACCAACATTGTATTAAATGGTAAAACTATATTCTAAATATACTTTAAAATCACTCAAATTCATAATTTATCACTATTAATTATTTCGATTAAAAAAGTTGTTTTTAATTAAAATTTAGTAATTTTCACTATTCATCAAAATATGAAAGTTATCCGAAAAGTACCAAAATTTCACCCTAGGCTAATTTCGATATTCCGAATCCAAAAATGAAGTCCATTTTGAAATATAAAATGTATAAAATTTCAAAAAGTTGGTATTACTATTCATAACGGCTAGTTTGATTGGTTGTGGTGTGTTAGAATCTCGTAGTTGCGTACAACACACGCTACTGTATTATTCAGAGAGAAGCATACCATGGATTCTTGGGGTGTTACATTCTCCCCTCCTTCAATAAATTGCGTCCTCGAAATTTTTAAAATTGGGATTGGAAATATAATGGAAAGTCCCACATCGGAAAAAGAATCAATAAAACTATCACTTTAAAAGAAAGAAAGATAAGTACAAAGGTCACCCGAGATAACCTATACTAGGATTACATGTAGAAAAACATGGATATGGATGATAAACTAAGTTTCAAGTTATGATGGAGATGTATAGATAACATGATCAGGATAAATTTAACAATAAGAAAACCACAAACTTGTGATGGGACAAACGGTCATTAGTTTCCCAGTAGGAAAATTAAATGGACAACATTTTTTTTGTTTTAAGTTACATTACATAAAGATGAGGAATTCATTTCTGATATTGACTAAGAACATAAAGAGATATACTTAATTTTTTTAAAAGTTTCATTCTTTAATAAATTCTTACTACTAACTCATTTTTAAACGATGAGTATTCAAGAAGACTTTGTCACACTAGAAGAGATAGAATAAACTTATTATAGAATCACATGATCCACGAAGGATAAACTATATATTTACCTTGACTTTAGATATTAATCAAAACCAAAATCGTTAGTATAAGATCTGATGATCCCCCAAATGGATATTCCATTTGAGAAAAAAAACTAATCTTAATTTCTAAAATTAAACCAACAATACCCCAAAGTTAAATAAATACAATTCAATAATCAATTGTCCTTAAAATCCTTCAATATAATCTAAACTAATATTGAAACCCAAAACTTATAAGAATTTGGTTATGTAGTCTTCCACGTTAAATTGTATCTCTAAATGACATCAACTACTCTTAAAGTAACATACTTAAAAGTAATTAACCTAATCACATATTCTTTATTATAGGTTAATAATTTCCATAAATAACCCAAATCACTATAAATACACAATAAAAACTTAGATAAAAATACACCATTAATCCTCAAATTAAATCCCATATAATTCTATTTTCCTTGGTCATATAGTGTTCCCAACAAAGCGAACATCTTTCAAAATAACATTCATCACTTAATCACCAAATCATTTTCTTATACCAAGGGTATTCATTTGATAATACATAAGATCCCAAATAAACTTATAATTGATCAATAAAATCATTAAACTAAAAATAATATTCACACTAACCAGGGACTTCACGTAGTCCAGTGGTAGGAAATAAATCTCAATCGCACTTTGGTTGTGGGTTTGATTCCCACAGCTTTGTCTGGCACGATGGGTTGTCACACGGTCTGTGTGTTGTCCTTTTTCAAAAACTATATTTTATAACATTACCAAAATGAGATAAATTTCTCAAAATAACCATAACATAATTTAACCAAAAATGTTATCTCATACCTTTCATTTTCATCCCAAATTATAATAACTTGTAATTTCCTCAAACCCAATGATCATATAAAACCAAATGGTTATTTATAACTTTATCCACAAGAGAAAAGATAATTCTTCCTAAAATATCATTCTCACATGGAAAACTGCAGGGTTAAAAATACAAGAGAAAATTATTCCAAAGTAAACCCATCAACAAGGTGCACTAATACTTTTTAAACATTTCTCCAACCATTTATTTCAACATAGCTTCTTCTTTTTCCAAGAAAATATCCTATAGAATAGGGCATTCACTCGGGTAATGGCCAGGTCCCCTACATTTACGGCAAATGACTGTAAATGGATTCTTGGGACCATTTTTATATTCTTCCATAGTACTCTTCATTTTCCTTCGACAATTCTTCAATTTATGCCCTTCCTTCCCGCACGTAAAGCATTTCTTTGTCCCATTGAGACACTTTCCTGGGTGTCACCTTCCACATTTCCTGCATGATGGAAATTGAGGATTCCTTTCTCTATGGTCTCCACTACTGGAGCCTTTATCATTCATCACCTTCCTCTTCATTATTGAGTCCAGGAATTGGTTAATATATATATTGTTGATCATATTTTTGGAAAATTGATTTGGCATGAAGATGATATCTTTTACGCCTATCAACATTCCATTTTTTTGCTCATTGTCACCATCGTTCCCACCTTGTACATCATTCTCAAATTCACTATGAATTCCTTGGAATCCAGCCATTGACTAAAACCAGAAAGCATTGTGTGAGTAACAGTAGCCATAAAATCATTTAGAGAATATCATGTCACCATATTCTCAATTTGAAAAACATTTGGATTAACCAAGGTCATTTACTCTCATCTTATATATAATACTTCAAATCGTTTTGTAAAGAAAATATAAATTATCCTAAGCATATCACTCGGGAGTGTCGTAACCAAGAGTGCAGCAAGGCCCGTTGTCGTGCACCAGTTCTCGTTCAAGTCTAGATCAAAGAGGTGTTTTCGGGTTTTACCCCTAGGTACATCTGTGTCAGAGCCGCCTCTACCTGCTTATATCCAGACAGGGATGTATTGCTCGGAAAACTTACAAAATCTCTACAATACCAAAATTCTAGGAAGTTCTTCTATACTAATCCTCAAAGTCCATCTTAGGTCTATGTGCTCTAATCAGAGTTTATCTAAATCTAGCTTCCAAGGTTTGTACTAAAATTCCTTTGATACCAATTATAATGCCCCGACCCCAGTTACCCAGAGTCGGTGCATTATTTTAATACATTGGCATGATTACAAGGAATCAAGTCCCAAAGTACCGATCAGTTTAGCAGTCTTGGAAAAATAGATCACATACATGAATGTTACATTTGCACTTTAAGACGTACAAAACAACATAAATAATCTTTATGAATGCCATTATTCCCTTGGCTTAACCCTGCATATCAATCACAATACACTTCTTGGAATCCTGGGAAAAATAAAACATAGAAAGGGGTGATCTAAAATGCTCAGTAAGGGTAAGCAATACAGCGGAAACTTTCAAAAATAAGCATAAACATTTTAGGCAATGTATAAAACTAAAACAAAAGCCTTTTAAACTTGAACTTCTGTATAATATGGCAGAAATAAAATTAAATAATGCCATTTACTTATTCACATGGATATTCTACTAATCGAATAATCACATGAAATATCACTAACCACTTTCATAATGATGGAATTCATAATGCCAGACTATTATAACCACATGGCCAAGGCCTTGTGCCAAGACTACAAATAAGATTTTGTCAAGGCCTTGTGCCAAGACACTAGTTTTTCTCATGAGACCTACCGATGCATCGAGGAGCTATATTCGGCTCCACCTGTCACTTACTAAGTCCAATGCATTCCTCATATGAAAAGTTTTAAACATAACATAAACATTCGTATTAAAACTATCATACGAAATGTCAATACTTTATCCACAAACCATGAATGCTATAAAAATAGCACATCCACAGTCAAACATAACTCATTTGATACAATATGGAAGATTGTATTGTATCATATTAACCTCAATCGAGAATGATGAAGGATATTTGACATAGATGAAAATAATCATCAAAACAATTAGAGTGAAATATCCCCCCTTTTTCTTGAAATCATTTAAAAGTCACACTATTTGTCAAGAATCCATTTAAAATAGATTTTAGAATCAAAGTGTCCCATACCACTTTGAAACTTTTAAAAGGATTTTTAATTTTAAAACTTTAATTTCCATATAAATAAATCCTTAAAACCATTTTTAAAACATGGACATTAATGAGAAAGATTTAGAAGAATAAGTCTCTGAAACATTTAAAAATGGTATTTTAGTTAGAGTTTCTAACCAAAAGAGAGACACTTGAATACAAATAATTGAGGTAATAAAAATTTTTTAATATCATGATAATAAAGGGATTCATGATATACTATGTCAAAGTACATAATATATACCACATAAAAGTTATTTGGTGTATAACAACAAAGAAGTCTCAATGGAATGTAAATTGAGATGAAATCTCTCATAAAGGTCATATCCTTAGGTTAAGGATAAATCAATGACATAATTATGAGTGAAAAATATAAATACACTCAATATGATTGGATATTCAGTGTAAAACAATCAAAGTACATTCACACATATTCTTGTAAAAACAACACCAATGAATTGGATGTTTAACTCAACAAATCGAGATTGAGTAAAAATTACTCTTATCAAGTTCATACTGATGACCTGATAATTTATCAATGGAGTGATTATTTTTATCAAAAGTATATCCACAGAAAGGGGAGTGGAATTTATGACATAATAAAATGAATAGTGATTCTACACATAATCTTGGAGTAAAATAATCAATGAAGTATGCGTAAAGCCGAATGAGTGGAAATTCAAATTTCAAATTCCCTTATTGATTTGGTAACATACAAAACATACACCCATGTCACATACATGACTTATTTTAAAGTTAAATTTCATTTAATTTTCATTTATGATTTTTTTTGGGGTTTGTCAAACTTTTATGGTGGAATGGGTGAGTTTTCATGAATTGGGCCAAACCGTGAGCCCAATTCCAGATTTAAAAATAAATTTTTTTTCTTTTATAACTTTTTCAATTTTTAATATTTTTCACCCATTCAAGTTCCTAAATGGTCTACCCTGATATAGAAACACCAAAATTGTAGTTTGGAGCCTTTAGAAAACCATAAACAAGTTGTATATGGGTTTTTATTTAAGGGATTGGGCCTGCCCGAAAGCCCAATTCCAATTTTAAAAATAAATTTTGTTTAATTAATAACTTATCCAATATTAAGGCTTTTTCGGTAATTCCAAGCCCCAAACACTCCCCTTGAACCCAGCCGCGCGTCCCATATCCTCCCACCCTCTTTGCAGCTCATTTGCATCGCGGTTTAGGTCGAAACTTCTGAAGCACTCACATTTCGGGCAGATTAATAAAGGTAATTTGTTTCCTTCATAAATCCTTCAATTCTCACTCTTTTTTCCCCATTAAAATTCATACATGGTCTCATAATCCTTGTTCGAACATCCCTTGAATTGTTGGATGTTTTCAGATTCAGAATCTGGTGGATTTTGGGTCGTTTTATTCATGATTGTTTTGAGTAAGTGTTTCTCTCTTCAATTTTTCATTCTCCTTAGGGTTTCCTCCCTCTTTCATTATGTTCTAAAATGTCCAGAAGTTAGGGTTCGATCCTAAGGTCTGATTTGGTATCTTTTGGGTCAATTTTTGGTGGTATAGGTATGGATTTATATTCCTTGTGGTGCGGCGGTGGTGCGCTTAAGGTTTCACACCAAGTTTTGAGGATTTCGACTCAAAAGGTAGGTGATTCCATGTGTATCCATTTTATGATGAGTTAGCTTGCATGTATTATTAATTTAGCATGTTTAGAATCTTTTTTATGTGCTGTGAAAACAGTTTTGATGGATTTGGTTGAACATTTAATTTTTAGTTTCATTATAGCTTGAAATTGGGCACTTTTCATGTGTGACTCTTGGGGTAATGTTTGGGTTTAGTTTATAACATATGAAAGTGATTTATTAGTCTTGAAAGGGGATGCCAATTCTGGTTTGTTAATTCCTTATTGTCATGTTGGCCTTGAAAGTAGGTTTTTTTTTAATGAGTTTAAGGAGAAAAAACATGTTGTACTTCTTGAAGGTGATTTATGAAAACGTGTGTTTTTCATGTGTATCTTTGTGGTATTATTTGATGTATTTTTATAACATTTGGGGGTGGTTTAATAATTGTTTTAGGGCTGAAAAATTCTGTTTTGGATTGGTATTGGTATTATTTTTCTTTTAAATGAGGGTTTTGAAATGGGTTTAGTGTGCAAACAATGGTTATACCTCTTGGGTTTGTTTTATAAAAATTGCCAATGTTTTATTTGGATAAACAAAGTTGGGAAAGGGTGTATATGTACTGTTTGGGTGAGTGTGTTCACCTAATGTGGGGTTTTTAATGGTAAAGTGATGATTTGATATGTTAAACATTTTTATAATTTTTTTTTATAAATTGTCGAAATGTTTTACTAAATTGTGTTTTGTGTGCGAAACACGGGTGTGGGATATTTCATGTGAGTTTATTTATAAAATGAATTGTGAAGGTGAGAAGGGTATTGTGTGACATGTGTGTGGGCTGTTATGTGAGTTGAATATCTTGTAATGGTTTTATAAAATTGTTTAATGGATTTGTGGAAGTGTTAAAGAAATTTGAAAAGTGTTGTAGGCAATTTGGAGTGAGTTTGATTTCAAAATGCATTTGAATGAAAAGTGGAATTTTTGACTTGCGTGATGTACATGGGGATGTTTGGTTAATTTGTGATGTGGAAGTGATATTTTCATGTGAAAACTATACTTCTTGGATTTCTGAACTTGTTTGAGCACAAAGGGAAAACCCGGGTATCTAGGTGGGTGGACATGTACTAGTATGCTAGTGAATCCGTGGGGTTTGGCCTCAGTTTCACTTAGCAAGATTGACGCTTACAACTCTAACTAAACTATGATGATGATGATTGGGGACCACTAGGTTATGGGTATGTTCCCTACTAGTGGCTCGTGCACGATAATGGATATTTGTGATGGTTACTCTCACCGAGATACGGGGTACCTGGGACCCACAGCTAGCTAGTGCCTAGGGGTTATTTCCCATTGATTGTGCTCACTGGATACTTTTTTCTTACCGTCGGTATACGGTATGAGAGGTTGGAAAATTCAGTAGCTATGGTATTTATTTTAAATGTTTTTATTCTTTAAATTATCCCACCTGAAAACTGTTTTTATTTAATGTTGCATCTTTTATAAATTTTAACTAGCATCTCATGTCTTTGAAAACTTTCATGATTTTCGCCATTAAATGTTTATCACATGGAATCTATTAGTGGTGGTATCCTACTGGGCTTTCGCTCACACCCTACTTACACCTTTGGGTGTAAGTAGATTTTCTTCTTTTATGTCACAGGTTTGGGTACAGGATTTATGCCATTGATTCAGGGTTTTAGTTGTCCATTGGGATACAGTGTCGTGGAGATAGCTTGAGGGTGGTTCCTCTTTCCTTGTGGAGGTTCTTGGGCTGTCCTTATTTGGTTATGTACCATTGTAATGGTCTTTAAACATAGTTTTAACTTATGTATTTCAGTTCTGAAATTTTGTAAAATATGGTTTTAGTTGAAAAATCCAGATTTGTTCTTTTGAGTTTGTTTGTTGTTTAATGTTTATAAAATCGGGTAAATCATTCCCAATCATCATGATATGATACCCGGGCACTTGTGCCAGCCCGTGGGGATCGGGAACGCCCTTCGGGACTTGCCATGGACCAGGTCGGGTGCCGATTTTGAAGGCGACCAGATTCGGTTCGTGACAAAATGGTATCAGAGGAGGTTCGCTTTCTTTGAGTCATGTTATTTGGGGAACAGTCGGGATAGTCTATAGTTGGGATTGTTGGGACTTGGAATTTCGGTTATGAGTAGTGTGGCTGATCACCACACCTCATGACGGGATTCATGTCTCTAGGGGAAGTTGGGACCTTTCGGATTCCTTTGGTTTTCTTGGTTTGATGATGATTAGAGGAAATGAAAAGAGAGTTGGGATAATGGTCTCAGTGAGCTCACAGGGCCTAGCAAGCCATGTGAAGCCGGGGATATTCCCTAGAACACTATCTATGACAGTTAAGTGATTGGAATATGGCCGCCAACCATATTTCCAAATCACCCACTGAAACTAGTTTCCTCTCGCATTGTTTTGTGGTTTAGTTTTGAAATCTTAGCACTTTGGTTTTAAGGTGACTTGGTTTTAAGAAGCGTAAAGTTTTTATGAAATGATTTTAAAATAAAGAGGGAATGGTTTGGTTTATGAAATGGTGGAACTGAATTTTCAGAATTGTTTTGAAATATAAAATGGTGTGCTTACACCTCTTTGAAAGCAGGAACTATATTGAAGTTGGTTTTGAAAAGTTTTTCCAATAGAGTTTTCTAAACAATCAGAGTGTGTTTTAATGGGATGAGATGTTTTGAAATTGATGTGAATATCTTTAAAGTGGGTTATTTTATAAATGGTTGTGACTTTCTGAAAAAAAAATTTAAGATTTGAGTTGGGATTTTGATCTCGTGGTTAGCGGTTTTGAGAAAAAAGGATGTGTTGGTTGACCGTTTTGGTTTTGAAAAGTGGAAAGAATTTTTGTTTTAACCTTTGGTATTTTCGTGAGCAACCACATGCATGAGATTATATGGGAAGATGGATGGTTGATGAAATGACTGGATGAGTGTCGAGATGGATACGAGGAGGGTGCCCAGTGTGGCACAGAAACATGCATGTGTAAGGCCCATGGGGTACCATTGGTGGATGCGCTAACCGCTGAACCATTTGTTTTTAAAGAACTGTTTTTAAAGAGAAACATGAAGACTTGTTGAATTGTATGGAATGGTTTATATTATGTGTTTTTGGAAAATGTTGATGTTGTGGGATGTTTTGAGTTCAAGAACCCCTCCTGTTTGAACTGTGTTTTGGGTTTGGGTTTGGTCAGTAAGTTGTGTTATAGGGACAGTTAGTGGTCTCTTTTGAAAAAAAAATTGGGGCGCCTTTATGATGGTTCCCTTCATGTGTTTGGATCTGGTTTGTGGTATATTTTGACCAATGAACCATCTTGGTTGGTTCCTTGGGTTCTCCCATTGGATAAGGTACGCCCCCATTTAGGGTTAGTGCACAACTGAAGTGCAACCCGTATTGTTTCTCCATTGGAAAATCCTCCATTTGATCAATATATGGAATATTTTATAGATCATTGTTTATTGAGTCTACAACCATTCATTTAGTTGATTTGTAGATCCTCTTGTAGTGGTATAGTTCTTGTGGAAGGTTGAAAGAGGCCTTGGTTTCTTAAAATTCATGATTCATCAAAGGTGGAAGTGTTCTTTGGTTGTTAGTGTGGATGAGTGTCATGATGGTGTCTAAGAGGGCCACTGGGTTCTTCATAGTTTCCTTGAAGCAAGAGTTATTATTAAACCACCAATTTTGATATTTTGGTCCTGATAGGATATTGTGTCCACTTTTTGGACTTGTCTGTTGTTTAGGGACTTGGAATATGGTCATGTTCCATGTATTGTTTCTATCAATCACAAGGGTCATGTTCGGTGACGCATTGTGATGTTGTGTTCTCTTTTGACTGTAAAGGTCAAGGTCACACAATCCTCTTAGGTTCTCTGTTATGTTGGGAGTATGTATCCCTTGGGAAAGACATCAAATCCTCTATCTTAGGGGAAGGTGTTTAAATGTGTCCTGCCCTTCTGTTGTTTCTTATCCAAAGAAACAAGGTGCGATGTGTGTGCTTATTCTAATCCCTTGTTTCAGTGAAATTTCTGGTTTTGGTAAAGTGAGTTATGGAGTGTGTTATGTCTTGATGAACCCATCAGGGTATGCGGTGTAGTTGTTTGTGGAACCGAAAGAAGAAGTTCCACATAGGGGTTTCAACAGCCAAACTGCGTGGCCAAAGATGCTTCAATATTTTGAGCTCCAGCCATAGGTCCCGGAGAGAAGCTGGCGCGTAGTCAGGGGAAAACCCAGTGTCGTTTAAACCCTTGTACAAAGTCCTATCCTCAGTATGAAAGATATGAAGAGTTTAAACCTATGGTGTCATCATATTTCTTCTGTTGTTCCTGTTCTGTGGAAATAGGTGGAGGGTTTTGTACCCATGTCATCACACAATGTTATTCCCTCCCCATTTGGTTTCCATTGAGTATTTGGAGAATGGTTGGAAATTTGGCTTGAAAAGTTGAGCACGCTGTTTTCACATGGTTAGTTCTAACCATGAACAAAAAAAACATGTAGATAGAAGAATATCCACTGTTGGTTCATGGTTTCCCAAACCGTGCAGACTCACCATGTGGTCGTCCCAACACTTTATATTTTGGGTTCTTTCTGTACCGGCCCATGCTGGTCGATTAAGATTGTTGGTTCTTATGGTGGGGAGCCTATTTTTTTCCCCGTACCAATAACTTAGTCTTATCCATGGTCAAGGATTGTTGGTAGGTAGTCTCATTCGGATCTATCAATCTACCTAAATCTTCTTTGGGTAACCATTGAGATTGGAGAGTGCCCAATGGTTTAGTTATAGCAAGGTATGTGTAACCTTGTTTGAAGTTGTTGTTCGTTTGGGTGAATTGCTTGAGTCTTGTTCGGATAGCGTTCGAGGAGTTTCATTTTGGGATAATGTATGAATGTGATTGATCATTTCAGTAATGTGGTGTAAGTTTGGGTTGTGAGATTAATCATTCCTTAATTGATCACTGGAGGTGTTTTGACCCTTGGGGGCAAAGCTTGGCAAAGAATTACATCTTAGTTTATCGGTTGGGCATGGTTTTGGTATCTGGCCTTGTGGTCGCTTTCCGGGGACGGAAAGTTTTCATGGTGGGGATAATTGTCACATACATGACTTATTTTAAAGTTAAATTTCATTTAATTTTCATTTATGATTTGTTTTTGGGGTTTGTCAAGCTTTTATGGTGGAATGGGTGAGTTTTCATGAATTGGGCCAAACCGTGAGCCCAATTCCAGATTTAAAAATAAATTTTGTTTCTGTTATAACTTTTTCAATTTTTAATATTTTTCACCCATTAAAGTTCCTAAATGGTCTACCCTGATATAGAAACACCACAATTGTAGTTTGGAGCCTTTAGAAAACCATAAACAAGTTGTATATGGGTTTTTATTTAAGGGATTGGGCCTGCCCGAAAGCCCAATTCCAGTTTTAAAAATAAATTTTGTTTAATTAATAACTTATCCAATATTAAGGCTTTTTCGGTGATTCCAAGCCCCAAACACTCCCCTTGAACCCAGCCGCGCGTCCCATATCCTCCCACCCTCTTTGCAGCTCATTTTCATCGCGGTTTAGGTTGAAACTTCTGAAGCACTCACATTTTGGACAGATTAATAAAGGTAATTTGTTTCCTTCATAAATCCATCAATTCTCACTCTTTTTTCCCCATTAAAATCCATACATGGTCTCATAATCCTTGTTCTAACATCCCTTGAATTGTTGGATGTTTTCAGATTCAGAATCTGGTGGATTTTGGGTCGTTTTATTCATGATTGTTTTGAGTAAGTGTTTCTCTCTTCAATTTTTCATTCTCCTTAGGGTTTTCTCCCTCTTTCATTATGTTCTAAAATGTCCAGAAGTTAGGGTTCGATCCTAAGGTCTGATTTGGTATCTTTTGGGTCAATTTTTGGTGGTCTAGGTATGGATTTATATTCCTTCTGGTGCGGCGGTGGTGCGCTTAAGGTTTCGCACCAAGTTTTGAGGATTTCGACTCAAAAGGTAGGTGATTCCATGTGTAGCCATTTTATGATGAGTTAGCTTGCATGGATTATTAATTTAGCATGTTTAGAATCTGTTTTATGTGATGTGAAAACAGTTTTGATGGATTTGGTTGAACATTTAATTTTTAGTTGCATTATAGCTTGAAATTGGGCACTTTTCATGTGTGACTCTTGGGGTAATGTTTGGGTTTAGTTTATAACATATGAAAGTGATTTATTAGTCTTGAAAGGGGATGCCAATTCTGGTTTTTTAATTCCTTATTGTCATGTTGGCCTTGAAAGTAGGTTTTTTTTAATGAGTTTAAGGAGAAAAAACATGTTGTACTTCTTAAAGGTTATTTATGAAAACGTGTGTTTTTCATGTGTATCTTTGTGGTATTATTTGATGCATTTTTATAACATTTGGGGGTGGTTTAATAATTGTTTTAGGGCTGAAAAATTCTGTTTTGGATTAGTATTGGTATGATTTTTCTTTTAAATGAGGGTTTTGAAATGGGTTTAGTGTGCAAACAATGGTTATACCTCTTGGGTTTGTTTTATAAAAATTGCCAATGTTTTATTTGGATAAACAAAGTTGGGAAAGGGTGTATATGTACTGTTTGGGTGAGTGTGTTCACCTAATGTGGGGTTTTGAATGGTAAAGTGATGATTTGAGATGTTAAACATTTTTATAATTTTTTTTTATAAATTGTCGAAATGTTTTACTAAATTGTGTTTTGTGTGCGAAACACGGGTGTGGGATATTTCATGTGAGTTTATTTATAAAATGAATTGTGAAGGTGAGAAGGGTATTGTGTGACATGTGTGTGGGCTGTTATGTGAGTTGAATATCTTGTAATGGTTTATAAAATTGTTTAATTGATTTGTGGAAGTGTTAAAGAAATTTGAAAAGTGTTGTAGGCAATTTGGAGTGAGTTTGATTTCAAAATGCATTTGAATGAAAAGTGGAATTTTTGACTTGCGTGATGTACATGGGTCTGTTTGGTTAATTTGTGATGTGGAAGTGATATTTTCATGTGAAAACTATACTTCTTGGATTGCTGAACTTGTTTGAGCACAAAGGGAAAACCCAGGTATCTAGGTGGGTGGACGTGTACTAGTATGCTAGTGAATCCGTGGGGTTTGGCCTCAGTTTCACTTAGCAAGATTGATGCTTACAACTCTAACTAAACTATGATGATGATGATTGGGGACAACTAGGTTATGGGTATGTTCCCTACTAGTGGGTCGTGCACGAGAATGGATATTTGTGATGGTTACTCTCACCGAGATACGGGGTACCTGGGACCCACAGCTAGCTAGTGCCTAGGGGTTATTTCCCATTGATTGTGCTCACTGGATACTTTTTTCTTACCGTCGGTATACGGTATGAGAGGCTGGAAAATTCAGTAGCTATGGTATTTATTTTAAATGTTTTTATTATTTAAATTAGCCCACTTGAAAACTGTTTTTATTTAATGTTGCATCTTTTATAAATTTTAACTAGCATCTCATGTCTTTGAAAACTTGCATGATTTTCGCCATTAAATGTTTATCACATGGAATCTATTAGTGGTGGTATCCTACTGGGCTTTCGCTCACACCCTACTTACACCTTTGGGTGTAAGTAGATTTGCTTCTTTTATGTCACAGGTTTGGGTACAGGATTTATGCCATTGATTCAGGTTTTTAGTTGTCCATTGGGATACAGTGTCGTGGAGATAGCTTGAGGGCGGTTCCTCTTTCCTTGTGGAGGTTCTTGGGCTGTCCTTATTTGGTTATGTACCATTGTAATGGTCTTTAAACATAGTTTTAACTTATGTATTTCAGTTCTGAAATTTTGTAAAAGACGGTTTTAGTTGAAAAATCCAGATTTGTTCTATTGAGTTTGTTTGTTGTTTAATGTTTATAAAATCGGGTAAATCGTTCCCAATCATCATGATATGATACCCGGGCACTTGTGCCAGCCCGTGGGGATCGGGAACGCCCTTCGGGACTTGCCATGGACCAGGTCGGGTGCCGATTTTGAAGGCGACCAGATTCGGTTCGTGACAACCCATGAAAGAAGTATCATACAATGATTATGTAAATATACATGAATTAAAGTATATTACACAATGAATACAAACATCGGAAGTACACACACCACATGTAATAAATAAGTGGTGAACAATGGAATTCTCACGGAATTAAAAGTGAGATAAGAAACCCCTTACTTTGTACTTTTTCCTTGGTTGAGGGTAGGTTAACCTCCTGTATAATGGTGAAATAATTTTTATTGAATTATAAAAGAATCATATGTATTAATATGATATCATATATGATCTTTTAACATTGATTTGTTAATAATATCTTAGAATTATCGTCGTTTCGGGTGTTAACGGGTTCATTTAACTTTATATTCTTTGTTATTTGAGCCATATTTGTTACTAATGGGATGTATATTATTCATATCTAGAATTATTTAAAATATTTAAACATTATTTTTAATCATTAAATTAGAATTAGTCTTGAATGGATACGATGGAGAATGAATCTCATCGCGTTCGTGGAGGCGGTAGTCCATACGTACGCACGATCGACAATATCATTATTTTGATATTAAAATAATATTTAATTTGATTTTATATCATATATACAGAATCATTATCATGTTATATTTATTATTTACATTAATTACACATCATTATTATACCTATCCAAATAATAATGTTTTGAATAACAATTACACCACGACGTGGAGACGGTAAGCTGTACGTACGCACGTATGGTGACATGTCATTCAAAGGATGGATAAAATACTGAAATATGGTTGTAACATGTTTATAATAACATCAAATTATATATAATATACTGGAGTTATTATTTTATAATGGTAATAACAATGAAATAAGAAGTGTAAGAAGAAAGAAACTTGAAAAAGGGTGGTGAAATCATTACCTCTTCTTCGGGTTCTTCCTTTTGATTTGATCACAAAGGCTTCTTAGGTTGGCTTTCTGACTAAATGAAGGCCTCTAGGATTAAGTGATGGAAGTTGAGAGAGTATTTTGGCAGGGTTTGGCCGAACCAAAAGGCTTTGAAGGTGTGAATTAATGAGAAGGGGGAGTGCCCTTTTATAAGAGGGGTGAGGGGCACCTTTGGAAAAGCTAGAAATATTATTTTATAATAAATTCATATTCGGTTTATAATGGCTCCAAAGTGGATTATTTAAATTTTAAGGTGGGTATGGGTCGAAAACCACTCAACAAATAGAATTTATACAGGTTTGGGTTACTATATTAACCTTATCTTTTAGTTTTAACTCTTAGTTAATTAGTTTGACACTTACCATGTCACTTTGTATTTTTATATTATATAGTAAATAAAATTACTATATACCTCCAAGAGACCCCCAGGTGGTCCATTAATGATACACCTATCATGATATAAGTCTCTTGGCCGAACCTTAGACTTTTAAAAATTTAATATCAATTAATAATATAATATTTGTTTTAAAAACTCTTTTATGTCAATTTTGACACTATTCAATAATTTATTTTTTTAAAAATCATAACAGAATTATTACTTCAAAAAAAGTTAATTAAATCAATAATAACATGTCATATTAACCTAGAAAATTATTTTTATTTATAAAAAGTCTCAAATTACATTTATTTGGGTATTTATAATATCAATTATTCTAATTTTTCATTAATTAGGTAATTACTGCATCACCATTGTGTCATAAATAAATTAAATTATTTAATGTCTAAAAATTATAAATAAAATATAATTATGTAGGAAATATTTTTATCTTTCTAATTAATATTTATAGTAGAAAATCCAACATATATAACCCTATTTAAAAATTGTTTTTCTAAAAGATATATGCTTATGTCATTTTTCTATTTATTTTAACTTAATTAAAATAAAGTGTCATTATCACTTACAAGTGGCTCCATGGGGTCCCAAAATCAACCCAAAGATTTACATGGTCATAAATGTATCCACCAATAAGTTTAGGACACGTTTTAGGGTAATTTATTATTATTATAATATTATTTGTTAACCCTTATTTACCGGATTTACCCTTTAACCATGGTAAATAAAATATTTACCGAAGTAATTATTCAAAATGTCTAAAAATAAAAGTTGACTATTTACACAATTTGGACGTCCTGATTCCAAATATGGAATCCATTTTTCCAAATTCAAAACAAAGAAGTGGCATAAATTAATTTAAAATTAATTCTCGTTGTTAAAATAAAAAGCGTGTTTTTAAGAGATAATAATTATCAAAAGATTGGCACTTGTTTATGTCTGATTTAATTGTGAAATTATGTCCAATGAGCAACATTATATTAAATGGTAAAAATATATTCTAAATATAATTTAAAGCCACTCAAATTCATAATTTATCACTATTAATTATTTCGATTAAAAAAAGTTGTTTTTAATTAAAATTTAGTAATTTTCACTATTCATCAAAATATGAAAGTTATCCGAAAAGTACCAAAATTTCACCCTAGGCTAATTTCGATATTCCAAATCCAAAAATGAAGTTCATTTTGAATGATAAAATGTATAAAATTTCAAAAAGTATGTATTACTATTCATAACGGCTAGTTTGATTGGTTGTGGTGTGTTAGAATCTCGAAGTTGCGTACAACACACGCTACTGTATTATTCAGAGAGAAGCGTACCGTGGAAGCTTGGGGTGTTACATAATATATTATAATATATTATAATAAATACATAATTATAAATTTAATAAATACACAATTGTAATATATTATAAATAATATAAATAATTTTAATAATATTTATTTATATATATATATATATATTTATAAATAAATTTAATATGGTTTATTTATGTATTTAAATAATTATATAAAAATTTATAAATAATTTATAAATAAATTTAATATGGTTTATTTATGTATTATAATACATAATTATAAATTTAATACATAATTATAATATTATACTAAATACATAATTATAATATATTATAATAAATATAATAAATATAAATAATTTTAATAAGGTTATATATATAATTTTAATAAGGTTTATATATTTAATTATATATTTATTATATTTATAATTATATAATTATTGTAATTATAATTGTATATTTATTATAATTATTATATTATTATATTTACAATTATATAATTATTATAATTGTTGTAATTATATAATTATTATATTTATTATAAATATACAATTATTATATTTATATATTTATTATAATTATATAATTATTATAATTTTATATTTACTATAATTATATATTTATTATAATTATATAATTGTTATAATTATAATAAACATTATTATAAATTTATTGTATTTATTTTAGTTATTATATTTATTATAAATATATTTATTATAATTATAATTATAATAAATAAGATATATATATATATAAAGGGGTTGGGGAGGGGTTGTGTGAGATTTGGAAACAAAAACCCAAGAGCGCCAAATGAATTGGCGCTTTAGGGTAAAAGTGTCTAGTGCCAACTCATTTGGCGCTAGACACACCAAGTTTTCAAAAAAAAGACCCTTTAAATTAAAAAAAAAGACCCCCTATCCTAAATCGCCGATTTGGGGGGGAAGAAAGAAGAAGCTAAAAAATAATAATGAACTAAAATAAAATTAAAATAAAATCTTAAATTGAATAATAATAATTAAATTAAAATATTAAATAATTATTATTATAAATAAATAATACACGTAAGATAATTAATTTTAATTAAATATAATTATTTATTTAATTAACTTAAATAAAAATTTATTAAATTAAACTTCTAAATTAAATTAAACTAAATAAATTATTATTTTAATTTTTCTTATTAAATATTTATAATTATTTAATGTTAAAAAAATCAATAAAATAAATAATAATAATAATAATAAATTATAAATTAAATTAGAATAAACTATTCTAATTAACTTAAATTAGTAAATAATTTAATTTTCAAAATATTAATAATAAACTTTATAATTAACATTAATAACATTAATTAATAATAATCAATAACTTAATAAATAATAATGTTATCAAATCTTTTAAGACTTAATAAACTAATGACTTTAATTATAAATATTTATTTCCTTCGTGTTTTTAATTGTTCTATGTGTTTTATATTGTGAAATTTCATGCAAGAGACTTTATCCCACCCAACTACATTTAACTAACTCACAGGGAGTTAGTTAGAAGGGTTTTGCTAATGCGACATGTGGTTCGTGAAGAAACACACGTGTGCGGTGTAGTAGTGGAAGACAATTTGAAGTCTTTGGAAAATAGGGGGTGACGTGCAACAGATGATAGTGGGTTTTAAGGAAGAGTAGAAGCAGAATTGGGAGGAATCTCATTCACATTCAACTCACACACTTTTTCGAGTGCGAAGACTCCCGGGAGCAGCACTAGAGACGAGTTGGAGGCTAAGGAGCTCGAAGTTAGAGAAGCACTTGGGGAGTTCTCCTTCTTCTATGTTCAAGATTTTGTACTATGTTTTTGTGTGTTTTAGTGTTAAAATCAATATGATCATAGACTAATATTTTATCAACTCGGGAATTTGATTCTACTGGATTTACTTTTTGATTTCTTCACGTACTTTTCAATATTTGAGAATTATAAGCAATCAACAAGATTTAATTATGATTCATTGTTTAGTTGTTTCACCTCAATTTCTATTTTTCAAAATTATTAATTAAAGATCAATTGGTGAAGTCGATTTTGAATACATTTATCGATGCTTTTATTGTCAACAACTTTGTAAAATTTTGGCAAGTTTATTTCCAATTGTTTTTCTTTTTCAACTTTCGAGCAGTTTAATTAAGTTTTGGTGTGGAGAATTCCAAGACTTAATCCTCTTCCTATTGAATTTCCTAGTGAGGATGATTCTTCAGCATGTCTTTGAGGATTGATTCAATAAAAGTTGTGAAGAATTAAACTATTTTAACCAGTAGATTAGATTTCCCGAGTGACTTTTGTTGACCTGAGCTCCTTTGTCTTTGCAACCGTGTATTAGTTACTGTTTTCTTTTAGTTATCAATGTTTTAGTATATGATTGGCCTCTTTTTCTATCTTGTTTTTATAATCACTATCTCTAAAACAATATAAAAAAAATTAAAAAGCTAAAAAAACACTATAAATATGTTTACCTCACTGCTGACAACAATTAGATTTTTAGTTTTAAAACCTTAGAATAACTCATCTACCTTCCCTTGGGTTCGAACCTTTACTGCTATACTAGTGTGGGTTTATAAATAATATTTTGAGAACCGTGACGACCTCCGACCACATCAAAATTTGGAATCATTGTCGGGGAAGGAATGCGTTGAGAGTCTAGGGTTAGAAAAATAATATATATATATATATATAGTTTTCTTTAAAAAAAAGTCTGTAAACTTGAACTTTATTGTTGTTTTAGCTGAGCATAGAAAATTCGGCTAGGATTTGAGTGTGTTTTCAATCTGAACATTTAAAAAAATAATAATGTTTTAAAGGCTCAAATTATCACACTGGACCTTACTGTGTTTGTTGTGGAGATTATGGACATACTTCCTGGCAGTGTGTTTATAACCAGCCACAACAGTTCCATCACTTTGAAGTTAATGAACAGAACTTTGAGCCCAATCCTGACATCCTAGAAAAATTTTAGTCAAATTTTATCAAAACTAGATGTTAGGGAGGATGTTTGGAGTACCCAGTTAAATAAAACCCATGAAATTCAAACTAAATACACTCAAGTGAAAGATCAAAGAATGAAAAGATTGGAAAACATGCTCTTGGAATTACAACATAGGGTTAAAGAACAAAAAGAATTTGAATAAAATGAAAAAGAAAATGTTTATAAAAGATTTTAAAATCAATTTGAAGAGGAAATTGATAGTGAAACTGGGCAACAAACTTTTTACTTTAAAAAATATGATTCTGTTGAACTAAAATTGGAAATAACCAACTCACTGAATCAAGAACACATTGTTTAAGACCCCAAAAAGAACTTCAATGATGTTAAGTTGTACAATTCTGAAGATGAATTGAAACAGATTAAAAAGTAATGCCCAATTATCTTACTAATTCCTACATTATATAAAAATCAATGTTTTATAAGTTTTAAGAATTAAGTCACTCGGTTTGAAGATAAACTAGAAAATAAAAACTTGAAGGTTAAAAATTCTTCACCCAACCTTACTGAAATCTTGAACATTGAACCTGAACTAGAAATGGGAAGTAATCTGAAAGAGAACATTAAAAAGGATAATAAGGAATCTGAAATATTTGAACTTGATCTTCACACTTCTCTTCTATTTTTTGAAACTATAAACCCAAATATTTCTGAAATGATGCTGGATGAAATGGATGAGAACATGTTAATTGAAGAAAGGTTAACTCTTAAGCTCTCACTTCCATATTCTCATATTAATCACTTATCTAAAACTTTGTGCAGTGAAATTAAAAATAGTGTTCATATACATGGCGGTAAATGTTTAAATTTGAACAATATTGAATCTCAATTTATTGATGCTAAATTGAACATTACTCATCCTGATTTGAACTTTTTAGAAAACACTACAGACTTTCTTTATTAAAGTGAGTCTTTTTAACCTGAATTAGAAGTAGAGGTTGAACACACACTTGATGGTTGCATAATTTATTTTTTAGAAGTAATAGATTTTGATTATAAGTTAAGTGATGAGGATCTTCTGTAAGAGATTTACAATATTGTTAACCCTGAATCATTGAATGATCAAATAAATTCTCTTCCCTATCTGTCACTTCAATCCTCAACTGAGTTGAGTTTTAAATCTTTCCTTGAATATGATAGTAGTTTAGAGGGGGAATTACACTTGAGGTCCAATGTATATGATTCTATTCATCACTTTATTGAATCCAATCTTGAGCCTACTATTCAGTACTCACCCACAAAAACCCTTGAGTTTGAATTTGTTAATATTAAGGTTAAGATATCTTTCCATGATAAAAAGCTCATACCCTTTGAATCACCTAGTTATATGTTTTCCCTTAATGTTAATTCAAATCTTGATGAATCTGAACATAATCCAAAAGTGGAAAACATTATGCCCACAACTGTCAAGGGGTGCCTCTTAGTGGTTGTTTCAGCTGATGAGAGTTTGGTTTTTGTTTTTCTAAGACTTGGTGCCCAAAAATTTCATTTATCTATTAAAAACAATTAGGTCAAGCACATGTTGTGGTTCCTATTAAGGAAACCACGTCCACCTAGTGACTACGGTTAGTTCTAGGTGAGTCTGGTTGGGGACTATAAATCTAGCACTGCATGGGAGGCAACCCATGGTTTTTATTATGTTAGTAAAAAATGTAATTAAATAAAGTCTAACTGAATACTTTAAAGTTAGTGCTTCATGGGAGTCAACCCATGGTTCATGCTTGTTTTTAATTCTATTTTTGTTTTGTTTTGAATAAAGTGTTATTGTGCTGTCTACTTAAAACTCTATCTCTGCTAGAAATTTGTGTCTCTGTCTGCTTGCCTTGTGACTTTTAGGATGTTGTTGGTGTCATCTAAGGAGTGGAATCACCATGTTGGAGGGTAATTGATAAACTTTTTTAGGGAAGTACTTTATTCTTAACTTTGTATTTATTATATTCTTTTATTTATTTTAAAAAAAATCTTCTTTATGTGATGCTTTAAAAAATATGTTGCTTGTCTTTCTTGAGAAATTCTGCTTATTTTTTAAAAATTCCCGCTATTACTAAAAGATTTTGCTGCATGATTTGAGATATTTACAAAATTATGATACTTGATCTGGATTATTAAATAAAATTATTCATGTGCCTATTACTGAAAATTGGAATTCATTGATATATTAAAACCACTCATTGCTTGAACTTAAGTGTGTGGTGGTACATGTAGACCGGTTGCTAGTTTTTGTGAATCTGTTTTAGTCTGTAGGGTAAATGTTAATGCATGTACTTGTTTGTGAACCTGATGTTAATTAATTTTTGTGGAAAAAAATATTTTTGAACTATAATGAGACCCTATACATGTCATAAATCTACTAAATTGAAAATATGTTTTGAACTTTAATTGTTAAATTGTTCTTCTCCACTTTAGAATTCAACTTTGGGGACAAAGTTGGGTTTTAATTATAGGGTAGGGGGTCAATTCTTGACTGAGCTAAACTATGTCTAATGAGAATTCCATCAATTCTCACCGCAACTTCAAAAAAATTTGTCAAAAATGGGTAAAAATTTTCAAAATTTCTTTCACAATTTTAGGCTTTACACTATTTCCAAATTGGGTCTTGCCTTTGGATGATGCCTGATTGATAGCTTAGATCTATTTTTATTTTCAATTTAATGAGGTTGGATGATTACTGAGTAATCCTTGCTTAGTGATTTAATGGAAATTTGGTTTAGAAACTATTTTTGAGAGTTATATGGGTAACTTGTTAGTGGATCTATGATCATAACCCTTAGAATTGGAAGTTTGAATTGATCCTAGGGGACACACATTTTTATTATTTATTAAAGTAATCACCTTAATGAGCCAATGTAAATGGTTTTCATAAAAATCTTTTGAAACTGGTGTAGTTTGGGCATCTAGGATCCCACGGTGAATCTATGAGACCCTAGATGTTGGGTGCATTTCTGTTTACTATAAGCCCTCTATACACTTTGAATTAAGTGCACATGAACAGTTCTCAGTACATGATACATGGCTTGGGAAAAATAAGATAAAGTGTCTAGCATCAAAAATGAGTTCATTAAGGTGAGGGGAATGATGAACTCCAAATGAAAGAGGGGAAAAATTGTTTATATGGGAATCATTTAGGTTGTATCAATAAGGTGTTTCATAAAAAAAATTATTTTTGGAACCTAGGTGATGAGTCAAAGTACAAAGTTCCTTTGGTTAAGTTCTTAATTCCACTGATATTTTACCTCTTGTCACCCTTGGACTTAGAAATTGAGCTTGGATTGAAATGATTCATTAAGTAGTATCACATATGAGGCAGGAAACATTCTTTGATAGATGGTATTTTCTATCTTGATTACCCTTTGAGTATTTGTTCTAGGAAATACTTGATTTGAAAATTTCTTTTATTGAGCCTAAACACAGTTTCTTGTCCTTTGTTTTCAAAGTTCTGGACATGTTACATTTTGAGAAAAATAATAAGGACAAACAATGTTTAAGTGTAGGGGAATTCGATGTGTCCTTATTTTTACATAGTTTTTCCACATCTTTCTATATAATTTTTAATGATTTAATTATTTATTTTTACTCTTTTTACAAAATATATGTGTAATTTTGTATTTTTATAACGAAATTTATTAATTAGTCATTTTTATAATTAATTATGTAATTTTAGTCCTTAAAATTATTAATTATTTATTACTAATTTTTCTAGACTTTTAATTCATCAATTTGTAGTTTTGTTCTAAATCTTCTTGCATTTTAATAAATTGCAATTTTAATTAAACTATCAATTAATTATTTTGTTTGCATCTTTTTAACTTAGTTTTTAATTTAATACTTTATTGATTAATTTAGATTCATTGAAATAAATAAACTTTATTAATTTCTAGTTTAATAATGTTGTTAGTTTTTAAAATAAGTTAAGTTATTAAGTTTTAATTTGATAAACAATTTTTTTTTAATTTTAAGTCTTAATTCAGTTAATTAATTAAAGTGTTAATTTAGTTTTTTCTATTAAGTTTTATTTATACTAGTTTAAGTTTATTTTAGTTTTATGTTTTCAATTTATAAGATTAATTAAATGTTTATCTAAATTAAGTTCTAGTTTTAGTGTTATTAATTTTATTTAAGTTTTTGTTGTGCAGATAAAATATGAGTCACCAATGGGAGTTTACACTGTCGGTGTCTCACACACTCACTGATCACATTTTCTTCTATCGGTGACTTCACCCTCACACTGATAGTTCACCTTTTTCTCTGTCTCATTGATAATTATCGGTGAGACGTCCAACCTACCAACCTCCATTGTCGGTCTCACAACTCCCCTATTCAGATACTAGTCAACATCGGTTTCTTCTCTCCAACCTCCCTCATACCAACGCACCATCGCCAATGTCTTCCCAATATTGTGTCCTTTCCATCTCACCAACTAATAGATTAACTCACAGAACCATAAGTCCACAGATCTGGAGAACTTAAAGTCACTGAGCCAAACTGTCTATGACCACTACAGGGAGAAGTCATCGCGCTATGGAGGAACCCTCGTGCACCGTTGTAGTGAACCAAGCCCCGAGATATGTCGTTGTTGATTTTCCATGGGAGAGGGGAGGTTCCAAGCCAGAATCGAACCTACTTCAAGGGAGTCCGCAGCAGTAGTTGTTTGTAGAAGACATGTCATCACTGGTGTTTGTCTGGAGGAGGACCGTTTGATCCTGGACTCACATCTCCATGTCGTGCTGAAGGTCCTTTCTTTCATTTCTGGACTGAGGGGTGGAGGCCAAACCAGAGGAGTCACCACTGATGGAAAAAATTGGAAGCCACCGTGGAGAGGGTTCAAGTTTTTTGTAGGAGGTGAATTAGTGTGCCGTTGATGATGAAACCTGAATCCATCGTGTGGAGGAGCTGCCTGCATCGTCTGTTGGGTTGTTGCATCAAAGAAATCCCCCTAGGGTTGCACTGATTTGGGGGGGGGGGGGGTAGAAAGAAGAATCTAAAAAATAATAATAAACTAAAATTAAATTAAAATAAAAACTTAAATTGAATAATAATAATAATTAAATTAAAATATTAAACAATTATTATTATAAATAAATAATAAACATAAGATAATTAATTTTAATTAAATAGAATTATTGATTTAATTAACTTAAATTAAACTTTATTAAATTAAACTTCTAAATTAAATTAAAATAAATAAAATTTTAATTTAATATTTCATATTAAATATTTATAATTATTTAATATTAAAAAAATTCAATAAAATAAATACTAATAATAATTTATAAATTAAATTAGAATAAACTATTCTAATTAACTTAAATAATTTAATAATTTAATTTCCAAAATAATAATAAACTTTATAATTAATATTAATAACAATAATTAATAAAAATCAATAACTTAATAAATAATAACATTATTAAATATTTTAAGACTTTTAATAAACTAATGAATTTAATTATAAATATTTATTTTCTTCATGTTTTTAACTGTTCTGTATGTTTTATATTATGTAGGTTCATGCAGGAGACTTTCTCCCATCCAGCTACATTTAACTAACTCACAGGGAGTTAGTTATAGGGGTTTTGTTAATGCGACGTGTGGTTCGCGAAAAAACACATGTGTGTGGTGTAGTAGTGAAAGAAAAGTTGAAGTCGATGGAAAACAAGGGGTGACGTGCAGTAGATGATAGTGGGTTTTAAGGAAGAGTAGCAACAGAATTGGGAGGACTCTCATTCACATTCGACGCACACACTTTTTCAAGAGTGAAGACTCCTGGGAGCAGCACTGGAGACGAGTTGGAGGCTAAGGATCCCAAAGGAAGAGCTACACTTGGGGAGTTATCCTTCCTCTATGTTCAAGATTTTATACTCTATTTTTGTGTGTTTTAGTGTTAAAATCAATATGATCATAGGCTAATATTTTCTCATCATGGGAATTTGATTCTACTGGATTTACTTTTTTATTTATTCACGTACTTTTCAATATTTTAGAATCATAATCAATCGGTGAGATTGAATTATGATTCTCTGTTTAGTTGTTTCAACTCGATTTCTGTTTTTCAAAATCATTAATTCAGGATCAACTGGAGAAGTATATTTTGAATACATTTATCGATACTTTTATTGTCAATGACTTTGGAAATTTACGGTGAGTTTATTTCCAATTGTTGTTATTTTTCAACTTTCAAGCAGTTCAATTAAGTTTTGTGGTGGAAACTTCCAAGGATTAATCCTATGCCTATTGAATTTCCTAGTGAAGGGGATTCTTCATCATGTCTTTGAAGAGTTATTCAACAAAATTTTTGAAGAATTTAACTATTTTAACCAGTAGATTTGATTTATCGAGTGACTTGTTTTGATCTGAGCTCCCTTGTCTTTTCAACCATGTATTAGTTACTGTTTTCTTTTAGTTATCAGCTATTTAGTTTATGATTAGTCTCTTTTTCTATCTTGTTTTTATAATAACTGTCTCTAAAAAATTTAAAAAATTTAAAAAGATAAAAAAAGACTATAAAGATGTTTACCTCACTGCTGACAACAGTGAGGTTTTTAGTTTTAAAACCTTAGAATAACTCACTTACCTTCCCTTGGGTTTGACCCCTCACTGCTATACTAGTGTAGATTTATAAATAATATTTTGAGGGCCGTGAATACCACCGATCTCATCAGGAATCATCCTCACCTCAATCTGATACACGATATTCCTCATATGATTCAAAGTGTCCGTTATCAGTTTAAAATTGACATTTTAGTTCAAAAAAATTCACTCATTGAGAACTAATCAAACACATTTGTATTTTCTTGATAATTTTTAAAAATGATTCATAATTCATTTTTGACATGTAGGAATCAGTTTCACAACAAACTGATACATGATGTGATCAGAATGATTCAAAGTGCATGTTTCTAGTTTAAAATGACATTTTAGTAAAAATACAAGTGACATACTCAAAAATGAGAAAAATAATCTGTATTTTTTTATACTTTATTAAATTATCCATAAGTCATTTGAGGTGTTTAGTAATCATCCTCACCTCAATTTGATGCATGGTGTGACCGGTATAACTCCAAGTGTGTCATTTTATTTAAATTTAACATCAATTTTAGTAAAATGCGAAATTGGCCTACTCAAAACTAAGCTAACACATATGGATTGTTTTTATACTTTATCAAAATTATCCATAAGTCATTTTTTACATATAGGAATCATGAAAATCTCATTCTGATACATGATGTTCTCGGTATGACTCAAAGTGTTCGTTATTAGTTTAAAATTGACATTTTAGTTCAAAAAGTGTCACTCACTAAAAACCGATCAAATGTGCTCAATTTTGTTTGATAATTTATATAAAAAATACAAATTAATTTTTGATGTGTAGGAATTGGTTTCACATCAAACTGATACATTATGTGATCATAATGAGTCAAAGTGCATGTTTCCATTTTAAAATGACATTTTAGTAAAAAATAAAAGTGACATACTCAAAATCAAGAAAATGAATTCATATTATTTTTATACTTTAGTAAAATGATTCATAATTAATTTGATACATGTAGGATTTATCCTCATCTCAACCTGATGCATGGTGTGGCCGGTATAACTTCAAGTGCATCTTTTTATTTAAAATTGACATCAATTTTAGTAAAATGGACAACTAACCTACTCAAAATAGAGAAAACATATTCATATTATTTTGATACTTTATGAAAATGATGCATAAGTAATTTTTTGACATGTATGAATTATTCATACCTCAATCTGATACACAATGTGCTCATTATGACTCAAATTTTCTATTATCAGTCTAAAATTGACATTTTAGTCCAAAAAAGTGTCACTCACTGAAAACCGATCAAAAGTGCTCAGGATTTATCTTATACTTATTTAATTAATTTTCGTAGAGATAATTATTTAATATGAACAATAAATGGTGTGATGTGGAAGAATCAACCACAACTCAATCCGATACATAATGTTCCTGGTATGAATCAAAGTTTAGCTTAAAATTAACACTTTCTATTAATTTATTTATTTATATTATTACTAACATAAGAATTGTTTTCTTATACATGTGAATTATTTTGCTCAAGTAGGGGTGGTTTTTTTGGTAATAGCATGAGTTGGGGTTAGGATCAAAAGACAAAGGAACATTGATGTCTTTGAATATATGTAATAATTTGCACTTATGTAATTTTATAAAGCAATGTTTGAAATGTCTATAATATCATGTTTTTTTCTTATATTTGTGTTGTAAATTTCATTTAATTTAAATTCAGTATTAGTACTATATTTTGTTGATATGGTGGTGTTTATGGTGCTATGGTGTGTCGTTACAACACATTGCACTGGTGATGCAGTGTGCTGTTACAGCACACTACAGTATGACCCTTTAAAAGTGCTTTTGAAAGTGCTAATAAATGGGTCATTTATCAGTACTTTTTAAAATTCTCATAAATGGTTCCTTTATCAGCACTTTTTAAAGTGCTAATAAATAGGTCCTTTATCGGCGCTTTTAAAAATACAAATAAAGTTACCCTTTATCGGTGCTAAATAAAAGCATTGATAAAGTGTCCCTTTATTAGTGCCTAAAAACACTGATAAAAGGTCCATTTATCAGTGAATTCAAAAGCACTGATAAAGGTCCCCTTTATCAGTGTTGATAAAGGCCATTTTTAGCGATGTTAAAGGCCTATTTTGTAGTATTATTTTAACTTTTGATTCAATTTTTAAAATTTAAATTCACCCCCACCCCCTCTCTTGACATTCTACTCTAACCAACATGATGGCATGGAAATATTGGATGTGTCAATGATAAAACAATTCAAGATTCATGTTTCTTTAATGTGGACAATTAATGAATTTACTAGAATAAGAAACTTACCTGGTAGGAACACTCATAACGATTTGGCTTGTCCAATTTACAATTTTTAATTTAAACCTAAATTATTACCTCATAAAAAATTGTGTTTTATGTTTTATCATCGATTTATTGATGCATCTCATAAATTCAGTTTTAATAAGACATAATTCAATAGAGATATTTAATTTAAAAATTCATCAAAGGTGTTATCTAGTTTAAAAATTTTGGGATGATTAATCTTGGTTTAGAAATATGTTTTGTAATCTTAACTTAATTCATATTGAGAATAGAGTCTATGGAAAAGTAATTTTTTCATTTCTCAATGAGCAGGGTGAATTGAAGGATCACCTTAATGCTCGTAAGGTTTTGGAAGCAATGAATATAAATTGTGGTTTGTGGGAAAATGATAATGGAAAGTATCCTTTGTTTATTTTTGTAATGAAAAATCATGAATGTATTCCTTTAAACTTTAAATAATTTATAAGTTACATATTGATATTTAAGTAATATTTCAAGGTGTGTTGAATTAAAACATTGAAAATTACCTGATGGAATAGTTGATACCAATTATTCTAATGGAGTAGTTGTTACCCTTGGCATTGTGTAAGATGTCACCTATAAATTAATTGTATTTCTATTTGAGTTTTTCTCCTTCAGAGAGATTTGTGGAAAAACTCTAAATACAACTGAGCTTGACAAACTTCAAGAAATAATTTTGTTGACACTTTTTTCATTTGGAGATGTTATTTCTACCTTTATTTTTCACTTCCATGATTCACTTTACTCTTCATTTGGTTGAGGAATCTAAACTTGGTGGACCGGTACACCATCTATGAATGTATCAAATTGAGAGGTACATTAATATTTTTTTTATTTTCATTGATGAATTAAATTTTATAAAATAGTCATGTAATTTTTTTTAATATTTTTATTATATTTTTTTCAGGAGTCACAAAGGTCATTTGAAATCATATGTTATGATAAATTTCAACCAAAAGGATCTATTGCTAAAGGTTTCATAGTTTAAGAGTGTTTGACCTTCTATTATGAGTATTTGGATAATATTGAGAATAAATTTAAATATGTTGGATGTGATGATTATATCTCCAAAAATTATTATTATGAAAAATAGTCATCGATATTTCCAAATATACAATGACCAAATGGAAAGAGATCAAATTTTACATAGGATGAATTGGAGTTACTACAAGCACATAGAAATTTAAAACTCAATATTCTTATGGTAGATATATTTTTTGAAAAATTTAGATTGTAAAGAAAGATACTACTAAGGGGTTGAGCTCAAAATGAGATGAAATTAACAAAAAAAATTAATAAGAATATTGTCGAATGGTTTTCTCATCACATAAGTACATACTCATATTAATATTATTGGTGTGTGGTTATTTTGTCTATGTTAAGAGTAATACATTATATATTATTATCTAGATAATAAATGTTGAGAATCATGCTTAAATTTCAAATGATTTAAATTTTTTTTCTCAAGGACCTCTAAGGAAGGTTAATAGATCTAATGCCTATAATCTTTATGGATTCAAGTTTTGTACAATTAATCATGAACAAGGATTTAAAACACATAATAGTGGTTTATTTACACTTATATAGGCCCGATACTATGAAAATTTGGTTGATATAATCGAATTAAACTATCATAGTCAATTTTTAGTTGTCTTATTCAAATTCAAGTGGGTCAACATTAATAGAAGTATACTAAAAGATTCATTGCATTTTACTTATGTCAACTTCTATAACTTTATCCATACTGGTGATCATGGAGTGCATGATCCATTTATCTTGTATTCATAAGAGAATATGATTTATTGTGTGTATGAATAATTACATGATGGTTAGAGTGTTTTTCTACACTTATAATAAATATATTTGTATGATATGGGTGATATATCTTAATTGGTGCTTTGTGATAGTGAAACTTATCAACCAAAAAACATTCAACAGTTTTCTCTAAAAATATTTAAATAATAAAACTTGTAAAAAAGGGTGAAATTGAAGTATTCCATGAAATAGTGGTTGATTATAATGAGGAAAATGATTTTAAGATCCCTTCTTTTTATAGGTACATCCCTCTTTGTGTTTTTCATTGAACCTCTTTCTTTTGAGTTTTTCTTCTTCTTTAAACCTTGGTGGTTGAGTTCCTTTGAGAATTGATATATGTTTTTGGAGGAAAATGACCTAAAGTCTGGGGTTGTATTTTTTTTTTTGAATTAATGGATTTGGGATAGAAATGTGTTAATGGAGCTTATGAGGGTTCTCTGTGAGTTTGGAAGGCTTCAGAGGTGGATTGGGATTTTCTATGGAAACTGGGTTGAGAGTTATATACTAGAAATTTAAATGCCATAAACATATTAAATTATGTGTAAATGTTTTCAGGAAGACATTATGAAATAGTTTAGTCTGCTAACTGGTTACGCACTGTGAAACTAGTTCACAATATGTAAATGTTTCTAGGAAGACATCGTGAACTGGTTCGGGGCATGAACTAGTTACACACCATGAAACTGGTTCATGATGTGTAAATGTTTCTAGGTAGGAATCATGAACTAGTTCATGATGTGAAATAGTTACATGTCTTGAAACTGGTTCACATCATGTAATGTTCAATCAAGAATATTTTAACCCAAGGCGATGTGTTTTTTGGTGTAACTCATAAATTTATAAATATATGATGTATAAGGATTACACGTTATGTATTTCTCAAGCTCAATGGTTTTAAAGACACACGATGTGTATTATTTATTCTCTATTCATGTTTATCTCTTCCCTCTCAGACCTTAGGGAATCTCTATGTGATTTTGGATCCTTTCTTCCCTTTTCAAACATCTTGATCAAGTGTCTGATTCTCGGTGAGTTTTTTTGCTTAGGTTTTCCCCTCTCTTCTACTCGTTCTCTGATTTAGTGGTGGAATCTCTTGATTGAGGTTGTTTTGGGTTTTCATCTTGGACTTGTGTAAATTAGGTTTCTTCTTGGGATCATCATCACCTCCGTTCTTGTTGGTGTTACTTGTTGAAAGTGTAGTGTTGATCACCAAATAAAGGTAGGTGGTATAAATCCAAACCCTATAGTTTGTTTAATTGTTTAAGTATGTGAAACGTTATGATTGTACTGATATAACATGAACAATAATTAACTAAACAATGGGTGACTATATTTCATGTGTTGAATTATTCTTTAGATCCCTTTAGATTCAATGGTATTGAGACCTGGATTTCAGCTACCCATTCAGTGAGCCTACCCTAGAATAATAATGAATTGGATAATGTCTTAAAGTGTGGTTAGCATGATATGAAAACTCAGGTGATTTCTTGTGATAGATTCACCTTGGAAAATGGCTAAATTTATTAATGAAATTTCTGATTATGATTTGATATAAAATGGTCATGCAGTTAGCATGGAAATGTTTAAGATATAATTTAATGAATGAATGGGAAATTGAAATGAAAATGGTAATTAGAAGGATTGTCCATTATGACTTATGATATGGTGTTATGTGATAGTATTATTGTCGTTATGACTTGTGATGTTATGGATACTAAAATGCTTATATAGAGGGATTGGCTTGGTTATGATTTAATGATTATAGGACTTTTCTCGATTATACTAAAATTATTATATAAAGGGATTGGCCTAGTTATGCTAAAATTCTTATATAAAGGGATTGGTCTGGTAATGCTATAATACATATAAGTATTTTCCCATTTATGCTAAAATTTTTATATAAAGGGATTATTCGAGTTATGTTGTAATGCTTATACAAAGGTCTTTGACCAGTTATGTGATTATTCCATGTTTTTATGGTTATGGTTGGCATGGTTGTGCTACATGCTCAGATATATTCCTATAGGGTGAAAAGGTAGGTTTATTGTTGTATTGTATTAAGTTGATTAATTAATAAATCTATTTATTTCTTATTGCAGGCACTTATTTATCAGACTAGTTTTGTTTAGACACAATGGTTTCAACCTACTAAGTTTTACTCACACCCTATTTGAACTACCATTTGGTACCCGAGAAGATTACATGGATGCGAGTTTGGATAAGGGAAAAGGACCTCATGGCTGAATGTTTCTTTTTTGATGGGTTGGAGCTTGGAGATGGGACTATCATGGGGTTCAGGACCAAGGACTTTTGATTTTATTATGTCATATTATTCTTTTATTTGAATTATTTTCAGTTTGACGTTTAGATACATTATATCCCTTTATTAAACGATTCACTGTTATTTAGTTTATTGGTTTTTACTTTATCTTATAGTTGTATTCTGTTATGTTTCTACTATTTCTGTTACTTTGATATTTATTAATATTATTTATTTATGTTGTATTGAAACTTTTCATCGTTCAGGATATTTTAGTAGGGAAAACTAGGAGCTCTTCTTCTAGTAGAAAGAAGCACTACTATGAAAATTATTACTAAGGAAACAGGGAAAATCATTTAGGGTAGTGGGAAACCATCTCAAGACTATCTTCCATTGTAGTGTTCTTAGTGTTGCAATTTTGGCCAAAAACGGCATCAGTGTATGTAACCTACTTTGGAGTATCATGCTTGTGGTAGGTTGGGACACCTGTAGAGGTTTTTAGGGGTATGAAGTAGTGGAGAAGTGGAAGGGGATCAGAATAGATACTAGAGTCTGGGAAGGACATAGCTACTCCTCAGCAGACTGGTAGTTGGAGTTCCACTGGCTGTTCAGGTTGTGGTAGAGGATGTGGTACCCCAATGTTGGAGTAGTAGTACTAGGCAGAGGGAATAGTGTAGGGGAGTCAAACTAGAGCCTAGGGAAGAGGGTCAAGTCAGTTACATGCTATACAACCTAGTCTGACTAGTTTGGATGAAAACCCTCCTAGCGTCAAAGGTATGACTCTCATATCATCTACTCTTTCTTGTTTTTTGTTTGATACATGAGAATCAAATTCCTTTATATCTTCTATTTTTTAAAAATGGTTTGGGCTTGGTTGTGGAAATCTGTGATGGTGTCTTGACCATTGATACACCATTGGGAGTGTGGTTTGAAAATATCAAATGTTGCAAGGTGTGTTCACTAGAAATCGATGGTCACCATTTCTTTTGGGAACTGTTTGTGCTGGAAATGATAAGTTTCAATTTGATTCTTGGTTTGGATTGAAAAGTTCTATATTTGGCTCATATCGATTATTACCAAGGAAGAGTTACCATTATATCACCGTATGGAGGCATCTATACTCACCAAGGTGAGTGAGATCTTCAAGTTGGTCATGTAGGACCAATTTAGTGAATATTAGATTTTCTCATGGCTCAGATAACAAGCCTTGTTCTAGATAATGGAAGAATAAAGCAGGATACCTTCCCTCCAATGGTAGACCATTTTTAGGATGTTTTTTTAGATAATTTCTATGTCTTACCACTTTATCAAGAGATTTATTTCACGATTAAGTTGGTGATAGGAGCTAATCCAGTTTCTATCCCACCTTATAGGATGGTGTAGGTTTCGGGCACAGTGAAAGTGTGTGATGGGCAGTGCTAAAATCTGATTTTTTTTCATGATTGATGATTAATACAAGATTCAACACAACATTGAATGTCATGATCAACAGAATTAAATCAAATAATCATACAATATAAATTATTCTAGAATTAGAGGGAGGATCATCGCATATTATTTATAATTAATTTAATTAATTAAAAATTAACTTTTTGGAATTATTTATTCATTGATGAATCTAGAAAAAAATTTGTGTTGTTGCATTGTTTCTTTGTAGGAATCAAGTGCATATTACCTTTAGAAGTGATCCATGCATGTTCCGTGAATCTCCAAAAATCATCAAATGAATCTTTAGGTATTGGCATGACAGATCCTTGCACTTTCATCATCCGCATTTGATCAATTTGATAACTGCTTACAAAGTGTTCTCCTTGATATAGTGGAGTAAGATTGAACTCCTTTCTTGAGAGTGTTCTTAGAGAAGATATATCTCAAGGTCTTGAGATAATTCTCTAATTCTGTTGTGCACAACCCAAATAAATGAATTGTTCTCTTTGAGAAAATAACATGATTGGGTTTATATATTTCTAGGGTAAAAATAAAATAATTTCACAAGTTTTATTAATTAATTATTTAATCCAAGTGAAACCTGATGTCAAATAATAATAATAATATCATTATTTCTCAACATTCACTTAACTTTTGAATTATAATTAAATAGTAATTAATCAAATAATATTCAATACTTATTATTTCTCACCGGACATAAAATCTCAGTCTACCATTCCTCCATAATATTTATCGGACCTTGAATAATGTCTATTTATTTATTAAATAAATTCCACTGAATTATTCACCAATAAATAAATAAATATTATATTCACTTAAATAGAAAATAAATATTTATTAAATATTCTGATCACATTATATTTTCTCGAATAACCGATGACAGGATATATGTGATCAAGAATACATGAAAAATTATTAAACCACATGCAGGAATAATATTTATCCAACCTATTAAATAATAAATAATAATATATTATTTAATTGATATTCTGGATACACTTAGTGTGTAACCCTCTGGGCCTCTTTCTCAATGGCATTAGGCAGAGCAGCCTAAAGTCCAAGGTTAGTATCTAGCAACACGTTAAGGAACCCATAGAGAAATAAGTTAATGTTGTAATGATATAATTCCTTATATGGATGCTTCCTGTGTAATATAATATATTTATCATCATATCTCAAGTCAACCAGGTTGAATGCCGGTCCTATCAACCTATGCGCTCGATGTATCTTTCTTTGACTTCCTAGAAATAAAACTTGCCTATAGAACATCATGGTCATGGATTTATTTAGGCTATATCATTTCCATAAAAGTAATTAAGATATCAACTTATGTTAAATAACATAAGTGATAAATCCTTTCTCATATTATTCATTAATACAATATTACTCGTGACGTACCCAACATATCCTACTTCACCGTGAATATTTGTCATCACAGTTTTCATCAATACATCAAAGTATAAAACTCATAATACTCATTAATAATAATATTAAAGTATAGGGACTAATACATGAATCCACATATAGGAACATCCAACGACACATATAAATGTGGATTTCCTACCGGTGGGTCTCGTTCTCATAATATCCTACTGGATATTACCAAGGGTGTACACCATGAGAAGTTTCCTCAAAGTCCTATGAGTCTCTACCCCTAATAGCCTGTATCATTTGTGTCCCTAAAATGATATCATATGGATATAGAAGATATATTAAGAATAGTGTCATAGCACTTCCGGCTTCTCATCATAGTAGGGAACTGTTATGACCTTTTTGTGCGACAACTACTCTTGGTACATTGTCACATATATTGTTACACAGAAGAACAATCATGATGTGATTAGAAGTTTATTAATATTCAAAAACTATGAATACAAGTTATCATAAAGTACATATAAGTTGGTTATAAGGCACCAACTCCAAAAAAATCCCACTTGCACAAGAGCAAACTACTAACAACCTTCAGTCTCCTAGCTCTCACATGATATTCATGCTTCTGTCGAGATAAACCTTTAGTCAAGGGGTCTACCACATTATCTTTCATGGGTAATTTGCTTACTAAAACATCACCCCTATGATAGAAATCCATAAACAGGTGATACTTCTAGAGTATATGTTTTTTCCATTGGTGTGACATTGGCTTTTTGTAAGAGCCATCGCTACAGTATTATCACAATACAATGAGATGGGTTCTTTACTACTAGGTTCCATATCAAGCTCCCGTAAAAAGTTGTGAATCCAAAAGGATTACTTGGATGTATCAAAAGATACTATATACTTGGAATCTGCTTTAGAATCAGTGACAAGTAGCTACTTTGAACTCTTCTAGCCCACAACTCCCCCATTGAGATAGAAAACATATCCTGATTGTGACTTCATATCATTTTGAACTGTTTAAAAACTAGCATCATTATAACCTCTGATGACCAGCTCCTCATCTCCTCCATATACTAGGAACATATCCTTAGTTATTCTTAGATACTTAAGGATAGCCTTAACAACAAACCAATGTTGTTCTCCTAGATCTACTTAATATCTTCCTGCTATGCTCAATGAATATGCAACATCAAGTCTAGTACATAATATGGAATACATGATTGATCTTATCACTAAATCTTATTGGATATTAATAATTCTCTCTGTATCCTGTTGTGTTTGAGGATACATTTTCTTATAAAGATGTAAACTATGTGACACTAGAACCAATCCCATATTAGATTGTTTCATACTAAATCTATTTAGTATCTGGTCAATGTATGTACTTTGACTTAGTCCAAGAAGCCTCTTATATCTATCATGAATGATCTTGATCCCTATAATTTTGGCTACTTCACCTAATTCCTTCACGGAGAAACACTTTTTTAACCAGTCTTTAATAGACTGTAAGACTGGTATGTAATTTCCAATAAGTAATATGTCATCAACATACACTACTAGGATAATAACCACATTCCCACTAAACCTCAATACTGCAAAAACGGGCTTTATCAGAGCTCAAAACAGGCTTTAACAGCGCTAAAAAATATATGTAAATCTTAGCACTAATAAAGGGTTCCTTTATCAGCGCTAAAAAGTGTTGATAAAGGGTGCCTTTATCAGCGCTAAAAATGCGCTGATAAAGGGATCCTTTATCAGTGCTAAAAAAGTGATGATAAATACCTTGCCTGCTGTAACATGAAATTATGTAGTAGCACACCTAAACAAGACCTGCAAAAAAATAGCATATCAAACAAGTAGTTCACACAGATAAAATATGCAGTGGTAGTCAATTTGGGATCAAACGATGGGAAAAAATCCATACCTAATGTGATGTACTAATTATTCATTATGATTATCAAAAGGTACCAATAAATAATATCTCCTCTAAATGATATATTACATTGCCTTAGATAAAATATATAGAGAGAGTTCAATGTCAGAACCTTAAGAAAAATTTGATTAAGGCATGCATGCAAGTTATTCTTCATGTTTTTTGTGGTTAAGATTCATGTCAATCTTAGATATAGAATTTGTTTATAGATTTTGAGTTCCTTTTGGGATATGTTGCCTTAGGAATTAAAGAGTTTCCCCTGTAAATTCCTCATGGTAGATGGATTTGGGTGACTCTTGGGACACTTAAGGAAATGTGTTCTTGTGGTTGATGCCTTTATCTTATGGTGTTTTGTCTTCTTTTCATTTCATTTATAGAATTTATAAATGGTGGGGAGATATATGCTTATTCTTTGTCCATCATAGACTCTTGATTAGTAGTCATGTAGTGCTTTTATTGGGGGACACAGTTTAGAAGAACCCATGTGGGTACACTTTCATGGGGAAGTTTCCTATTCATTTTGAACTTTTACTGTTTTACGTACATAGGAAAAGGATGGGTTGTATGAATCCAAGTAAAAACCATGCAACTTACCTTTTGTGGGAGTTGTTAGGAACACGGGTTGTTCACAGTTAGGAGAAACCATGTGGTATGGATCTATAGTTTAACTAAGTCATTTTTAATGATTGGAACACTATTAGTTAAATGTTTGTCCAAACTGTGCAGAAGAGGGTTTCTTATCCAATGGCTCCCAAAAAGTTGGTGAACGGTTTGGAAAACTGCCCAACCAGACCATGAAATTTTCCGATTATATGGCATAATTTAAGGTATTTCAACCTATTTCCTCTTGTAACCTTCCCAAAACTTAGTCTAAGATCCCTTTATCTTGAAAATTTATCCAATTTAAATCCTCTATTCTTTTTTCTTTCCCTTTTATTCGTCTCCCTCTCCCTTTCCTCTTTGTTTTCATCCCTCACCATGAACTCTAGGGATAAAGGTTTATATTTAGGGTGTGTGATGAATTATTAATGGGGTTTTATTGTCTATGGACTACTTAAGACTCTATGAGGCTTTTCTAAGTGTCTTATGTCATAGTTAATGACTTTTGGATTGTTTTGCGTACGTCATTTGTTGTTTTCACTTAAAAATTATGTCCATTTTAAACAAAAGAGAGACACTTTGAGTGATACCGGTCACACCGTGCCTCGGATTGGGGTGGGTTTGACTCGTACACATCAAAAATGACCCATGGATCGTTCTCTTAAATTATAAACACAATTTGAATGCGTTTGGACTTTTTTCCGTATGTCAGTTGTTGTTTTCACTTAAAATTTTGTTCATTTTAAACAAAAGAGATACACTTTGAGTGATACTAGCCACACTGTGCCTCATATTGAGGCAGGTTTGACTCGTACATGTCACACATGACCGATTTATCATTTTTCTAAAGTATCAACACAATCCGAATGTGTTTGGTAAGTTTTATGTATGTCAGTTGTTGTTTTCACTTAAATTTGTGTCCATTTTAAACAAAAGAAAGACATTTTGAGTGATAAAAATCACACCATGCCTCGGATTGAGGTGGGGTTGACTCTTACATGTCAAAAATTAACCGTGGATAGTTCTCCTAAATTATCAACACAATATGAATGTATTTGGTCGGTTTTCCGTATGTCAGTTGTTGTTTTCACTTAATATTTTGTCCATTTTAAACAAAAGAGAGACATTATGAGTGATACCGGCCACATTGTGCCTCGTATTGAGGCGGGGTTGACTTTTAAATGTCACAAATGACCCATGTATCTTTTTACTAAAGTATCAACACAACCCGAATGCATTTGGTCGGTTTTCCGTATGTCAGTTGTTGTTTTCACTTAAAATTCTGTCCATTTTAAACAAAAGAGAGACACTTTGAGAGATACTGGTCACATAGTGCCTTATATTTAGGTGGGGTTAACTCATAAACATGAAAAATGACCCATGGATCATTCTCCTAAAGTATCAACACAATCCAAATGCGTTTGCTCGGTTTTTCATATGTCAGTTGTTGTTTTCACTTAAAATTATGTCCATTTTAAACAAAAGAGAGACAATTTGAGTGATATCAGTCACACAATGCCTTGGATTGAGGCGGGGTTGACTCTTACATGTCAAAAATGACCCATGTATCATTCTACTAAATTATCAACACAATACGAATACGTTTGGTTGGTTTTATGTATGTCAGTTATTGTTTTCACTTAAAATTCTGTCAATTTTAAACAAAAGAGAGACACTTTGAGTGATACCGGCCACACCATGCCTCGGATTGAGGCAGGGTTGACTATTACACATCACACATGAACCATGGATTGTTTTACTAAAGTATCCACACAATACTAATGCGTTTGGTCGGTTTTCTGTTTTTCATTTGTTGTTTTCACTTTAAATAATGTCCATTTTAAACAAAAGAGTGACACTTTGAGTGATACTGGTCACACCATGCCTATAATTGAGGTTTTTTTGACTCTTTTATGTCAAAAATTACCCATGTATCATTCTAATAAAGTATCAACACAATCTAAATGCATTTGGTCAGTTTTCTGTATGTCAGTTGTTGTTTTCACTTAAAATTCTGTTCATTTTAAACAAGAGAGAGACACTTTGAGTGATATCAGTCACACCATGCCTCAAATTGAGGCTCGTTTGACTCTTAAATGTCACACATGACCCATGTATCATTTTAATAAATTATAAACACAATATGAATGTTTTTGGTCAGTTTTCCGTATGTCAGTTGTTGTTTTCACTTAAAATTTTGTCCATTTTAAACAAAAGAGATACACTTTGAGTGATATCGGCCACAATGTTCCTTAGATAGATGTTTGGTTGACTATTACATGTCACAAATGACCCATGAATCATTATCCTAAAGTATAAACACGATCAGAATTCATTTGGTTGGTTTTCCGTATGTCAGTTGTTGTTTTCACTTAAAATTTTGTCCATTTTAAACAAAAGAGAGACACTTTGAGTGATACCAATCACACTGTGCCTCAGATTGAGGCAGGGTTGACTCATACACATCAAAAATGACCCATTTATCATTCTCCTAAAGTATCAACACAATCCTAATGTGTTTGGTCAGTTTTCTGTACGTCAGTTGTTGTTTTCACTTAAAATTCCGTCCATTTGAAACAAAAGAGAGACACTTTGAGTGATAACGGTCACACCGTTCCTCATATTAAGGAAATTTTGACTCTTACATGTCAAAAATGACCCATTTATCATTCTCCTAAAGTATCAACATAATAATAATGCATTTGGTTAGTTTTCTCTATGTCAGTTTTTGTTTTCACTTAAAATTATGTCCATTTTAAACAAAAGAGAGACACTTTGAGTGATACCAGCCACACCATGCCTTGGATTGAGGAGGGGTTGAATCTTACACATCAAAAATTACCCATGGATTTTTCTCATAAAGTATAAACACAATCTAAATGCATTTGGTCATTTTTTCATAAGTTAGTTGTTGTTTTCACTTAAAATTGTGTCCATTTTAAACAAAAGAGAGACACTTTAAGTGATACCAGCCACACTTTGCCTATTATTAATGTAGGGTTGACTCATATATGTCATAAATACCCATGGATAGTTTTCCTAAATTATCAACATAATAAAAATGCATTTGGTTTGTTTTCCGTATGTCAGTTGTTGTTTTCACTTAAAATTCTGTCCATTTTAAACAAAAGAGAGACACTTTGAGTGATACTGCTCACACTATGCCTAGGATTGAGGTGGTGTTGACTCTTAAATTTCAAAAATGAACCATGTATATTTCTCCTAAAGTATCAACATAATAATAAATCGTTTGGTTGGTTTTCCATATGTCAGTTGTTGTTTTCACTTAAAATTGTGTCCATTTTAAATAAAAGAGAGACACTTTGAGTGATACCTGTCACAAAATTCCTCGGATGGAGGTTTTGTTGACTATTACATGTCATAAATTACCCATGTATAGTTATCCTAAAGTATCAACGCAATAATAATGTGTTTGGTTGGTTTTCGGTACATCAGTTGTTGTTTTCACATAAAATTCTGTCCATTTTAAACAAAAGAGAGACACTTTGAGTGATACCGGTCACACCGTGCCTCGGATTGATACAGTGTTGATTATTAAACATCACACATTACCCATGGATTGTTGGACTAAATTATCAACACAATAAAAATTCATTTGGTTAGTTTTATGTATTTTAGTTGTTGTTTTCACTTAAAATTATGTCCATTTTAAACAAAAGAGAGACACTTTGAGTGATACCGGCCACACCGTGCCTCGTATTGAGGTGGGGTTGACTCATACACATCAAAAATAACCCATGTATCGTTCTCCTAAAGTATCAACACAATCGGAATGCGTTTGGTCTATTTTTCATGTCGGTTGTTGTTTTCACTTAAAATTATGTCCATTTTAAACAAAAGAGAGACACTTTGAGTGATACCGGCCACAACGTGCCTCGGATTGAGGTGGGGTTGATGCGTACAAATCACACATCACCCATAGATCATTGGAATAAATCATAAACATAATATTAATGCGTTTTGTTGGTTTTACGTATGTCATTTTTTGTTTTCACTTAAAATTTTATCCGTTTTAAACAAAAGAGAGACACTTTGAGTGATACTGGTCACATCATGCCTCGAATTGAGGCGAGGTTGACTCGTACACATCCCAAATGACCCATAAGTCATTGTGATAAATTGAAAACATGGATTGGGGGGGTACCCTATGGAGGAAGGAGTTTCCAACAATGTTCATTTTCTTATTATGGATAATCAGAAAACATACAATATCTACCAATGAAAATGTTCAACGCATGGGAATCCATTTGGAATCTTGATGATCATACTTAAATCAATTTAGGGTGGAGAAATTTACTCATATTTTCTTTGAATGTGAGTGGGCATACGTGATATGAATGTATTTTGGAGATTTTACTGGTTTTTCTTATCCAAATCCCAAAGAAAAGTGGTTCATCATTTTTGCATGTTTCTGGTGCATTTCATCTGTTAAAATGGACAAATGACTCATTTAATAAAGGATGTTTTATTTAATAACAATTAAAATTTTCTTACAAACATTTACATACAACAACTTTTCATCTTTTGATCTCTATGAACCCCTATCAAAAATGTCTACCAATTTTACACGTCCCCAAGTAAGATCTTCATGCTATTTGTGTATAATATTCCATCAGGTATGTGGCCCACTCGTTTCTGAAAAAAAAATATCGTCATGTGAATATTATGCTTTTCGACAGTCATAGTAGTACTACAAAATATGTAAATAAATAATTAATAAATAATTTAAATGAAATAGTAGTTGTTTTTGAAAATACCTCTTTAGGGATGCTAGTTTGTTGATGGAAAATGATCTCTCTCATAAATTTACAAACATAATAACTGCAATATTTATCATTTGTTTTTTTTGGACACTAAAAAAACTTTGATTATTAAGAGAATAAGTAACTTGTTTTTATATGTGTTTGGATAGTGAAATTTTATTATATATACCTTGATACTTGTCCAGACGTATTACTTGCTCACCTCCTTATACTTATCCCCTGTCCTCATTCCTTTTTTTAGACGATATTGATACACCACTCTATCATAATAGAATCCTTAGTAAAATATAATATAAATTATATAAATTTATGTTTAGACCTAAAACGTATGATGTAGTGTCTTACAGATTCACAAACTCCATCATGTGTGGTCGATTTGTTGGATATCCTTTCATTGAATCCAGAAAATAAATCTTTGGAGTATCCAAGTTCACTGCAATTAGCAGCCAATGTTTCCTAAAACACAAAAAGTAATAAGTAATGAAAGAAGTGAAAATATAATTGATATGATTTAATCGTAGGTTTTTACCCCTACAGAGTTGGTATTAGAAATAGTTTTTCATCCATAATCTTGCTTTCAAATGTTTTCAGCAAGCCTTTCACTATTTCATCCCTTTTTTATGGCTCTAATTTCATTAGTTGTGTTGATGTGGTGTGAGGACTAACGAGTTAGAATTTTGGATCGTGGGAAAATTACTTCAATTTTTTTCATATATACACCTTCCAATAATATAAAATTCATTTAGTCATAATTATCACATTATCTCATATTTTAGAAAATAAATTCATGAAAACATACCTCATATATAAATTTACAACTGTGATGCCTAGCCAACCGTATTCAAGGATGTCATTTACATTTTTAGTAGCAACAAAATTTTGAATTTCCTCTCCGTATATATTCTTTTCAAAAAAAAATATATGACTACTACCACTTTTTAGCTTCATATCCACATGAGTCTTCAATGATAGTAAATATGGATAGAGAACAGGCGGTGTTATTATTCTTTCAATAGATCTTTTAGATCAGTTGTTCGATCCTTTAGATGCTTTTGAGCCCATGTTTCTTTTCACCCCCTTCCCTTTCTCCTTCTATAATAACATCCATTGGTTCAGACCTTTATTTATTAATTGTTAAAGGTTTAGCTTGAAAAATGGAAATAAATACCTCTTTGTCCACATGTACTCTTACAAGTTGTGAATACCATGAAATGAATGTATCAATAGCCTTTTCAACCGTATTAATATCATCTTCATTAAGTGGAATAGGAAGCTCTGCATTTGGCTCATGAGCTACAGTAATTGTCACTTTCAGATGATCTGTTGGAAGTGGTCTATTATGTAGCTTTTCCTCTGGGATGTTGAACACTGTAACCCTCGCTACAAGGTGATAGGTGGGTGTTGATAGATATAAATCATAGTCATTATCACCCTGTAGAATATTAGTGTAGGAAAAGTATCAGTGTTTTCCTGATTCACATTTCATGGGTTCAATTATTAGAATATTGATTACCACGGCTAAGACAGCTCTTTGAGGGGAATGTCTTGCCTCAAAGATGGTGGGGGTGGGGTGGGATCTTCACGCGCTGGTTGTTCCTGAGTTGTGTCTTCTTCTTGCTTCTCGCCTATAAAAGTTTCTAGTAACTCTCCCTGCCATTGAAATCGTTCTTCAAGAGTTTCTAGTCTTTCACTCATTTGTTTTATTTCTTAATTTCTATCATCTTTTTTTTTCTCAAAATATATTTGGGGTGTCACCCCAAACCCCACACCTCTGACACGACCGTATTGTTCTGGCCGCTTTAAAGTCGTCGATAATAGGTCTGCATCTAATACAGGAGTAGCCGATTCCTGTGACTGTCATATATAAGAAAATAAGTAATTATTATTATATAATAGCAATTAAAAACAAAACCTTTTATTGTGTCATACTTACACATATTTCCCACACTTTTTGTGTGTTTTCATCTACTAGCTTCCCTTACTTATTCACATGTTCCTCCTTCCATAGCACATGATGTGGGATAGAAGTATCTTTGGCTTTAGACTCATCAATCTACATATAAATATAGAAAGATAATTATGATGTTGTTTCTTGGCACATAACAATATTACTATAAATTTAAAATACAATCCATTTTCTTTTCTAGTGAAGCGTACCCCATCCTTGCTTTATGATAGGGGTATGTTGGTTTTGATGCATGTTCCTTATTTTCAGTACTGAGTTGTTGTTTAATAAATGAAATATTGACAATCAAAGTGATGAATACACATATCCTAAAATAATGTATTATCAACCACAATGTACCTAAAACTTCTAATCCCCACAGTGGCCAATAAATGCATCCCATGCTTCTTGGGATACTAGGTGAGCATAGACAAGGAGTGGGTGTGGTTTATTTTACCTTTGGAATCTTTCAGGTGACATTTTTTTATAATAGTGTGAAAACCTCGATGAATCCTTCCTGCAAGTCTCAGTACATAATTCTTGTGTGAATCATATACTATAAATTTACTCTGCAAGGGATTGAGAAGAGTAATACACTGTTTCATTATTTTATTTTCTAGTAAATTAAATAAATAATATCATATTGTTATCGTAATTTCTTCCTCGATCACAGCCTTCAACCCGGACACAACATGGTGTCATGAATCTATGTCAATTAGCACACGTTGTCGAGTGAAAATTTCAATGTAACTACTAAACATATCCTTGTTTGGATTCACATGTTGTTCTCATGCATTCCATCTGACATCAAATTTGAAGCCTTTACTTTTCGCCTTAAGAACTTTGGCTAACACTGTCAAACTACGACACACCTGTGTTTTATGCGACGTCAGTCCTTCATCCCCGACCATTTCATCAATATCAACATCATCAATATGTTCATCTGAAATGGTAGCAATGGCATGTGTTGGTGGTTGTTGGACCTCAACACTAGGAGCAACAACAGGTTTAGAAACTTGTTTTTGCTCTGCACTGTGAGCAGCAGCAGCAGCAACAGCTTGAGAGACTTGTTCAGCCTCGAGGTTAGGAGCACCAGAATGTGCAGAAGTCATTATCTACAAAAGTGGTTGAATAGTTAATTTATATTACATAAATTTAGTAATGATAAGATAATAACATGAGATAACAAGATCTATATTACAAACAAAATATAACATATTTATTGAACTCTCTTTCTTTTTTTCAAAGTCTAAATGGATTTGAAACCTATATCAATTATCCAAATCCCTTCATTGTGGTCTCCTATAACATACAAAATGTCATCTACATTAGGACCATTGTGAAATGATTGTGACGTACCACTGAAAGGATCTTCCTCAATTGAATTTTCATCGGACCCTTAAATAGTTTTAGACGATAATAGAACAATCGACCACTTTCGGTTTGTGGGATCTAGAACATAAAATACTTGTACCACATGTGATCCCATTATAAACTATTTGTCTTTTTACCCTTCTTTACTAAAATCAACTTTCAAAAATCCCAATTCATCTATTTTAACACCACTGTTGTTATAAACCCATTTTCATTGAAACATCGGCAATTGGAATGTCGTATAATTCAACTCCCATATTTTTTTGATAATGCCAAAGTATGACACATTCGCATAAATTGGATTTTTGTCCTTACTACCAGAAACATGCATCGCTTCAGCCATAAGTGTAACTCCACTATTTTGCATGGTACTATCTTCATCATGTTCATCTGTATATAATGTATAACCATTAATTACATAACCATTGTAAGATAATACATACACACTTGGTATGGAGGCTATCCATCGAAGTCGTTATGAAATTGAATTCGGATTTTCATCTCACACCTTAAAAATATGGTCCTGAAACCATCCTATAAACTGGTGATTATGTGTATTTGATATCCATTTTTCATCCCTTAATGGATTCAACTGCCTAATAATTTCTTTGTGGGTTTCAATATATGGAGAAACCTCCCAACTGTTATGTAAAACATAAAGGTGGTCCTACTCCCAATCTGTAATATTGATTGTCACAATATCTCCTCCATAAATTCCCTCACCCTCAATGCGTCCAGTGTGACGAGATTTCAGGAGACCAATGCTTTCCATATCAGATAGGTATTCGGTATAGAATTCAATGGATTCCTCAACAATATGTCACTCCACAATACAACCCTCTATCCGACTTCGATTTTTGACATACCCTTTCAAAATCTTCATATACTGTTCAACGGGGTACATCCATCTATAGTGCACAGGACCACAAAGTCAAATCTCTCTCACCAATTGAACCATCAAATGAACCATCATATCAAAGAATTATGGCTGGAAGAACATTTCTAATTCACATAATATGATGACAATTTCTCTTTCCATAGCTAGCAATTTTTTCGGGTCTAAAACTTTGCTACATATAGCTTTGAAAAAGAAACAAAGTTTGGTTAACGTGTGATGAACATTCTTGGGAAAAATGCAACATAAATCTATAGCAATTAAATCTTGCATTAGAACATGGCAGTCATGTGATTTAAAACCTTTTAACTTCAAATCATTCATTGACACAATGTTCTTGATATTTGATAAATACCCCTCTAGAACCTTTACATCATTGAAGAAGTTGCAAAACTAATATCTATCCTCCCTGGAAATAGTGTTAGAAGCTGGAGGAAGAAAAATTCTATTTTCACCCTTCACGTGAGCCAAATATTCTAGTATTCCCATGTCAAATATGTCCAACCTTGTCTTAATTACATCCTTTGTTTTTCCAGGGGCATTTAGCAACGTTCCGATAACACTATCACATACATTTTTTTCACATGCATCACATCAAGAAAATGTCTGACGTGCAGAAAATTACAGTATGGTAATTCAAAAAAAACTGATCTCTTTTTTCAACTGATTTTCATAAGGTTTTTTGAAAATGGTTTACCAAAAATAGTGTTCATATATTTTACTTCCTCAAACAGCTGATAACCTGTTAGTGGAGACGGTGTTGTGCATTTTTCTGAACTTCCATTGAATGATGTCGTCCAAGATTGGTACTTATGTCAACGGGGTAAAAATCTACGATGTCCTAGAAACATAGATTTCAATGAATGTTTCAAACTAATTGATTCTATATATTCTTCACACACAGGACACCCTTGAGTTCCTTTAATGCTATATCCTGAAAATTTTCCATAAGCAAGGAAATCATTTATCATCCCATACAACATCGCTCTCAACATGAAGTGTTCACTTTTATAAGCATTATACAACATAACACCTTAATCCCACAATAACTTCAAATCCTTGATCAAAGGATCCAAATAAACATCAATATCATTACCTAGTTGTTTTGGTCTTGATATAAGCATAGATAACATGATGAATTTCCGTTTCATTCATAACTAGGGTGTCAAGTTATAATTTACCAATATAACAGGCCATGTACTATGAGTGTTGGTTTGAAAACCAAAAGGATTCACTTCATCTGTAGATAACACAAGATGAAGGTTTCTCGACTCATTTCCAAATTCAGGATACTCATGATCAATTCTCTTCCATTGAGGAGAGCTGGTCGGGTGATGTAATTTCTCATCTTTATTTCTTTTATCTGCATGCCACGACAATTGTCTTATAGTTTCTTCACTTCCATATAGACACCTAAATCTTGGAATGATTGGAAAGTACCATATAACTTTCATAGGACTGGATTTATCTTTCTTGTATCGAGAAGCACCACACTTTGGGCATTCTGTAAGTGATTTTTTCTATTTGCGAAACAATATATAGTCTTTTGAGCAGGCATGTATTCTTTCAGAAATCATACCCATCGAGCGTATCATTCATTTAGCTTCATATGTCTAGATTGGGAGCTCATTATCTTCCAGGAGCATGTCATTAAAGAGAGCAAGTAGTTCCGTAAAACTGACATCACTCCATCTGTTGCCTACTTTTAATTTATACAACTTCAGTATAGTTGACAATGATGTATATTTAGTGCAACCATCATACAATGGCGTCTTTTCCCAACTATTTAACTTCTCAAACAATTTTGGGCAATCATAGAGTTCATATTTATCTATCCTTGTCATTTCCTAAATACGATCTTCATCATCATTGACATCTGTAATCACATCCTCCATACGGTCTTCTTCATTATCCATATTTGTAATCATATCTGATGATCCATAAAACATAGTTTTATCCTAGCCAATAGCTACATTCTCTTTTTCTCTGTGTTTATTCCAACATTTATACCTCCGATATATTATGTGACATATCAAATTTTCTTCCAACTCCTATGGAGTAATTATTCTATAATAACAATAATGTAAACACGGGAAAAGGATTTGAGAAGGATCCTTTGCATGATCCTTTGCAAACTTGATGAACTCTTTCACTCCATTCTCATACTCTATTTTCAAACGATTAGCATCCATACGATCTTTATTCATCTCCATCCTATTTGAATCTCAAATATTATTATTTATGATTCAAATACACAAAACAAGACTTCCAAATACAGTAGAAGAGAACCACTTCCTTATAAATATAGAGATTAATAGAGCCTAACCATTTCCAATAAAGATTTAGAAATCAACAGAACCAGGATAGACCCCCCATCAAAATCAACACACTTTCCAGCCCCCTTACCAATTGTTCTATCATCCACCACCCTTGTAGTAAAACATTAAACATCCTTTTAACCACCCCTACTAGCCACCACATTCATAATAAAATAATCACATTAAATATCCCAAAACTAGTGACCAAACTCAAATAAAATGAAAACAAGGATACAATTTTGATGAGAAAACTAATATATTATATACATTTCCAAACACAAAGTGGTTTGCGGGAGAGACAAATAACCTAGGTTTATCCAAAATTACTATGTAATATTATAGGTTTTTTTACCCAAATTAACATAAGAAATAGAATATTGAGATTAGTGAACATAAATTATATCATGAACATCTAAAGGATATGAAATAACTCTCCATCACCTTCCCCAAACTTGTAACTGATATTCACAGACACGTCTTACATCTTTTCTATAAAAAAGAACATTCCCATAAAAAGAGATAAACAATAATCCCTTAGTGTTAAAAAACTCACACATGAGGGGATAAAAGTATCAAATAGTGATAAAACATCCTTCACAAAGTGGTGAATTGTTCAGGGGTAAATCAAGAGGGCCAAACAAGATTTAAAAGATACACTATATAAAGTATAATCTAGACATTTACCATAAACAATAGAATAGAATTACCACTAATAGAAATAAAATATATACCAACGGTTTGAAACTGTTGGTATAGGCCTCAAAACCATTGGTATACTATATACCAACAGTTTTACAAACCGTTGGCTAGTAAGCTATTGCAAAAGGCCTATACCAACGGTTTTACTCTAACTGTTGGTATATAGCACTCTAACGTTCAGTATGCCAACAGTTTTATAAAAACCATTGGTATATATTTATACCAACAGTTGATAAACTATTGGGATATATAGATTACATGTAGTTCACCAACAGTTTCAAATTGTTGGTATATAGTATTACCAACGGTTCCTTAAAACCGTTGGGATAAATATTCTAGAAATACACTAAACCAATGGTTCAAAACTGTTGGTATAGTGTATTACCAATGGTTTATTTAAACTGTTGGTAAAAATATTCTCCAAAAACACTTTACCAATGGTTTAAAACCATTGGTATAGTGTTTTTCTAGAAAACAGAATAGCAGCCACCCATTCCCTCCACTGCATACAGCTGCAAACACTGGTTTCACTACATACAACTGCAAACACAGCTACAAAAACCACTTAAAATAGAACAATTTTCACTTAAAATAGAACAAAAAAACACCAGCAATATCACATAAAAAATAGTAGACTCTTCTAACCATGACATGTACCATGACATAGTTTTCACCATTTCAATATTCACATGACAACCACTCTTACAACTAACCCATTTCAATTTCTTTGGTGGAGACATCTCATAATGGTGAGAGGACAATGTAAGAACCCGGTTCTTATTCTTGAGGTATGGGTTTCTTCCTTTCTCTTTTCCTTAAGTGTTTTTGAGAAAATAAAGAAAATGGGGAAAATCACCTTTTTGTGGGTACACGTCATGTACTTTTCCACACGCCATGTACTTTGGCCATGTAGGATGAGTACACAGGGTGTGTAGCCATGCTGGCGATAAAAGGTGTAAAAACCAACTACACGCCGTGTAGTGGGTATGTAAACGTCGTGTAGTCAGTCGGCAGGAAAATAGTAAGGCGGTGAAGGCTGATGTCAGCTGAGCTTTAGTACACACCTTGTACTCATGGATTACACATCATGTACTCATGTTGACTGATGAATAGTGCCACGGTGGAAAGAAGTCATCGAAGGAACAGTTAAAAAATGAAAAGTACATGTCGTGTACTCAATAGTACATGCCGTGTAGTTTTTTTTCGCTTAAAATGGGCAGTATCCTCCCTTGTTCATAGAATTGGCTTAGAACCGGAGGAGGTATTGTGAGAGACAGCCGGAGATTTGGAGATCACCCGAGCGGGCACCGGGAATCCGATTCCACCTCCGTCGATCTTGTTGGAATCGTACGGGTAAGCCCTTCCTTCTCCTGGAATCGTTCTTTCTAATTCTTCCTCTAAAGGAAGTTATTTACATTTGAATGGTATTTTATTTTACCTCAATTCTACGTCGTTCTTGGAAGATTCGAGGAGTATCATTCACGTATACCGATCAGGGGCGATCGAGGTAGGTGTCTTGGTGTTTAAATTCCAATTGTTGTGCATTTGTGTGTACCATTGTGCTATGAACCCATGTTGGGGTGTCGTGTGGCTGAGGCCTTGGCTATTTTGAATACCTATAATTGTATATGTAATTAAATGTGATAATAAACTGTTGTTTGGGATAGCTTCTTGGATCCAAGACCACCCTGGGGGTGCGTTCCTCTGTTTAGTCGTTTGGCCAGGTTACCCGAGGGTATACCGTAAAATTTAGCATGCTTTAAATTTCCTTGAGAGGAATTTTATATAATTGTTTTCTTATCAGTTGGACTCAGCCTAGTTACTTGCGCCTGAGGGTAGTGTTCTATTTAGCCTGAGGGAAGTGTTCTATTTCGCCTGAGGGCAACGCTTCTTATGCCTAAGGGCGGTGACTTCTGTGCCTAAGAGCGACACTTCATACGCCTGAGGGCAATATCCGATATGCCTGAGGGCAGATACCTGAGGGTTTCAATTCTTTGTACCTGAGGGTAAGGTTTACATGTCTGAGGACATTGAATGTTTACTTGGAATATTCACTATGGTGGTATCTTAAATTGAAGGATTAAATGAATGTTAAAATGGAAATATAACTGGTAGTTAGTTACTTTTGAGTACTACTTAGTTATTTTCATTTTACTACTGCACACGCTATTGCACATTTACACTGACAGTTGGGAACGGGCCTTTGGTGGGTGCCTACTGGGATTTATTTCTCACACCCTATTTGGGTCATGTCTTCGGCCCAAACAGACTATTTTGTTTCAGGTGTGGATAAGGGAAAGGGTACCTATACAGGTACTTGATTGTTGCTGAGGAGTAGGGGAGCGTGGGACCGGTCTTAGGCTCACGATGCTACCGGCTATTCTGTTTTGTTCTGTTGTAACTATACTTGAGTTGTATTGTATTTTACTGTATTGTTGTGTAACATGTTGTAGCTATTTTCGTAGAACTAGAGGCATGTTGCATCATTATCTATATAACAGTTGGTTATCTTTTACTACAGTTGTTCATTTTAAATGTGTATGGTATATTGATTACATTTTTGTTGTATGTTATCTATCTTTTCCGTTGTGCTACACTTTGACAAATGAGGGCATAGTTTCCCCACTATCAGACCTGGGCCCTCACTGCTAGTCGGCAGCCTCTGGCGTTTAGGGAAATGTGCTTGAGTTCGTGTGACCAACCAGGTCTGAGGCACCCGTTGAGTAGCTTCTGGAACCGGGACGTTACAAAGTGGTATCAAAGGAGTTTCTTTTCTTTGACTTATTGTTTGGAGCCTTAGTCAGGGATAGGACAGAAATGGTAGTTGGTAATAATCTGTGCCCGGGAGTAGCTAACCCGTGTACAGGGAAAATCCAGTCTACCTCGTATTTTTGCAATTATTATGATTTTTCAAATTTTACACTTGATTTGATTTTCACTGTTGGGTGATGCACTTGTGATTGTGCTATTTATATGTTATCCATGGGTTCTATTTAGTTGCAACCCGATGAGATTAGGGTATTCCATCTCATGCATCATTTAGGCACATGTTAGAAATCACATGTCTTGTATAGTTCCATGCCATGTAGGCGCATTAGAAATTTCATGTTGTTGTGATAGTTGTTGTGCTAGAAAAGCATGCTATTGTGATAGCTGCTTTGATAAATACCGTCTATGTGATAAGGTATCTTTGTGTGAGCCTGTTTATATAATGAACACCAAACTTTGGTTTTTGGGAAGTATGGTCCCTCAATGACTGGAATTTGGTGGATCATTGACTTGTTTACTTGTATATAACATGTATAAGATGCCAAACTTTGATTCGCGGGGAGTATGGGCCCTCAATGATAGGAATTTGGAACTTAAGTGTTGTTTTTAGTATTTTTTCTAGGTTCTGGAGTAGTTTCAGAGGCTTACTATCTGGGAAACCCAGGATACACGCCATGTAGTTCCTCAGACACACGCCGTGTGTTCTTCTGTTTGGGAATAAATGAAAACTTTTTAAGTACACGCCGTGTACCCTCAGTACACGCCGTGTAGTCTCTTCCCATGTCATGGACTATGTGGGCAGGGAAACGGGGTAGGGGAAAGGCTTGGAAAAAAAATGTTGTGTACCATATGTACACACCGTGTAGTGATTAACCCGGAGTCCGACCGTGTAACTAACAACACGGGTCGGTGAAATCTTTTCTAGTACACGTTGTGTCAATGATGAACACGCCGTGTAGTGTAACCTGGGGACCCGACCATGTAGCTAACAAACACGGGTTGGTGTTACCTCTTCTTGAACATGCCGTGTACCTTAGGGACACGCCGTGTAGTCCTTGCCAGTGGGAAACCATGTGGAATTAGCCATGTGGCTGGGGAAACGGGGTGGTGTACACACCGTGTGCGGGTGTAACACGCTTTGTATTCTCAGTCGAGTAGTCGGCCGTGTCACGAATGACACAGGCAGTTGGAAATTAAACCATACACACCGTGTAGATGACATACACGCCGTGTAGTCTTGTTCAACGGGATCCGTGTGGCCTAGCCATGTAGAAGGACCCAGGCAGGGGAAGAAAAGTCAGGTACAAGCCGTGTAGTCTTGTTTTGCAAATCTCGAAATGCCTTCTTCCTCCTGTTCCCTTTTTGGTCCCCTCGTTTTTTAGACTTTGATAATATTGATCTAATGTGTATTTTTGACCTTGTAGAGTCATGCCACCAAGATGACAACGCGTTGTTTTCCAGGAGAGCGGTAGCGATTATACTTCAGAGATGGTAGGACATGGCCTACCAGTGGATTCTCCAGTAGAGCCAGATGCGGCACCAGCCATTATACCAGACACAGGCGTAGATGCGCAGTTCCGTGAAGGATTTATGTGGTTCATGCATACCTTTCAGAGAGCATCGCCAGCTGCCACGTCTATGGATGAGCTGACTCGTATCATTTAGCAGCAGCATCCACCTACGTTTTCAGAGGATGGTGGATCACAGGCTGTGGAGTCTTGGCTGGGGTCTATGCAGACTATTTTCGAGCATCTTGAGATGCCTCCAGGGTAGAGGGTCAAGCTCGCAACTTATATGTTGCGTGATTCCTCCAAGAGGTGGTGGGATGTTACTACTCAGACAGATCATCACAAAGACATGGTGTGGGAAGATTTTCAGACAACCTTCTATGACTTCTTCTTCCCAGAAACGTTGAGGGCAGATAGAGCTCAAGAGTTCATGAATCTGCAATAGGTCTCTATGTCGGTGATGGATTATTCTACTCGCTTCACCGAACATCAGTGTTTTGCACCCGTTCTGGTGGGTGATGAGATGTTAAGGGCCAGACTCTTTGAGGATGGTCTTCGATATGACATCCGAGCACTGGTGAATGTTTCCAGGTTGCCTAAATTACATGCTATTGTGAACCAGGCACTGATTACTGAGAGGAACTTGTGGGAAGCTGGTGGTGTAGGTCATGGCGGTTCGACACCAGTTTCTGGTACTATTTCTACCGGTAAGAGGAAGAGACAGATGGACTTCTCTCACAGTGGAAGTACCATCCAGAAGAATGTTTCAGGTGGTCAATTCATGTGCTACCAGTGTGGTAGAGAGGGGCACAAGAGACTGTAGTGTCCACGTGACCTAGTGGAGTGTCGAGCTTGCGGCAAGGTGGGTCATTTTCAACGGTTTTGCAGGGAGTTTCTACCAGTGGCTAGTGAGAGGGGTTTTGTTCAGACTCCGCGAGTAGGAGCAGGACCAGTAGCTTCTTACCATTTGGGAAACTGGGATATGTCAGGACGTACAGGAAGAGGCAGTGGTCATGGCCGTGGTAGCCAGACACCAGGATCTCAGAGGCAGCAGGGCGGGACAGCTCAGGGTAGCCAGGCTATGTCGTAGGGTTGCGGCACTGGGAAAGAATACGCAATGCAACATACCCAACAGGATCAATATCCCGGATCTTATACTGTCATAGGTATTATTCTATTAGCTTCTGTCTTATCTTCAGTACTTTTTGATATGGGTGATACGCATAGCTTTATATCTATAACCATTATGGAGAGCCTTGGGCTCTGTGTTTCTTTTTCTTCTGATGTTATGATGTTAAACACTCTGTTGGGGACTAGAACGACTGGTGTGTATCAGTGCAAGGAGTTCCCCCTTGAGGTTGGTGGGTGTGACTTTCTATGGGACCTCTATGTCTTAGATATGACAGCTTATGATTTAATTCTCTTGATGGACTGGTTGGTTCCCTTTCAAGCCTTTGTAGACTGCTATCATCACAGGGTGTGTTTCACGTTACTAGAGGGCAGAGAGTTTCTATACAAGGGTGAATGGGATGTTCAGGCGAGTCGAGCTAGACCATAGCATCGTGGGTGAGGTGGAATCACAGCCCAGATTGTGAGTTTATATCTGGATGACCAGGGAATTTGTCAGAAGGATTTCCCTCCGGTGGTTGATCGTTTTAGGGATGTCTTCCTGGATGACTTTTCAGGTCTACCTCCAGAGCGTGAGGTGGATTTCTCTATCGAACTTATTCCAGGAGCGGCACTGATGTCCATCCCTCCTTATAGGATGGCTCACCTGAGTTACAGGAGCTCAAGAGAAAATTAGAGGAGTTACAGTCAAAGGGTTTTATTTGACCCAGTACTTCTCCATGGGGTTAACCTATCCTTTTTGCGAAGAAGGTGGACAGTACCCTCAGACTCTGTGTGGATTATCGGAAGCTGAACCAGTTGAAGGTCAAGAACAGATATCCCTTGCCGAGGATTGATGATATTTTTTATCAACTTCAAGGTGCACGAGTGTTATCGAAGATTTACTTGAGATCAGGATATCATCAGTTACACGTTAGACCATCGGATATACCGCTTTCAGCTTTTTGGAGCAGATATGGTCTATACGAGTACTTGGTTATGCCGTTTGGACTCATGAACTCGCCAGCAGTTTTCATGTCTCTGATGAATCATGTGTTCCATCCTTTCCTGGATTCTTTTGTGGTAGTATTCGTGGACGACATCTTGGTGTACTCTCACACTCGACACGACCATGCCACCCATCTTGAGATCGTAGTGATTACACTAAGATAGCATAATCTATATGCTAAGCTCTCAAAGTTCCACTTTTGGATGGACCATATTCACTTCCTAGGTCATATCATCTCAGAGGAAGAAGTTTCAGTAGACCCAGAGAAGGTGAGAGCAGTATTTTCCTAGGAGTATCCTAAGAACGTGTTTGAGATACAGAGTTTCTTAGGGTTGTCTGGTTACTATAGATGCTTCATATAGTACTTATCCCTCTTATCAATGTTGTTTATGGGTTTGACTAAGAAGGGTGTGAAGTTTGTTTGGTCGGAAGCTTGTGAGTCAGCCTTTCAGGACCTGAAAGGAAGGTTGACATCAGCACCAATCCTGATACTTCCAGAGCAAGGGAAGATCTATACATTTTACTGTGATGTATCATGTATTGGTTTGGGAGCTATATTGATGTAGGGAGATCGATTTGTTGCATACGATTCTCGGCAGTTGAGGCTACATGAGAGGAATTACCCGACTCATGATCTCGAGTTGGTTGCAGTTGTTCATGTGTTACGCTGTTGGAGACATTATCTCTTGGGAGAGACTTTTTTGGTTTTCACTAACCACAAAAGTCTCAAGTATATCTTTACTCAGCGTGAATTGAATCTGAGGTAGTGAAGGTGGGTAAAATAACTTCAGTCCTTCGATTTTGAGCTTGCCTATACACCTGGTAAAGGTAATGCGGTAGCTGATGCACTGAGCAGGAGGACTCAGATACAGGCAATGCAGGAGGCCAGTGGTGAGTGGCAGCTCATGGCTTTGTTCTCTGAGATACATTTGGAGGTGCACGACAGTCAGGGGAAGACCTATCTTTCATCTTTAGCTGTGACTTATACCCTCTTGGATAAAGTGAGGATGAGACAGCTATCTAATTCGGAAGGCCTGGTTCTACGGGAATCAGTGGCAAGTGAGGACCCTCCTCCTGGATGTACGATAGGAGATGATGAAGTATTGTGTTTCCATGGACGATTATGGGTTTCAGGGGATATACGTGAGGAGTTGATGCAGGAGTTTCATGCTTCAGCTTGGCCAGATCATCCCGGAGTTACCAGAATGTACCATGACTTGAGACGTCAGTATTGGTGGTCGGGTATGAAGAGGGAGATAGCTGGTTTTGTTACAAGATTTTCCACCTGTCAGTAGGTGAAGGCAGAGCATCAGAGGCCAGCCGGATTGTTACAGCAGCTACCCATTCCGGAGCGGAAATGGGATGATGTCGCAATGGACTTCGTGACTGGGTTGCCAAGGTCACCTCAAGGCAATGATGTTGTGTGGGTTGTTTTGGACAGACTCACAAAGGTAGCCCAATTTTTTTCAATCAAGGAGACCTTCAGAGTTGATGAGCTCGGGAATTTGTATATCCGAGAGGTCATACGTATTCATAGGGTCCCTCGTTCTATCGTTTCAGATAGGGACACCCATTTTACGTCTCATTTCTGGCAGAGTTTTCAGAGGGCACTGGGTACACAGGTGCTTCTGAGCACAGCTTACCACCCTCAGACCGATGGACAGTCAGAGTGTACGATACAGGTGCTTGAGGACATGTTGCGTGCATGCATCCTAGACTTTGGGGGCTCTTGGGAGAAGTATATATCCTTGGTCGAGTTTTCCAATAATAATATTTTTCAGGTGACTATAGAGATGGCACCTTACGAGGCTTTATATGGTAGGCCATTCCGATCACCATTGGGCTGGTTAGAGGTAGGTGAGGTAGATTTACTAGGACCACGTCTCGTGCAGGAGACTTCTGAGCAGGTCCAGTTGATTCAGAAGCAGATGGCTACTGCACAGTCTCGTCAGAAATCTTATGTTGATCGCTGCAGATGACCCTTGGAGTTCGCGGTCCAGGATCAGGTTTTCTTGCATGTTTCACCAAGTTTAGGACACAGGTGGATCAGGAGACAGGGTAAACTTTCACCGAGGTATGTGGGGCCATTTGAGATTCTAGAGATAGTTGGGCTGGTTTCCTATTAGTTGTTGTTACCACAGAGGTATTGGGCCATGCACGATGTCTTCCATATATCTCAGTTGTGCCATTATAATTCAGACTCGTCTCACGTCTTTCGACCTGAGGAGGTTGAGCTTTAGGTCGACGTGTCCTTTGAGGATCATCTGATTCGTATCGTAGATAGGAGAACGAAGGTTCTCTGAGGCCGGTCAGTTCCTCTCGTATGGGTGCTATGGCAGCATGGTCGAGTGTAGGATGAAACCTGGGAGCAAGAGACTGACGTACGTGCTCAGTGGCCAGAGTTGTTCTAATATTTATCTTCTCCACCCTTGGAAGGGAAATTCAGGGACGAATTTCTTTAAGGGGGGAAGTTTGTAAGAACTCGGTTCTTATTCTTGAGGTATGGGTTTCTTCCTTTCTCTTTTCCTCAAGTGTTTTTGAGAAAATAAAGAAAATGGGGAAAATCACCTTTTTGTGGGTACACTCTATGTACTTTTCCACACGCCATGTACTTTGGCCGTGTAGGATTAGTACACGGGGTGTGTAGTCATGCTAGAAATAAAAGGCTTAAAAACCAACTACACATCTTGTAGTGGATATGTACACGTTGTGTAGTTAGTTGGCATAAAAATAGTAAGGCGGTGAAGGCAGCTACCAGTTGAGCGTCAGTACACACCGTGTACTCATGGATTACACTTCGTGTACTCATGTCGACTGATGAACAGTGTTGCGGTGGAAAGAAGCCGCCAAAGGAACAATTAAAAAATGAAAAGTAAACGTTGTGTACTCAATAGTACACACCATGTAGTTTGTTTTTTTCACTTAAAATGGGTAGTAGCCTCCCATGTTCATAGAATTGGATTAGAACTGGAGGAGGGCTTGGGAGAGATGGCTGGAGCTTCGAAGATCACCCGAGCGAGCACCGGTAATCTGATTCCGCCTCCGTCGATCTCATTGGAATCGTACGGGTAAGCCCTTCCTTCTCCTGGAACTGTTATTTCCAATTCTTCCTCTAAGGGAAGTTATTTATGTTTTAATAGGATTTTCTTTTACCTCAGATCTACATCGTTCTTAGACGATTCGAGGAGCGTCGTTTGCGTATACCGATCAGGGGTGATCGAGGTAGGTGTCTTGGTGTTTAAATTCCAACAGTTGTACGTTTGTGTGTAACATTGTGCTAAGAACCCATGTTGGGGTGTCGTGTGGATGAGGCCTTGGTAGTTTTGAATACCTAAAATTGTATAGGTAATTAAATGTGATAATAAACTTTTGTTTGGGATCACTGCTTGGATCCACGACCACCCCGGGGGAGCGTTCCTCTATTTAGCCATTTGGCCAGGTTACCCGAGGGTATACCGTAAAATTTAGCATGCTTTAAATTTCCTTAAGAGGAATTTTATATAATTTCTTGCTTATCTGTTGGGCTCGTCCGGTTACTTGCACCTGAGGGCAGTGTTCTATTTAGCCTGAGGTCAGTGTTCTATTTCTCTTGAGGGAAACGCTTCTTATGCTTGAGGGTGGTGACTTCTGTGCCTGAGGGAAACACTTCGTATGCCTGAGGGCAATATCTGATATGCCTGAGGGAAGATACCTGAGGGTTTCGATTATTTTTACCTGAGGGTAAGGTTTGTATGTCTGAGTACATTGAATGTTTACTTAGAATATTCACTGTGGTGGTATCTTAAATTGAAGGATTAAATGAATGTTAAAATGGAAATATAACTTGTAGTTAGTTACTTTTGAGTGCTGCTTAGTTATTTTCATTTTTAATACTGCACACGCTATTTCACATTTACACTGACAGTTGGGCACGAGCCTTTGGTGGGTGCCTACTGGGATTTATTTCTCACACCCTGTTTGGGTCATGTCTTCGTCCCAAAGAGACTATGTTGTTGTGGGTGTGGATAAGGGAAAGGGTCCCCTATACAGGTACTTGATTGTTTCTGAGGAGTAGGGGAGCGTGGGACCCGGGCTTAGGCTCGCGATGCTACCGGCTATTCTATTTTATTCTGTTGTACATGTACTTGAGTTGTATTGTATTGTACTGTATTGTTGTGTAACATGTTCTGGATATTTTCTTAGAACTAGAGGCATGTTTCATCATTATCTATATAACAGTTGGTTCTCTTTTACTGTAGTTGTTCATTTTAAATGTGTATAGTATATTACTTCCAATTTTGTTGTATGATATCTATCTTTTCCGATGTGCTACACTTTGACAAATGAGGGCATAGTTTCCCCACTATCAGACCTCGGCCCTCACTGCTAGTCGGCAGCCTTTGGTGTTTGGGGAAATGCGCTTGAGGTCGTGTGACCAATCGGGTCCGGGGCACCCATTGAGTAGCTTCCAGAACCGGGACGTTACATACAATTAGATTTCTGAGATCCCATCATAGTCAGAGTTACATACACCATTAACAGAATCAACACATAATTCATAAGGTAATTACAGCAAGTATACATATACAAAAAGTATAACCATATTCCATTAACACATAATTTATAAGTTAATTAAATACATAAATAATTAAATTCAGAA